>CM032475.1:1277227-1634033 GCA_019059595.1 Marasmia exigua
TTTAATGTGATTACCCTATCCTTTAATGGTTAAAGTCATTTATAACTCATAAGAATAACAAATTCACTTACTGAAAAACCGTACAGATACAATACAATTTTGACGTGCATAAAGTACATCAAAGTATTACATTACTTTAAAATATCTGCAATTATTATGATACTGATATTTAGGTAGTATCTAGGTAATATCTGTAGAATATTTGTTGTCAGCCCGTATGGCAGTGTAAGCGTAAATGAAATAAGAAACTTTACAGCAAATACATCGATGTAGGCATGCGCGTGACTGGATGAGGTATTCATGTGCGTAGTTGGAGCAGATTATAATTGTCGAATTGGTCCTATTTATTTATTATTTCCATTTTGTTAAGATGGTTTTTATTATTAGCAGTTTAAGTTACCTTATGTGATATGGTAATTAATGAATAAACAATGTTGACTCCTTCATACTTTACTGTTTGTTTTTGCATAGTTACTGTGGCATTTATAAAACTTAACCTAGATCATTGGAATTCCTTATTTACATTATTTGTATACCGCTTTTGACTGCATGTTTTTATCGTAATTTAATAAATAACTATGATGTAGTTATGAGTTTCATTTCCTTTAGTCATCAATTATTATTGAGTAGGTGATAATTGGGCATTTAATAAAAAATACATTATTCTTTTTAAAAAACATTTTATTAGAAAACAGGACGTTGATAATTTATTTTCTATAATCCATTTTCTTACACAAATTACATTTCTTAAAGCGCAGTAGTTGCTATGGTAAAAACAATTATACATTAAAACGTCTTGACAATATAATTTACTTAAAGTGTCCTAAATTAGGTATATCCCTAGAGCTTATATCTAACACATTTTCATGATCACATATTTCTCGTACCCATTTTACTTTTTCTTCTCCTTTTACTATGATTTTACATTTATCAAAATAGGTGTTTTATAATCCTTTTAAATTCCCTATAGTCAATGTATCCTTCGCTCCATCGGAGTCCTCTGTTTCTTTCTATCCACCGTACGCGTTTCTTTTCCTCGATAGTCAGTGCCGAGAATGGACAGGGAGGCTTTATTAAAAATGTTTGAGTATATTCTTTTGTGCTAATTGCTAATTCTTTTAATATGAAATCATTTTTTTCATTTTTAAAGCCTTGCAGATCCACAATAACCGTTTTGCTATTCATGATAATTTCTTCACAATATTACTTAAAGGCTTGTATTCAAATAAGCAATCGTTAAGTATCAAACAATAAGCGGAAGTTTGATCGGGTATCTCCGCTTCAGCGTCTATTTCAACACGAACATCGACGACAGAATTTTTTAAATTGTCCTGTGATCTGGAACAATCGATGAGCAGAAGACAGCCGAACTCCTTAAATTCTTTAAAACTCAGCAACGGTTCAGCTCGGCGTCCGTAATAAGACTGTTGAAATCTTGCATATTGTTCGTATATTAATGAATATTTGTTTTCAGAGAAACTGATATTTAGGCTTTCGTATGGATAGTAGGTTGAATTTAGAAAAACCCTAACGTCACGTACAGAGCAATGATCGAATTCCGCCATTGACATGGAGGCATTATGTTTGCGATTTGTTTGTAAAGCAATCACAACCATTCGAGGTTTTTCAATCTGTGATGAAGTTTTAATAGACCAAGTATGTTTCCGGGTTTTGGGTAACAATGGATATTCGTACAAGTCCCAATTACGAAACGCAACTGTTATCGCTCGGTCTCTTTCTAAATGTTTTAGCAAATTAATTCTTTCGCGGTCTGATACTTTGACATGTGGGACTCGCCCAAACTATTTTATTTATTATTATATCCTGAACAACTTCACCAGCACTTAACTTCAAAGCGTTAAGATTTTGTGTTACTTCTTAAAAGAACTAATTCATGTTTACAATTTTATAATGTTTTTTCATAATCTTCTGCGAAACCTAATACTTTATTTAATGGAATAGAGGCTGAAAATACACCATTATTAGTATTGGATATACCATGAGGGGACCAACCTCAAACATTGGCACATTTTAGACTCGCTATCATTTAACGATAGATACGATTTTATTGTGGTTGTAATACCCGCATTTTTGATTCTATCTATTTCAATACCGTTTATTTCATAACGAATGTCTTGAAATAAAAATAAAGCGAAATTGTTGACAAAATGTACATTTGATACTCTTTCCTTTTCTTTTGTAGTACTGTTATGTTTATACACATCGGCTCTGCCTTCGATATACAAACTGCTGAGCGCAGGTAATACGTATAAATCTTGTTGATTAATGGGTATTCGTATTTCATCATTCTTGTTGAAACTTGTTACATATGGCTTGTAGGAATGAAATTCAAAACTTTCAATGCTGTTGTGATGTGACGGAGATTGTGCAATATTTAAAATGTTCATTTTATCAATCCAAGTATTTTCAAAAATGTCTTATTTTGTTTGGTCAGCTTCTTTTTCGTATAAAGTGGTGCTCTTTTATGCGATGTCCTCTTGGAACTGGTTTGATTTCGAGAGACCGCTAGGTTTTTATTGAAATTTAACATTTTCTTCTAAAGTGTAAATACAGCTGTACCTCTTCACCGCGTAGGTTAATTTGTTTATTTTCTCCGTCTAACAATCTTATACTGATAGCGGTTATTGAACTTTGATTGACAGGAAAGTAGATTAAGTTCTTAGGTATTTCAATAATTCGATAACCAGGTGGTACGTTTGGCACAAATTCATAAATTATATGACTTGCTTTTCCATTCACAAACGATCCGCTTACAACATCACATTCGATGCGTACTATTGTCGTTGGTAGAATGTTGACAGGATACGGAGACTCGGTTTTTATATTAGCTTTTACCGTTTCAAGACCAAAACCCAAAATCCTGCCAATCGAATCTGTTTTATCAAAGTCAACATCTTCTGAACAGAAAATACACGTTTTTAAAGTATTGTTATTGGCAGTTAACTTCAATGTAGCATTTTTGATGTTGCACTGAAGATAATCACAAATATCTTGTAATTCATACGATCCTTCGGGTATTTCTATTACTCCATTATTACCGTAATAAAATTTATTGTTTCTTTCATCTATATTAGGAATAGAGTTGAATGTAGAAAAATACAGAAGACCGCACTCATACTCTCCACTTAATTCTAATGTAGGAGAGTAATTTGTTATTGAAAAAGCGTCTCTGTCAGTTATAGACACAGTGAAAGACATTATTATACTGATAAAGATTATTTACTTTGTGCTTTATTTAAATGATTTTTCCAATATTTTTTAAAAAAATGTAAACAGAGATGACCACAATTCATAGTACCGAACTTTTGATACCGTGCAAAATTATAACTAATAGTCATGTTTTTTAAATAGTTTATTAATTCTAATGGAGGTTTTAAGTCGCCAAAACTATCAAAGTATTCACAGTAATCATTTTGTTTGACGTAGGCTACCCAGTGTGTCCCCGGATTAGCAGAGCTATCCAAGTTTAGTACTGCACATTCCATTTTTCGAGGTTTTAATGGAAGTGTATTTCTCATAAATACTCCGCGGAAATATGGTATATCAGCAGCATGCTCTAATATATCTAAATCTGTTAGTGCACGTCTAGGCAGCCGTTTAACTAGTTTTTTGAAGGGTTCAAATATAACCCTGCGCCTTTTTTATGAGGTTTGATGTACAATCCTTTGCCAACCGCAACCGCTTCCATCATCCTGTTATGACGTTCAGACTCTTGAAGACTTTTCTGAGCTGCCTTAGAGTCGTTCACTGCTTTTGCTATACCGGCTGCTCCTCCTGCCAAGGAACCCAAAGCCGATAGCCCCGCAAAGATCGGGATTAAAGGTAGCAGTCCACCACATTTTGGTAGAGGAATACAGCGCGGCAAGCGAGTGCCTTTTTTATTCTTAAATATTTTTTTGGCTGCGGCGTAAGCGCATTTAATTGCTGTGGAACTGCCTTTTGATTTCAACTTTTTTATTTGAGATTTAATTTTTTTCACAGCTGCCATAAATGAGCGAGTACCGGCACCTGTCTTTAGTTTTGCCTTCATAGCATTTTTTACTATCCACGATGCCACCTTTTCACCCTTTTTCGCATCTTTAGCGTTTAATCGTTTCTTAGCCATATTTAAAAGTTTCATATCAGCCTCACGTCGAACGTTTGAATCGTTATCGTTGTAAGCAATGTCGTGGAACATACAAGCCTTATCCAATTTATTTATACCTCTATCACCTCTTTTTAAACGTTTCTGTAGCTTTGTTCCGGGGCCACAATATTGATAACCAGGTAAATGTAGCTCGAACGGTAAATAGTTTATTACGTTGTCTATAATACCACTTCCCTCCTTCATTGATATGTTTAGAATGAATAGATTTGGTCTAAAAGTAAACTTATATTGCAAAAATATCTCATATTACAAAACTATCTCGTTTTTGTTTATCCAACTGTTCTCTTCATTGCTGAGACCTAACCATTTCACAAAATATTTATCTCCCTTTCTTCTAATAATCTTTTCGATGAGGTAAATATCTGGGTATTTAGTTTTTTGTAATTCATACTCATAAAAAGCCCCTAATATAACCTGTTTATTCTTATCTTCCAGAAGATAAGTTGGTGGATTTGTATTATTCACCTTTGTTACTGTAAATATTTCAGTAGACCAGTTGGGAGTATAACCTTTGTAAAAGTCTCCTTTAAATTTACTAATACGTACATGATTACCTACTAGAAACTTAGGTTTTAAGTGTTTTCGATTCCTATACGCTTTGCTAATATTACGCAATACAACCATTTCATTTGTATTATTAACGTCATTGGGCTTAAATTTAGTTATGCGATGAGTAGTGCTATTATAGTTATCTATCACAGTATTTAGTAATTTACCCAGCCATCGATAGGAACCGTATAAACTAAAAAGTTTAAAGATGTGTGATTTTAGAGTACGTATGACTCGCTCTACAATCGAAGCTTTTTTGATGGAGTAAGTAGAATAATGGTTAACATTATATTTTTTTAGCAGTTGACCGAAAATATCATTATAAAACTCTTTGCCTAAATCTGTTTGTAAATGTTTAGGTTTTCTAGATGAATTTTTAAATATCTGCTGCATTGCGTTAGCAACACATTTTTTTTTTTTAGATTTTAAGGGACTTGTCCATACATACTTTGACAAAGTATCTATCACCACTAATATGTAGTTGTGTCCTTTATTAAAATGTGAAAAATTTTGTAAATCTATGAGGTCGGCTTGCCAGAGATCATCAATTCCTTTTATAAATGTGCGTCTACGCGGAAAATTTCTTCTGACTGCTTTGTGAAGTTCATCAATTATGGCCTTTTTGCTCATTTTTGTTTATTTTTACATGAATTAAATTGTCTATTTCCGACTTTGAGTAAAATGATTTATTCAAATGTTCTGTTGTAACGGTTTCCAAGTTCTTCAAATGAAATTTTACTTCGAGCTTCACTTTTTCAATTTCATTTCGTAATTCTTGAATGGTTTTGTCTAAATAAGCTTTGTTTACTGCTTCATCGTCCTCGATTGGATATGATAGCCCTTTTAATTTAGAAGATTTTAAATCGTAGTGTCCGGTATCTGATTTCACCAATGTTTCATTGAAGTTTTCAATGTATTCTGTCAATCGTAAACGCTTATGAACATGATGTCCGAACTTGTCTATATTCATTGCTGTCTTGATGGGTTGACTACGGAAAGAATACTGCCCAATTTTCCTGGTTTTTTCTTTATATGTTCCACATCTATGATACCAGCTTCATGCAGTTCCGAAATAATAGCAATTATTTCATTATTTACACCAGTGTTACCCGCTTCCCAAGATGCAAGTAGTAACTGTAATCGTTCGACTAACTCGTTTGGATCATCCCAGTAAACTAAATCAGTGTTTGATTTTACTGTCTTTAAAAGAGAAATACCTTTACCTTGAGGAATACTTTCTACACTTGTAGTTGGATTTCGAGAGAATTTGAACAAAGGTTTAATTACATTCATATATTTAAATCCTTTGTTGCTGTTTATAGGTTTGGATGGTTCACAATTACGTCGATGAGCATTGGTTTCTATAAGAAGTAACTTGTAATTCTGTAAATCATCATATGTTACAGCATCTAAATTTGGTTTCTTTTTGAAAAGAAGTTCATTCAAGCCATTCGTTTTTTTAACAGTAAGTGTTCCTATTTTAAGAATAACGCCGTCGTCATGAACACGGGTTTTGCCTAGTATCAGTTTACCCCGCTCATTTCTGATTCCAAACGGAACATCTTTCATTACTTCAGACGATGTTGACCATGACAGTGATTGATTCTTAAGACTTGGCGATGACTGTACAGATTTGAATGATCCCACGCTTACGTTGTGGTCTTCAGACGGTGATACAACAAGGGTTTTGTTGTAATCGTTGTATTGTTCTTGTTCATCGTCTTCATCTTCTTCACTAATAGATTCATTGTAATCTTCATCAGAGACAAATAATGACTGGTTCTCGTCTTCAAATGATTGATTATTATCATTTTTAAACTTTTTCATCACTGGTTCAAAGTGCTCATCTTTGTTAAGTTGAGAGTTTTTTTTTTTTATCTGTTAATAATGTAAGTGGATCAACAATAGGTTTCAATATTGTTTCTAATGTTTTATTATTAGTATTTTCAACATCTTTTATCATCGCAACTTTTCTTTTAACAGCTGCTGCTGATTTTACAATTTGTTCTTTAAGATTTTTCTCCATTTCAAAGTATTCCGCTCAGGTCTAAATCGTGAGTACGAGTGATTAAAAAATAACACAGCGGTCTTTATGTATGTTCATCTATTACTATAAATGTATCGAACTTAAATCGGTAGCATCCGTTATTTTTGTCACAATCCTTATTAATAACAAGATAGCTAAAGGGTTTATTCCAAACAGAAGAGCACATCTCACGAAATTGAGACCATGACATATCAGCACCAACATGCTCCTCATATACGTGCTTCAAGTTAACATCATCTTGCTTAAATAGAACCACGAGATTTGAATTGTCTCTGACAAGTTGTTTTGGAACTTTTGTATAAGTTTGATTGATATAGAAGCAATCTATATTTTTATGGCGTCCCATGGCGAAATAATCTCTAATGTTGTTTTGATTCTCACAAGCAACGTCGTCGAAAATGATGATCGAATCAGGTAAAGCATCATGTGGACTCAATATTTCACCATTATGATTGTATTTATTAAATGATGTTCCAGGAACCATGTCCAAAACCTTCTCAAGATATAAATATTTAGGTTGATACAAAGATTTTGAATACACATATAGGTTACGAAATCTTGGACCATTTTTATGTAATAATAAACTTATCACTAAATTGGTTTTTCCACTATTAGACGGACCACAAACAATACAACGTATTGTATTAGGTAACAAATTTCCGTGTCGTTTTGGCTCTTTAGATGACGCAGGACAGATGCATTCTAATTTAAGCGATTCTTTTTGTTTGACCAACTTCATTATATTGTTTATAACGTGTCTGCAGCGGTGTATTAGTCACAATAGAATGACCTTAAGATCTAACGTAACCGCATTTTAAATTAACACTTATCTATCTGTTTTTTGGGCAATTTCACTTAACTTGATTTTTTGCGACTGAGCGAACGCAGAGAGCGATTTCGAAAAAAATCAAGTGAAGTGAAATGCCCAAAAAACACCTACTGTTCTGCATAATTTGATCCCCCCTAGCCCATTCCACCACCGGACAAAAAGGCGCAGCGAGGGGTTTCATCCATACGTGGATGGTTTGCCCCTTATCTGCATGAAGCGAATGTCTTTCTTCGTCCATAATGCGGACAGCTAAAGAAATGTATCTCCTTGCCAAGGTCTGTTTTTCCGGACCCCTACAATCTGGACATCTTTAAGGCAAGAGTGAACAGGCATCTTCTAGGCAAACGCGTTACATCCTCATTGCCACTTTTCATCAGATGAGATTGTATCCAAGCGTTAGCCTACAGTCCATAAAAAAAAATTTAGTGCTCAAATGTGTGCGCAAACATAAATGCACTCTCTATTCCCTTACATGCATATTCCGATAGCACTCCAGCGTGACACGAAAGGATAGGGATCGGGCGTAGGACCAACACCTTAACAAGACCGCCAACTTCGAGACACCGGGCTGCTACTAAGATTTTTTAATTGTACAAATTTTCGGCCCGACCCGGATATTGAACCCGAGACCTCCTGCGCAGCCGTCGCTTTAAAGTGCGACCCACTAACCTCTGCAATATTGAGGCAGTCTGAATCTATCATAGGAAACATGTAAAGGACTTTTGACTGACTAACTAAAAGGAAACTGTTTTCATCGTCAGCCCATTTAAGTCCCCACTGCTGGGGCACGGACCTCCCTCCATCACATGAGGGGTAATTGCCATACTCACCACGCTTGGCAGACGGGTTGGCGAGGAAACTATTTTAGTTCGTGGTTTTTGAAGGCGGTAATTTTTTTCCTAAAACCTTTTTTTCATGCTTTTTAGTGTCTCATTTTTCGGAAGCGAAAAGTAAGACACTAAAAAGCAAACTTTTTTAATATTGGTCCCGGCGACCGCCGGGAAATCCTCGCCCGTCTGTAAGCTCCATGGCCATGTATATGGCGTGAAAAATTAATTTCACTGAAAATCGTTGTATATTTGACAGCAATAATGCGGCTTACTCCTGCGCTAATGATGATGTTGTGGTGTTGCCTTTTTAGCCGTTTGTATTGTTCACTTACCTACTTTGATCCCACTAGTAGCGGTTCAACAAAACGTCGAACTGAGATAAAGTAACTCAAATAATTGAATCTTAATTTTTACCCGCAATGGAAGATGTAGGTAGGTACAGGAAAACACCTAGTAGTAGCACAGTATAGGGTGTACCTGCGAACATTTACATCCCTTTAACCACGTGTTCTCTCTACCATTCTAAACAACCTTTGTGCAATGACTTTTGGAAATTCTCATAAAAACATTTCAACTTCTCATACAAAGTTGGTCACGTGACTTGGTCATTTTGTATGGGTAGTCGAAAAAATTTACGACTAATTTCTAAAAGGCGTAGAACAAATGCTGCTCAGAACGGTTGGTAGAACACGTGGTTAAAGGTATGTAAATGTACACATATACACCCTGTATAACAAGAACTTAAATTAAAATACAAAATCCACAGCTGCTCCTAAAATTTAGTACAATGGTCTAAAGCATACATCAAATAGCAAAGCTTAAAGCTCTTGTAATACATCGTAATTTATTTCGAGAATTTCACAAGAACCTTTTAATCACAAGATTTAATTATTCTGCGAGTTTACTAACATGAACATTTTCATTCATATATATAAAATTATATTTATTTAAGCACACTACGCGCACGCCTATCTTATGAAATAATATATAATAGATATGACTTAATATATATCTTATCATATAAATTAATTACTCAAGTGCCCATTCACACACACGCACAAGCACACGCACACACACACACACGCACACGCACACGCACACGCACACGCACACGCACACGCACACGCACACACACACGCACACGCACACGCACACGCACACGCACACGCACACGCACACGCACCTGTGCAACCTGTGCATATGACGCACTTTTCGCAACAACTTTACCTATTTTAATAAGAGCCAAAATATATTGGAACTCGTTTTGTCATTTGTTAAAGTTGTTCAATAAACTATTTTATTTTATTTTTTGTGTAAAACTGTCAAGTTTTTTTATTTGATTCTCACCTTAATATCAAACGTATTTGGTTCAATAACAATTGAGGAAATTTGACATATTGTGGTTACCGGATGCGTGGCTGTACCTACAAAATTCTTAAAAATACCTCCCTACTAAGTAAGTAAAAAGTAAAAGTAAATACACATTTTTACAACTATTACATTAAGCTGGTCACACTAGGCTAAGCCTATCCTGTGAGAAACAGTGGACGATTTCCAAGAGAAATTGTGACACATATACATACCATACAGGTTACTTTCCCATGCAGCGTACCGTGAAGTCACAGAGTATAGAATAGAATATACCTGGACCCCACTTCTCGTGCTCGTGATATTTTGAAAACATGGATATCACCTGAAAACCATAAAAAAAACTATGTTTTAGTGACATCCTCCATGTTTCCAAAATACCACGAGCACGAGATTTGGGCTCCAAGAGTCCAATTCCTGAGCTCATGACATGTATCATCATACGACTTCACCAAAACAGTTTTTTTTTGTACGGATTTCATGTGACATTCGCCATGTTTTCAAAATGTCACGAGCACGAGAATTGGGGTCCTGGAGCCTAACAAAATATCCAAAATGGAGACGGGCTCCGAACGCGATTCTGAAGGCTGATTTAGGCGTTTGCCCTCGTTTAGTATGTTCACGTAAAAATCTTGATGTTCAGTTTTTCTTTGAGATTCGATTTACAAAGGCATTCGAAATCCTGAATACGTTTTGCTAACTAATTAGCTAGGTCCATCTGTCCCAGGTAACCTTTTTTATCGCACTATTATTTCTTATTTCTAAACATAGGCGTGCTAGGTGTTTTTAAATTAATGATAAATACATTTATTTATATTTTATTTCTTTACAGCTTAAACTACCATTAAATATATAGTTTACAAAAAAATTAAGTGACTAATACCGGTTACACTGACTGGCATTACCCGCAGTGTCATTGTCGTCTTTTTAGGGTTCCGCATCCAAATTACAAAAAAAACCGGCCAAGTGCGAGTCTGACTCGCGCACCGAGGGTTCCGCCGGTATCTTTTGATTGCGTTAACTTTTGTTTGATTTTTTCACAGCTTAAAGGGACAGTAGACCTAGGTATTTGGTATAAATTTCAATTTGATACCTTTATTCGTTCGTGAGAAATAAAGTAGTAAATTTCATTTTATTAAAATATTTTTATTATTTTATATAACTAAAAAAATGTGATTTTCGCAATTTTCCCTATATTTGCATTATATGACAATGCTTCATGCCAAATTTCATGATTCTGAGTTTACGGGAAGTACCCTGTAGGTTTTGATTCCTTTGCGAGTGTCGAAAATTTGATGAAAATATCGATATAATCGGCTGTATCTTTTGATTGCGTTGGCTTAGAAGTTTGATTTTTTCACAGCTTCAAGGGACAGTAGACCTGAGTAATTGATATAAATTTCAGCTTCATACCTCCACGCGTTCCTGAGAAAAAGGGTCTTGACAGACGGACGGACGGACGGACAACAAAGTGATCCTATAAGGGTTCCGTTTTTTCCTTTTGAGGTACGGAACCCTAAAAAACAGAACCCTTATAAATTGTCGCACGTCAGACTGTCTGTCTGTTCGTCTGTCCGTCCATCCGTGTGTCACAGCCACTTTTATCCGAAACTATAAGAACTATACTATTGAAACTTGGTAAATAGATGTATTTTGTTAACCGCAACATGATTTTTATTTAAAAAATAGGAAAAAGTGTTTTTTAAGGGTCCCCATACTTAGAACTGAGACTCTAAATATTTGTTTCATCAAACCCATATGGTTGGGTATCTAGGATAGGTATTCAAAAATGATGTTGAAGTTTCTAATATATTTTTTTATTTAACCTAATACTTTGCGCAATAGCAACTTTACGCTCCCAAAGTGGTAAAATGAGTGTCCCACACTAACTTCTATAATAAAAAAATTATAAAACTAAAAAAAATATATGATATACATAAGGTATGTACCTTCCATTAAAACTAACAACGAAAATTGGTTTGAATTAGATTTAGCAAGTTTTTTTTATACGTTATAAACCGTAAACCGCAATTTACCTTCCATATATCTTACTTGCTGTTACAGAACCCTTCATGGGTGAACCCGACTCGCACTTGGCCGGTTTTCATTATTATTATAACATAGATACTTATGGCCCGCCCAAATTTTTCGGGTTTCGGGACATAGTTCCAATTTATACTAATAGATGGCGCTAGGTGTCGATTACATTTCGCAAGCGTTTAGTTATTTCGGATTACCTTTAGCGTCGCAGCTGTTTGTGCAGGATCTACCTCTTTATTAATAGTAAATTAAAGTATATACTGTCCCCACTGCAGGGCAAAGGCCTCCATCATAGAAGAAATCAAGTCATCGCTACTATGATGGGGCTATTAGGCTTAGTCACCACGCTTGCCTGATGCGGATTGGTGATCATTAATAGTGATTATTAATAGTATATATTATTTTTGATCCATTTAATTTCTCTGTGTAGTATGTCTAGAGATTTATTACTAGATATTTTTACTATGGCAAAATTGTTTACACTTCCAAGGTTTTACTGAGAGAAAGGTCTTGAATATTCAGCATGGGACGTGTTTAATGCAGCAGCTAACAGAATAGAACTGAAACCTTACCATGAGTTTGAAATACTATCCTCGCTATCCAAAACTATTTACTCTGTCTCTTTCTCATGCACCACAATGAAAGGGACAAAGCGATAGTTTTCGATAGCGAGAACTTTTCAAACTCATGGTAAGGGTACTGTTTATACAAGACTTGTCTCTAATGCCACGTGGAAATTTACGGAGTTTTAAGGGACTAAAGCAAAATACCGTGACAGTGGGAGAGCCACGCTTCGGCATGAATGGAACAGATCGGCCGGAGTGATACCACGGCCTCACAGAATACCGGCGTGAAGCAGCACTGTGCTGTGTTTTGCTGCGTGAGTGAGGGTAGCCGAGGCCCAATCCGGGGAAGGGAGGGTTTAAAGGTTGCCAGTGCACTTGTGACACCACTGGTGTCGCGGGTGTCTTTGGACGGCAGCAATTGCTTACCATCAGGTGAATTGTTCGTCTGCCACCTATGGTATTAAAAAAATGGCCCAAACATTAAAATTTAGAACACAATTTAGAAAAAAAACATATTACAGTCAGTCATAACAGGACCATTATTATGTTATATTTGTCAGTATAAAGAATTATAATATTCGAAAATACCTCATATTATATGTCAAAGGACCACATTTTTATTGATAGATATAATCATTTCAGCCAATAGACGTCCACTGCTGGACATAGGCCTCCCCCCAATGATCTCCACACAGATCGGTCCCGCGCCGCCCGTATTCAATGGATTCCCGCAATCTTCACCAGATCGTCGGGCTGCCACGGCTGCGATTTCCTGTACGGATATTTTTTTCGAATAGTCAAGCATGTAACCGCAATTACACCTGAAGGTGCTTCTGTGACCGACGAATCGTCACGATACATGAAAATAGGTATGTACCTTAAATTTACATTGGAATAAAAAAAAACAATCTTAACATTTTTAAAGCCAGAGTGTAAAGGCTAGTTCTGGGCAAACTCGCTCTATCGTAGGGTTTCCAGTTCGAAACCAAGGAGAAGCCATCATCATGATTTAAAAAAACTCTCGGAAAAAAAGGTTACGGAAATTCCTACAATCATACCATACTCCATACTCCCACGCTTGGCAGACGGGTTGGCGATGGTTTTGATATAAATGCAGAGTTTTTCTTCTCTGGGTGCTGATGATCATGCCAGCAGCTTTACCTTAGTCGCCTTTTACGACACCTCGGTAAGAGTGAGGGTGGCCTATTCTACTCTGCCGGGGACCACACGGCCTACAATCATAATTTCCTACAATATGGATTCCTTCGAACGAACGGATGGACAGACAGACATGACGAATCTATAAGGGACAGAGATGACGAATCTAAAAAAGACACACAAGAATTTTTGTCATTTAAAAGTTAGTCTAAAGAATGGTTGGTAATCATGAATAGAATAATCTTATGATAGTATCACAAAGATTTAACTCAAAAAAAGCTAAAAATGACCCTTATTTAAAACTGCGGTACCAAATCTGAATTTCACTGATTTTAGTTCACTTGATCTTCCAATCTCGCAAACGAGGCCAATGAAATCTAAATACCCTCTTAATTGCAGTTGCAAAGCAATTTTAATAATTTATTCACACTAATGAACTAATTAGTTAACCGGATAGTAAAGCCAAGCCACCTCAAACCCAGGCTTACACGCCTCAAGTTAGACGAAGGTTATTATACAACCGCCTGCAGGCGCGGCGCATCTCACAGAGTGCGCCTTGCTTCAGATCTGAGGTCCTGAGACATTGGGATGCCAGAAAATCTACATTATTATTATTTTTTTATTATGAACTGTAGGCTAACGCTTGACCACAATCTCATAGCCTATGATCCTGATGGAAAGTGACGATGAGGTCTAGGATGTAACGCGTTTGCATAGAAGATGCCTGTTCACTCTTGCCTTAAAGATGTCCAGATTGTAGTGGTCCGGAAAAACAAAGAGTTCCAAAGCAAGGAGTTCCATTCCTTAGCTGTCCGCATTATGAATGTGGAGGCAAATCGCTTCGTGCGGATAAGGGGTAAGCCAACAACGTATGGATGAAACCCCTCGCCGCGCCTTGTTGTCCGGTGGTGGGGGATTTATAGTTAAGGAAGTAAGTCCTTAACTATAAAACCAACCAAGTGGTTGGAGTCTATTATTTCCGCAGACTCTTTTGTTCAGGTCGATGTCAAGTAATTAACACATAAAAATTATCGATGCTCGATCTTGGCAGACGAGCAGACGGATCACTTGATGGTAAGCGATTGCCGCCGCCCATATACACTTACGACACTAGTGGTGTCGCAAGTGCGCTGCCAACCTTTAGACCCTCCTTTGCCCTGGATTGGGCCTTCGGTGCCCTCAGTCTTGCAGCGAAACACAGCACAGTGCTGCTTAACGCCGTTATTCTGTGAGTTTATGCCGAAGTGTGGCTCTCCCGCGGTCAAAACTTCTACTCCCTCCATACTCGATTTTTATTGATTTATGCTCATGTAAAAATGATAATGTTGAGGTTTGGTTCGAGTACCTTTTTATTCAGATAATTAGGTTTAACTACTCTATTCTGAGGGCTGTCACCAAGTGTGTCTTAGTAAAAAATATTAATGCTTAGTTTTTTTTTTTATTAGGAACTGTAGGCTAACGCTTGACCACAATCTCACCTGATGGAAAGTGACGATGAGATCTAGGATGTAACGCGTTTCCCTAGAAGATGCCTGTTCACTCTTGCCTTAAAGATGTTCAGATTGTAGTGGTCCGGAAAAACGGACCTTTCTCTTTGAATGCTATCTCAAACCCACGCCTCAAGTCGCCGCCACGCTGCTTATAATGAGCCGCTTAAAAAAGTTTAGTCACCCAAAAGTCTTTGAAGAAAAATCGATATTCGACATCGACACCGAACCAGCGTGCAGCAGTACATGATAATATGTATTATCTACCTATTTTGACATTCATTCGTATTCTGTATGGACCTAAATTGAACAAAGATTTTTTTATCTTTATCTTATCTTTATGCTCGGAATCTATCAGCACGCTGATAGATTCCGAGCTACAGGAGATACAGGAATGATGAAATCCGCAGAAGAACTAAGGTGACAGAAATAGCCTAAAGAATTGTTAACCTTATGTGGTGATGAGGAAGAAACGTTGCAAGGAGAACAGACGACAATGATAATGGTCAAGACTCGTATGGAATCGCAACCATAGCAGCAACCCAAAAGGTAGACTTGGTCCCGAAATTGCTAAATTTCGGGTTCGTCTGTGAGGAGAGCCTTTGAAAGGTCCATGTTCAGAATGGGTATGTACCTTTTGGCTGAAATGATAACTAACTAACTAAGCTAACTAGGTTTGAGCAACGACCTAAAGTGATCCTTGGCCTCCAATAATAAGAGTCTCCATCTAGGTTGGTCCTGCACCACGTCCTGGCAGTCATCCGCTAGAACTCCGCTCAAAAATGATTTCGGTATTTTCATGTTTTACCACCTATTAATGTTTGATCACGGTTATTTGGTACGTAGCAAAAGTATTAACTAATGCTGTTTAGATATTTTTGGATAGAAAATGTGTTGTACAACGCCCTCTTGTTAATGTCACTAGAGTGCCTTCTGATCTTGGTCGGTCTTTATGTTTTGGATAATTTTATATCTGTTTTGGTATCTTCTGTATTGCATGTCAATATTTATATTTCTTCTAACGCAAAGGCGTCACCCAAGGTTTAGCCTGAAAACCAGCGTTGCAGCTATTGCTTGCGGCAGGCGCAGCATATGCTGAAGTTGCGGGCAATACCGCAACTTTTATGCTCTATACCTACCGTTTTCAGTTATTTTTTTTTTATGTATTAATGTGTTGTGGTCAATAAATAGTTTTCTTTCTTTCTTCTTCCTTTCAAATCCTTTTCGATCTCGTCTCTTCAGCGGTACCTTGGACGGCCAACTGACCTTCAACCATAAAATGATGATCATGAAAAATATTTAACCAGAAAAGTGTAACGATCACGGCTATAATGTCTCAGTGTAACAACACCCTGATAATGAAGTGTACCGGCACAGCACGAAGCGCGCATTATCATGCGCATATATTGGCTTAATATCCTTTAAGTTACGAACATTTGAATATTAATCATGAAACAAACGCTCAATCAACTAGAGTAGAGTACCTAATTGGTTAAATTTTCATCCTCGAAAAAGATAAGAAAAATATTGAGTCTTCGCATTACTTCGCACGCGGATGATTCCATACTCTTCTTCTTTAGCCATTTACAAAGACTGACCTGCAGACAGTGACTCCACTGTCTGCTGGTGCGCGGTCCGTATTCAAAGAGTAAAACTAATGTTTTAATCTTTGAGTACGGACTGGGGAATGCTCGAAACTGATATTTTCATTGGTATTCATAAAAAACGAATGAATCATTTGATATTGTCCAAATTTTTGGGAAATATTAGTCTCTTCTAATTATACGTAAACGGCCTTCTCTTAATTATCAATGAGGCCTGGTGATCTTCAAAAAAAGTACTTATTCCTCCCTTCTGAGCCGGCAACGCTCTGTGATGCCCGATGTTTTGCAGATGTCCATGGGCGGCGGTAATAACTGATGATGGAGCATTCGTAGCAGGTAAACAGGGGATGGCGGAGCACCGCGTGGAAGAATAGCTTCCAAGTCCGGATAGTGCTAAGGTTCTGGAATCTCACAGAGAGCCGGGTAATAAATACCTACCTTATGTAGCAGCTGACACCAGAGTTGTATGTGTACGCGAAAAATTTATTCAAGCCAAATGCGGCCTCTTTTGGCGTGAATCAAGGTCCCAGATTGTATGGGCCCTGGGCGAGGACCTTGTACAGTTGGTACAAAAAAAGACAAATATACCTTAAATACTTAGTAATCGTCCAATTCCTTTAAAATGACTTTTTTTCTGTACAAATAAAAAAAAACACAAAAAAATATAGCAACACTTAACAGCAAAAACCATCATGGCGGGAATGACATTTGTTTATGACGTCTGTCACTTTTGACAATTTCAAAATCGCGTCGCGCATTAATTGTGTCGTCAACTGCTTTTTACTATCAAAAACGAAGCTAAATTGTTTTAAAGACATTGAGACACATTAACGCAACAAACAGAATAAGCCGAATGACCTAAAAACAAACTTGAAAATAAAAGTGACATGAGTTGTCAAACTGACAGTGACAAGTGAAATCAGACAGCGGTTATCATTTAAAGTTTATGGTGTCTTTTTTTTTGTTTGGTCGCCATAATGTGCTCATGTTATTTATGCTTTACTGAGGTTAATTAATATATGGTTTTAATTTTTGTAACAACATACAACACGTTAAATTTTTTTTTAGCATTTTTAATTTATTTATTTATTGGTTTACCAAAAATTGTACACTAATACATGGTAACTTAAGACTACAGTTTATATTTGAATGTACAATATTATATAATCAAACACTGCATGCTTAAATAACACCTACATACTACTTATAAATTTTGTGATTACCTACTTAAGAAAACAAAATTAAGAACTAATAAGCATTTTTATGACAATCGGTAGAAATTTCTTGATTTTTTGAAATACTGTACAATGTTCTCGCCCACTCCGGGACATCACATTTTTGCGTACAAAAACAGACCCAATATTTGTGCATTGGTATTTAATAAATAGTATAAGTGTTTGCCGAGAGGTTTTAACCCCGAAATTGTTAAAAAATATATCTGGTTTAGTAGCTTAAAATTAAAGTCGATTACCGTCGCTAGTGTGCCCTACCTTAATCCCCTTACCGTGGTCAATGCTTATTTTTATCATGTTTTCAGAAAACCTTTCAGCCTTTGAAGTTTCTCAGGCTTAACTTCTAAATCGGATAATAAAATAAAAATAGCACGACCTACGTCGACGTAAATACAAACAAATTAAAGACCCGCCCTCGCGAATGAATTTTTGTGCCGAGCTGAGACTTATTAAAATTCAATAAACGAACGTTTTACGCCTCTTTAGGGTTTTGCTAAGGATGTAGATGCCTCCGATGTGACAACTTCAGACACAACTGGCATTGGCGCCGACACAGATTTCGGGTCGCGGATAATATCCCCCAACCGATTACGGCTACAGCGGCCAATC
Source organism: Marasmia exigua (assembly GCA_019059595.1). NCBI lineage: Eukaryota > Metazoa > Arthropoda > Insecta > Lepidoptera > Crambidae > Marasmia > Marasmia exigua. The sequence goes on from CM032475.1 coordinate 1,295,715, forward strand.
TCAACGATCTGCCACATACGCAGGATGTATTATAGTGCTTAAGTGTGTTCGCAAGTTAACACAAGTACACTCTCTATTCCCTTACCCCCATATTCCAATGGGACACTACTGTGAAACGAGCGGAGACGGGTGACCCAGGGACTCTTGCGCAGCCGTCGCTTTAAAGTGCGACCCACTAATCACTGTGCGCTACAGAAGCAGGTTCGCGATTAGTAAAACTGTGAAACCAGTGTGTTCGTATGCGTGTGTGTGTGTGTGTGTGTGTGTGTGTGTGTGTGTGTGTGTGTGTGTGTGTGTGTGTGTGTGTGTGTGTGTGTGTGTGTGTGTGTGTGTGTGTGTGTGTGTGTGTTTCGTGGATGTTCATGGACGGCGATGATTACTTTCCATCAGGTGACTCGCTTGCTCGTTTGTCCGCCTCTAGCATAAAAAAAAACCAACTGCTGAAATAGGTGGTGTTCCTGAATAGATTCGCTCGCCAAAAAAATTTACAATAATTTACAAGGCTAGTACTTTTCATAAACAGCTGTCAAACCCATGACGGGCTGGCACTTCAAGGGATAGATACGACCTGGTGACGTTAATGAAAAGAGCTTATTCCTTCCTTAATAGCCAACAGCGTATATTTGGTGATGTCTCGGATGTTTCAGATGTCCATAGGCGGCGGTGGTTACTTGCTATTACATGTGACATCTGCATTTGTCCGCTATAATGTAAAAAAAAAAAACTATTTTTTTCTGCGGTCGCTCGCTCATGACTGAGGATCGCGGTCAGCAATGGATATCCATTGCTATCCATATGGATTAGTGGTACCTCGCTTGTGTCATTTGCCTATACCAGTCTCGGAATTTATCGCGTCTCGCGAAAACATGTTTGAGGATACTCCTCTCACTTCATCTCGATCCATCTGGTTGAAGATCGTCCTCAGGCTCCTTTGCCGTCCGTATTGCAAACAAAGATCAGATTTTCAATAGGTTTCAAAATAGGTTAACTCTGCAACTATCAGATTTTAGAAAGGCGAATTTTATCACGGAACTGCGAAAGGATCAATGGATTTGTGATTTTATACTAGCGAAAATAAACTTTGAAATACACACAAACGAGAGTACGAAGTTACCAGTAAATCCGGTAATGCAGCCGTTTTCTAAGTAAACCTCTCTAGGGCTCTAGGTAAGTTAGTTCAATCTGACAGCCTCAAGGACTTCGGTGGTACTCCCACAGGTCTCTCCCGTTTCGAAAACTTTTGTTAAGTCTTTCAATAGATATTTATACTAGGATTCTAAACTTGAGTTTTTAATGCCGCTCGCCGTCCATGAACATCCGTGAATTCAGAGAGATTACTAATGCGATGCCGGCCTTTTTAAAAAGGAGTACGCTCTTCTCTTAAAGGTTCCTAAATCGCGGCCGTACTACATATCCGCCGGATCTTCATAGGTTACTAAATAGTTAGTTAGGTTACTAAATAGTTAATCTATGGCGGCGTTAATCTAAATTTAGAGTGCCAAAACAGATCAAAAAGTAGTGCACCATTATTAAATAAACAGTGTAAATGTATGCTTAGGCGACTAAGGTAAAGCTGCTGGCATGATCATCAGCACCCAGAGAAGGAAAACTCTGCATTTATATCAAAACCCTCGCCAACCCGTCTGCCAAGCGTGGTGAGTATGGCAATTACCCCTCATGTGATTGAGGGAGGCCCGTGCCCCAGCAGTGGGGACTTAAATGGGCTGATGATGATGATGATGATACTAAATAGTTAGTCACTTTATTTACAGTCTTAGTTTTATAATTCTTAAATCTTGAACCACTTGATGGAAGGATATAAAATACCATTCGAAAGGCAAGCCAATGTGGCCTTTTCTTAAAAGCATTTTTTTTTGAGTTGACATGGTATTATATTTTACTATACATAAAACCTGTGCGTCCTGTGAAAAGTGGTACAAGTCGACTTATATCAAATTTGATTTTCTTATTGCTACTTCATCACAAAAAGATCCTCTATTATTCTGTCTGATCAGATGGTAATATGGAGGATTTTTTTGCATGTCTGATAAGACAGAAAAATTAAAGATTTTTTTGTGATGAATTAGCAAGAAGAAAAAACAAATTCGATACAAGAAGAAAATTAAATTAAATTAATTTAATAAGTCGACTTGCACCACTTTTCACAGGACGCACAGACACGTGGTGCCATTTTCGTAAGGATTTAAAGTGGGCCACGGGAAGAAGCCAACTTTGTGATCTAAGTTATTTTCTTGACTTATACTTGTAACGGAACGGATCGAAAAATTTGAGCGAGCGACATTGGAGGGTGCTTATAGTATTGTTTGTGAGCAGAATTGGAAACATATTCATCCATAATGCATAAAAGCACTTAACTCTCCGCAAACACATAAAAAATGTATGCTTGGTTACTGGACAAGAACTTTTAAAGTATTACTATTATTTTTTAATTAAACTGTCATGCAGAGTTTACATGTGAGTTTAATTCAAAAAAAGAAGAGACATTTATTTTAATTGTATTTTACTTGAATTATATTTTAAGATTATTTTTACATGCCATTTATGGCGAATCATGTTGATCTGACAAGTTCATGACCATATTTAATTATTAGATATTTTATTTCATTTCATTCCAGTGACCGGAGTATCGGAGGCCCAATCCGACGGGTAGGGGTTTTGAAGATTGCGGTTGCAATCGCTTGTCATTAGGAAAGATCACCATCTGTTCGTCTGTCGCCTATCACATAAAAAATCTACATTTTGATTAAAAGTATTATAGCTAACATTAATGTGTATTCTGTGTGGACCTAACTTGAATAAAGAGTATATTTATGTGATTATTATTTTTTTACAACCCGTTTGGAACAGTAGTAGTGAACGCTGCTTTTGGTCAAAGGGTTGCAGGTTCGATCCCCTCATAGTACACATATTTGAGTGCATGAAAATGTCTGTTTGTATTGTTCTGGGTGTTTTCTATGTATTATAAGTATATATTTACAAAAGAAAAGTATTAAATGTATATATTAGTAATCCCACTGTTGATTCTGATATTATCCGTAAGGCAATAATCGAAACCAATTTTTGTCAAGATTTTACTTTTGCGAGTTATTTCAAACAATCATGTTAGTGTTGCCGAATAATCGACAATCGATTAATCGATTATTTTTACCATTAATAATCGAATAATTGATTATATCGATTATGATCGTCATTTTTATTATGCCTTCTTATCATCTTTTGTATAAATTACGATTATATCTAGGAATAATTGCAAATTGATCGATTAAAATCGATATAGGTAATTAAAAGAATAAGCTTAATTCCAGTATCGATTTAATCGATAGTATTGTCAGTTTACTCGATTATAATCGATTAATTGATTAAATTGACCAAAAATTACAATATTTGAACCACATTTGCATAATCGAATAATAATCGACGGACAATCGATTATTCGGCAACACTAAATCGTGTACAAGCAATACTTTCAATCACAAAATACACACGGTAAGGACTATTCCATTTCTCAAATAAGAACAAAATAACACGCCCTCTTCAATTGCGCAGAAACGGTTGTATGAAGAGGTTTGAAGGCTTTTGTATTTCTGTTTTATTTGAAAGTAAGGGTTTATTTTTAAGCTATCGGAGAGTTGTATGTTCTCAAAGATTTCAAGTGGAATTTTAGCTTTAAAATGTGAAATTGTTTTTGAAGAAAATCAGTGTTCAGGTGACGCTTCGGCGTAAATAGCACCGCCAGTATATATATTTTTAAATATGATAGTGGCAGACAACCAGACGGGTCCCCTGATTGTAAGCGATTGCGACAAGTGCGCTGCCAACCTTTGAACACCCCTCTTTCCCCCAAAATGAGCCTCCGGTAGGTACAGTCACTCACGCAGCGAAACAGCACAATTATTATTTGTATTAATTGTGGCGATAATGAGATATTTTTTAAAGTACAATGGTGAATCCTTAAAGGAAATAACTAAGAATTGCTGCCGAAAAATGAGACACTAAAAAGCATGACAAAGAATTAAAAAAAATCGCCTTTAAAAATCACGAACTAAAAAGTCTACAATAATATTATTTTTAACACTTATCCCTTTTGAATAATTGAATGTATAATAATAATAATTCTTACATAATAGTAATAATAAAATTCTCACAACATCTCATACGTTGACCTGATTCCGTACTAAGTAGCTTAAGCACTTGTGTTACAGATATTAGTCAATGTTTGCTTGCTCCCTATATAAAACGCACGGGTTATTGGCGTCTAGCGCGGTGACAGGTAAACCGACAAGCATATGTTTCCCACGCTAGCCGCTAGATGGCGCTGTGCATAAATAGATCACGCTAGTAATATTATTTTTGGATTGTATAAGGTCTCCGGCGTTAAGGTTGAAAATAGACAATTCTCTTAGATCAGGCTACATGGTGGTATCATTTCGTTCCATTACCAATACAGTAGCAGTTCCAGTACAGCTTTAGGGCTTAATAGGTCATTTATCCAGTCAACAGAGGAACACAAATATATACTTAAATACATATATTAAACCCAGACACCGAACAAACACAAGTGTTCATCGCACGAATGTTTGTCCAGGGTGGGGATCAAACCCACGACCTTTGGCGTAAGAGGCAGGGTCACTACCAATTGCGCCATCCGGTCAGTCAGTTTAGCATCTAGATAGTATTGGGTGCTAACTTGAGTAACACCTTTTTTCGAATGTGCTGTTATAAAATGTTATCTGAAGTGTACGAAGTCTTAAAAATCGAAGTTTTAGTTCGAAGATTTTGAAGGTTTTATTCGTAGAATATTTTTTTTGAGCAGTCCGTTCATTGATTTTGCCTAAACTATCCAATCTATTTTGACAAATGAGGAATAAATCGATTCCTTTACTGTCCGGGTAACAAAAGAACATATTTGTTTTCCCTCACCGCCAAGCAAATGGTAGAAATATGCACATAGATTTGAAAAATCCAAAGGAGCATACTCGGATTCGAACCACGACCTCTTGCATGGAAGACGCGTTCTTATCCACTAAGCTACATATGCATCCATAGCATGAGTGAGTAGAAAAACTAATGCGACCTATAAATATTTCTGAATGTAGAGTTTTTTGTTTCAAATTGTGACCACATTTTTTTTTTTAATAAAAATTTCACAATATCACATACATTGATCTGACTCCGAGATAGGTAGTTCAGGCACCTGTGTTACGGATATCAGAACCAACAGTGGGATTACAAATATATACATATAATACTTTTCTTTTGTAAATACATACTTATAATACATAGCAAACACCCAGACCCATACAAACAAACATGTTCATGCACACAAATGTTTGTATTTTACTACTTATGTTTCTATGGGCGGCGGCCATTTACTGCTCGAGGTGATCTGAAAGCTTTCTCGTATTAGAGATCAAGGACGAATGTATCAACTACAATAAGTCCCCTGTCTGCTCGTTTTTCCCCATGAAAAATACTATTCCAGCCAAAACATCAAAAAAAATGGAACAAAAAAATTTAATCAAATAAGAATTCAGTAATGATTTATATTCGCAGAAATAATTCCACTCTTTTCTTACAACTTGAAGTCTGACTGAAATATTTTACAACAGGCTCTCACATTTAATTAAAACTGTTGCCATAATTAAACGCTTACACCCAGATGATTGAGCGATCTCTTTGTGTTTTCTTGAAGCATTTTTAAAAGTTATTGTATACCCTTCGCGGGAGTAGAGTTGCACGAATATCGATACTTTGGTTGTCGATAGATGTGGAAAACTGGGAACATTTTCTACTGGACTACTAAGTGGTATGTCATAAATTGAAAAATGATGTGTGCGTGCCTGGAAAAACAAGTTAAGCCGTTGGCCCAATCGGAATATTCAATTTCATCGACATCATCGTCAGCCCATTTAAGTCCCCACTGCTGGGGCACGGGCCTCCCTCAATCACATGAGGGGTAATTGCCATACTCACCACGCTTGGTAGACGGGTTGGCGAGGGTTTTGATATAAATGCAGAGTTTTCCTTCTCTGAGTGCTGATGATCATGCCAGCAGCTTTACCTTAGTTGCCATTTACGACACCTCGGTAAGAGTGAGGATGGCCTATTCTACTGTGCCGGGACCACACGGCAATATTCAATTTAAACTCATTTTATTTCATTTTGCAAATGTGAGTCATGTACAAGATGTTTATGTAATAATCACAATGCAATGCAACAGTAATTAAGATTGGCAAGAATATTTCTTTGCATTCGCGAAAGACGCAGTTTTTATTTGTCCGCGTTTCTGAAAAAAGTTTGAGGAAAAAATTGCCATCACTTTTAATACATGTGATTTAAAAAAAAGGTTATTATTTTGTTGTTGTGCATACTTACTACTTTAGAATACTATGGTTGTTTTAGTTGTGTTTAAGTAACGTACCGGTTGGTTTTCTGCGTTTAAATATACGTTAGTACATTTTATATAATTTTATACCAAATTAAACATAAGTTTTGTATAAATCCTTTTCTTTTTTTTACATCCAGGTTTTATCGATAAATAGTTTCATCACTTCAATTGTCACTGATAGCAACCATTCCTGGAGCCTAATTCTCGTGCTCGTGACATTTATTATCATACGACATAGGTTATCACTAAAACAAAGTTTTTTTGTATGGATTTCATGCGACATCCGCCATGTTTTTTCATATCGACAATCCCGAGAGTTGGGCTTCTAAACATTTTTTTTTCTCTCTTTAAGTTATTTCATATAAAACATAATTTTAGCATTCAGTTTTATATCTTAATGGTATTCCCTTGCTCCTCATTAAAGATCCAGAGTAATTTTCTGGAATACGCTCAGCAATGGACGTAGAAATTCACTTTCCCCTTTCGGTTAAGAGTGATTTTAAAAAAGTATTTCTAACGCGCTGATGTTATTTGCATAGGGTTAAGTCAAAGGATTTAAGCAGTTTTTTTTATGCGAGAGGCGATAAACGAGCAAGTGAGTTTTGATGGAAAGCAATCTTCGCCGCCCATGAACATCCGCGAAATCAGAGAGATCGCCAATGTGTTGTCGGCATTTTAAAAAAGGAGTACGCTCTTTTCTTGAAAGTCCCTAAGACGTAGCCGTTGGAAAATTCTCCCGCAGGCAAACCGTTCCACAGAACTGAGGTACGTGGTAGAAAGATCCGCGAAAACGCACAGTATTAGACCGGCACCCATCGAGATGATGGGGATGGAATGACAATCGCTTGCGTGCGTTCAGCTCAATTCAGCTACAGTTCAAACAGTTCCTCAGAGCACTCCCCATGATAGATACAGCATAGAATGCTGAGGGAAGCTATAACCCGCCGCAGTGCTAGAGATCAAGTTGACTAGAGAGAGTCAAGTCACCGACAATTCCAGCAGCCCTACGTTGTACGCGGTCAAACGGAAGAAGTTGATACTGAGGTGCGCCTGCCCAGAGATGAGAGCAGTATTCCATATTTTTTTTACCAAACCAACAAAATAACACATTTTTTTGTCAGGAACTCACATCATTATCATTTACCATCAGAGGGTTTGAATGCTCGTCTACCTATTTCAGTAGTAAAAAAAACCCAGTACCTAATGCTTCTAAGATTTTTTCCTTTTTAAAAATCATGTTACTTACACCACAAAGAATTTCTTCGCAACTAGCATGATTAGGCGGCGCCTTCGCTGAGGTTACTGTTATTATTTAACAAGGAAACTTACTTAGCCCGATGACTGTCTATAACCCACCGAGTTTAAACAGGAACATTCCGTGTGAACCTTGCTTAATATTCTTAAAAGCTTTTGATTTTAACGCCTTCAATCTGCGGTGCTGAGGAAAAAATCATAAGAGCCAAGCTTCTGCATTGACCCGGCTTGATCTGAGCTCACAGAAGATCAATGTGAAGTAGCGCTTGTGCTGTGTTTCGGTGGGCCAGGGTACCGAAGGGCCAATCTGGAGGGAAGGGGAGCTTATAGTTTGGCAGCGCTTTTGTAAATTCACTGGTGTTGCAGGTGTTCACGGGCGGCAGCAATCACTTACCAGCAGGTAAATCGTGTGATCATCTGCCACCGATATCTGCGCTCCCGTCGCTCCAAAGAGATCAGTTAAAAATAAATACAAAAACTGTCCGTAAACTACATACAAGTATGTATGTGTCAATTTATACAAAACATAAAAAGCACATTCAACAAACTGGACATCACACCTGCGTCATCCAAAACGAATTCGAGCCGTATAAATTGGAAATGATATTGGTGCGACTGTACCACTATTAGTGCTGTGAAACAAAATATCGACTAAATGCATAGAATTTTGAAATATTTTTCTTTACCGATTTTGACGTAAAAAGCAATCAAATACTATAAGGTCAGGGCGCGTTTTCAGTGTCTAGCGCCACCATTTTGACGGATCATCTGGTCACACTACTAAACTATTAAGTTAAGATTATTGTTTACTCCAGTACACTGGAGAAAGTAATTTGTACTTTGAGACATCATGTTGTAATGTTACTTATGTCACAATCATCACAATTGTAGGGGACCATTTTAAAAAATAATTACTAATTTGCTACCAGCAAGCAGCTTATGAACAAAATTGATTTTAAAATAAAAAGAAATACTTTTGTCATTGCGTTTCTCGTGTAACACGATAATAGGAAAAGGTCCTTTTTACCGACTTTAAAAAAGGAGGAGGTTCTATATTCGACTGTATGTTTTTTTATTATTTATATGTATGTTCACCGATTTCTCCGCCAGTTGTTGACCGCTTTGTACAATTCTTTTTTTTTTATTTAAAAGAACACACTTCCAAGTTGGTCCCATTTTCATCATGTCAGGATCTCATGAAGGGATCCCAGAGAAATCGATTTGATATTTTTTGTATTTTTTATCAAAGCTGCTACAGTATTTATGCCTGATTGTATTATTTTTGTGGTTCATCTGATGGTGGAAAGTCAACTCCTCAACGGTTAGGAGTTCAAAGATAACTCTTTCATTACCGTATTCACATTTAGGCTGATTGTTATTGGTGGGGGTGGTGAGGGGACAGAGGGAGGAGAGGTCTGGAGAGGGGAGAGGGGGGAGAGGAAACACTAAAAAGCAGGAAAAGAAATTCTACGAAAAAAAACCGCCTTCAAAAACCACGAACTAAAAAAGTTTAAAATAATATTTTTAACACTTTATGCACTTCAAATAACATTTTATAACAGTAAACTCGAGAAAAGGTTTTACCAAAATCGGCACCTAATCCCTGTTAAATCATTGAGAAAAGTATTACAAGACAGTATTGGGCGCCGACTTCGGTAACATCTTTTATCGAGTGTACTGTCAAAAAATGTTATTTAAAGTGTATGAAGTGATTGAAATGTTATTTTACATTTTTTAGATCGTGGTTCTTGTAGGCGGTTTTTTTTTTCGTAGAAATTATATTTTAATATCGGCTAACTCTGCAATCAATTCATTACATTCTTACGTAATCAATTTTATTGCTACGCAAAACATCGATAAAATTTAAAGTATTATCTAGTATGATATCACACTACTAGTTTCCACTACTGCCGTGTTTATTCCATTTGCCTGGATACAAATTTAATGTTTCCATTGACGATTTTTGTTCTTTTTTCCACATTAATTCAATTTCCCTTTTCGTCCGTGTCACTCAACCGGTTTGATTTTTAAATTGTGGAATCGAACTCGGAGGATTTTGTAAAAATTTACAAATAATAGTATACATCTAGAACAGTAAAGAGGAAAGATTAACTATATGGTGCTGCATTATCGGCTACCAGAGTTGTTAATTGTAGTCACTAGATAGCGCCACTTGAGCAAATAACTGAACTGTGTTATCGACGTTCTCTTCTCCTGTTGCTTTTCACGTGCATGGTTTTATTTTATTACAATAAAATTTAGCAGGGCAGGAGGACGATGATTACAATTTGCGTTTTCTGTACGCTCTTTATTTTTTTATGGTCTTTTGAACCAGTAATCTATGAATAAAGAAAAGAGCCAAATGCATTTTACCGTTTAGTACTTAATTTATGATTGCATCAGGTTTGTTGCGATTTTCGATATTGTCTTCTATGAAGTAGTCGTTAACGTTCTGGTTATTTCAATGTCTAGGCTAGTATGTTATGTCCTTTCAAAAAAAGCAGCCACCAAAAACTTTGATCGTGCTAGAGATTATTTTGACATGAATGGTGTGAGAAAAATCGTAAATAACTTTCATTTTAAATGATTTTAACAACCTTCATTTAATGTCATCTCTGGTTTATTATATCAATATTTTGTTGATTAGAGTTATGCGCCGCTTTATTACTATAAGAATAAGATAATAAATGACTTACAATATTATGTACTCACATATTGCTTGGTTATAGTAACCTTTGTGTTAATTCTCGTCTTAAGTAAATATAGATTTTAAAATCTGTTGGCGGCAACATTGCACGTTGGACCATAAAAGGGCCCTTAAATTTCAACGGTTATTGGTTTCGACAAACGTGACCGTTTGGCCGAAGATTTGACCCTTCCCTACTAATTAAAGCAACCTATGTCTAACTTTCAGTTAAACTTTAGCAGTTAAGTCTCGGCTACATCCAATAACTTTAAACTCGAAGGCTATAAAATCTTACCTTGCTACAAGGGATCCGTATAGGGAAAAAGAAAAAAGGATTTTTTTTATTAAGGACCGATGTGACCAATCTCATTCCGATACTAAATCTATGGTTTAGCGATGTCATTCTATACAATTCTATACCATTGGCTGCGCAAGAGGTCCCAGGTTCGATCCCCGGGTCAGGCCGAATATTTGTCCTACCTAAGTTTTCGGTAAGAAATTCTTAGTGGCAGCCTGGAGTCTGGAAGTGGCAGTCTTGTATCCCCGTGCCTCGGAAAGCACGTTTATCTATAGGTCTTGCGCCTAATCCCTCTCCAGTCGTGTCACAAACGTGACGTCATAAATTTTTTTTGGGTAATAAAATACAGAATGCACTTCTCTCTGTATAAATGAATTCTGCACTAATACTACCCACGGTCTACTTTTTCTAATCTTTAAGATTAGCCGCCATTAGAAAGCTGGTTAAACTGTTGGTCCTGCGCTTGATCCCTAGCCGATTGTGTCACTGTCGTGTCCCATCGGAATATGAGGGTAAGAGAATAGAGAGTTCAGTTGTGTTTGAGCACACACTTGAGCATTATAATATATCCTGCGTACGTGGCTGATCGTTGAGATTGGTCGCCGTAACCGTAATCGGTTGGAGGATATTATTATTATACCATAAATTTATCGACGGATCAAGATTGATCGAATTTAGCCTAAGAAAAGTAGCAATAAGTTGATAAATGCAAAGTGTGCCCACCATTCATTTACCGACTAAAGAAATTTAAGTTAGTGAAATTTTTTTGCGAAAAATAAACCACCTTCAAAAACCATGAACTAAAATGTGTTTTTGAAGGCGTTTTAAAAAAGCCGCCGTTTGTGAAAAATCCCAGAAAATATAATACTGGTGCAGTTTAGAAAAAAGATACTAAAACATAACGTGTTAATTCAAAATTTGAGGGTTCCCCGCAATTTTTCCAGGATCCCATCATCGGATCCTGATATCCTTATCATGGTACCAATCCGGGACTATCTACTTTCAAACTAAATAAAAATCATCTAAATCGGTTCATGAATGACGAAGTAAGCTCCTTTTTTTTGAAATCGGTTAAAAAGTCCTGTTAGTAAAAATTGTTTTGTGTGTTGAATCCCACTTAGATAAACATGAAGGAATTTATAAGTGCATTATTTTCGTAAAAGCAACCAAAACAATCATCTTTATTATCCACTATACTACTTAAAATTCTTACCCAGCCCTCCAAAAGACGTAACTCTTAATTCTCTTCCTCAAACACATCAGTGGTCAAGTGCGACCGATTCCTTGCCCCTTAAATTCCACCTACTCTTTATAGCCCATTTGTTCTATGCCCTCACAGTGCAAACTGCTGGGCACCCCCTAGAGCCACCTTTAGGACTGCCCGACCGTAATAGAGGATTTCTAAGCTTGAACCCCATTTTTTGGCAATTAAAAGTCACGCTTATATAGCAGGGAATAAGGGCGAGAGTGCTGGAGAGGGTTGGCTGAGATAATGTGGCGAGTTTAGTCCACTCCATTTGTCAGCGAGATCTTTGTCGGGGCCGGCGTTTTGTTTAGAGCAGTGCTTCTAAACATTTTTGAGACGTGACGATGGATGGGTTTTTGTAGGGATGGAAGTAGGTTTAGTTATTTTGAGATATAATATTCGTTAAGGTACCTACATAGTGCGAGCTACCATACGAGTTAGCATACTGAGTAGCTGCGCTGAAGTAACTCGCGCGAGCGAGTCTACTGGTTACGCAGCAGCTCGCACTGATAAACCACCCTGCAAAGGAGACATGAGAATGTATGTATGCATTCTTGCATGATTCTTGTTGTGTGTATGTGAGCACGTACGTCGCCTAAGGTTCCGCTGGAAAACCAACGCTGCATCGGCTTCAGCCACTGTAGTTAGGCCTTGTTGGCTACAGAATTTGTCCTATTTGTATATTTATGTAACTCGTGTTTAATTTTTGTTTTGTAGCAAATAAAGAAATTTTTATTTTTATCTTATTTTGTTTGAGAATAGCTAACCCATTTTTTGATATTGATATGTGTCAACTCATTTTTTAATAACTACCAAATACACCTGTCTTAATTGCGCTTTTGGTAGAAAGCCTGCTTCAAAATGCAAAGTCGTGGATTCCATTTTCTTTTTGGCCGAACATTCGTGTGATAAACACTTGTTTTTGATCCGTGTCTGGGAGGTCGAACCTTACTTACTTACTCCGATGGCTCAACGATCCAAAATGAGTCTTGGCCTCCGATACGAGATGCTCCCATTTTTCTCGGTCTTGTGCAGCTTGTCGCCAATCCCCTGCTTGCAATTCCTGCAGGTCCGCGTTCACTAAATCCCGCCAGCGGTAGCGTGGGCGCCCCACTGGCCGGCGACCAGTAGGTTGCCCAAGAGGTCGAACCGGTGACGGAAAATTCTCAGCATTAACAGCATGGAGTTCAGAAGTTGACTTGTACCCTTGTGCCTCGGAAAGCGAGTTTGTCTATTGGTCTTGCGCCTAATACCTCTCCAGTCGTGTTACACTGGTACTTATTAAATTATAGTTTTGTCAATAAAATAGAGGATGCATTACTGTCTGCATAAAACAATTCTGCACTAATATTTCCTACAGTCTGCTATTGCTAATCTTTAAGATTAGCCGCCATTAGAAGAACCATTGACAACTATTACCGATACCGATTTTTATTACGAATAAAATAGACGTGATTTTCATATAAGGTTCACTTTTTTATCATAAGGTACAATCTCATTTTATCGTATGCCTAGGTTGAGAACCCCTGTCCAAGATTAATGTCAACAACTAATCAGAAGCATTGCCTATAAGCCGCGCTCTCTCCTCGGATTGCATCGATTTCCTTATAATTTACTACATAAATGACCCAATCTCCTAAGGTCTTAAACTTGAATGAATCTGACCCAAAACAGATGACATCGGTTTCTTTTGTTTTTAACCAAAAAACTGAGTGCGTGACTTTTTCTTCTTCTCAGGGCAGAAAAGACCAAAATGACAGTTATAAGAAAATAACTATCCGAGTGGTAATTTACTCCGTTGCTTTATTTTCGTAATATACTCAATTGTGTTCATCCAAAGTCGGTATAGCCTTACCTTAGGGATATCTTTGGTAAGTAGGATCATACAGGTAATATCAAAAATCAAAAACCGGCCAAGTGCGAGTCGGGCTCGCGCACAAAGGGTTCCGTAGCAGCAAAGTCCAAAATTACAGTTAAATCAACCTATCTCAAAAACTATAAGAGATACTTTGATCAAACCAAAAATCGTTGAAAGAGTTAATTAGCATGCATCACCTCTATTTTTTTTAGAATTTTATACCCCGTAGTTATAAAAATAGAGGGGGGGGGACATACTTTTTACGACTTTGAGAGCTGATATCTCAAAAACCGTTCACTTTAAGAAAAATGTTTTTTAGAAAACTTTATATCATTTTAAAAGACCTTTCCATTGATACCCCACACGGGTATGTACATCGAAAAAAAAAATTTCATCCCTCAGTTACATGTATGGGGGGCCCCACCCCCAATTCTTTTTTTTACTATTTAGTGTCATATTTTTGTAGCGGTTCATACAACACATATTCCCATCAAATTTCATCACTGTAGTACTTATAGTTTCCGAGTAAATCGGCTGTGACAGACGGACAGACGGACAGACGGACAGACGGACATGACGAAACTATAAGGGTTCCGTTTTTGCCATTTTGGCTACGGAACCCTAAAAACCAGCTGCAACAATGATAACGCCATTTTGAATTCTCTAGGGCCGATTCGACCTATCTTATTTTGATATGAAATCTCTGGTATATTGAGTAAGTAAGTAAAGCATTTATTACACCACAAATACGATCACAATTACAAGATGTTGAAAATAAGATAGAAAGGAACAAATAATGTTGCATGAAAAATTACTACAAAAAACCACGAAACACTCGCGCGATGTAATCGACACTTAGCGCCATCTATTGCTATAAAGTGCAACTCCCGAAACGAAGTGAGGGCGGCTCACTAGTAATTTATATGTCCAAACATGTTGAGTACCTATATACCGTCTAAATCGTACACTGAATATCTGTTTACCTAGTGTCGATTACAGGCTGACTAGGAAGCTAATTAGAAGAAATCTTTTTTTATAATATAATATGTTTTCTCTCTGTCTCTCTTCTATATCAACGCCTGTGTCTGTGTCCTTCTGTGTCAACGCAGTGGTTTGATCATTTTCTTAATAAATTTTATTTACCGATTATAATCATTCTTTTCTCCATACAGTCCATTCCCATACATCACACTATTAAATTTTCTTTGATGTACAATAAAGAGTCTATCTATCGGACTCGCAAAAAATGTACTCACCCAATTTTGTTTGATTTTATGGCTTTACCAGATATTTCGCCAATGTCAAGTAACTTATTGAAAATATGTGGGGTGGTCTCTTAACACAATCGCGTGTCTTAAAACTCTATTAGGTCCAAGCAAGTTGTCACGTGACAACTCACTCGACGCAAATAGCAATCAAACATTCTTATTATTAGACACAAATAATCTAAATCTAAATTCTCACAACATCTCATACGTTGGCCTGATTCCGTACTAAGTAGCTTAAGCACTTGTGTTACAGATATCAGACAACAGAGGAACACAAATATATACTTAAATACATATATTACACCCAGACACCGAACAAACACAAGTGTTCATCGCACGAATGTTTGTCCAGGGTGGGGATCGAATCCTTGACCTTTGGCGTAAGAGATAGGGTCACTACCAATTGCGCCATCCGGTCAGTCACTAAACAAATAAATAAACACCAATATTGTTCAACTAGATACTAATTTAAAACCGATTTCGTCAGCCCACGCGGAGTACGAATATTTGACTCTTACCGCCAGGATCCAAAATAAACCCTAGATTGAGCTTGAGATTTCAAATGGGGCATTTATTGTTCTATATTATTATAACTGTTGCCGAGAACAAATGATAAAGATAAAGATAAAAAACATTTATTTGTTAAACACACACGACACACATGATTACAAATGAAGAACAAAAAAAAAATAACAAGCTTCTGATGTTTATACCAGTAAGAACAACACATTAAAACAAAGGAAAATAAACAAAAAAAAAATCCTACAAGTTAAAATATTTAAGACGGGCAATATATACCTACATTGTGTCCAGGGATGACCTTTTTGTATGCACCGCTACACGGTGCATACAAAAAGGAGCTCACTCAGCTAAAGCCACGACTTAAGGAAGGGGTAGGTACCTTCCTGTAGGCCATGGCGCTGGTATTATGTGAGCCCTGATTGATATGACGCACGGACGGTATAAATACATATAATAAGTGTAATAAATGCTCCATTTGAAAATGATTGCCTATTCGATCCCTGTCACTAGTGATTTGACGGCCCAGCAGATCGATCCCAAAACGAATTGTTTAGATAAGCAAACTCAATTAAAAAAGAATGAAAAAACAGATGGCATAATCATCGTCATCGTCAGCCCATTTAAGTCCCCACTGCTGGGACACGGGCCTCCCTCAATCACATGAGGGGTAATTGCCATACTCACCACGCTTGGCAGACGGGTTGGCGAGGGTTTTGATATAAATGCAGAGTTTTCCTTCTCTGGGTTCTAATGATCATGCCAGCAGCTTTACCTTAGTCGCCTTTAACGACACCTCGGCAAGAGTGAGGGTGGCCTATTTTACTCTGCCGGGGACCACACGGCACGGCACGGATGGCATAATATACAGGGTCAATACAGATAGAAAGGGATGTAAATGTTCACAGGAACATTTACATCCCTTTAACCACGTGGAGTACTAACCATTATGGACAACATTTGTTCTATCATTTTGGTAAATTCGCATAAAAAAAATCAACTTTTCATACAAAATCTAAAAATTTTTCGATGAATTTCGAACAGTCGTTGAACAAATGTTGTTCAGAATGGTTGGTAGGACACGTGGTAAAAGGGATGTAAATGTTTACATATACACCCTGTATTGATGATCGAAGATCAAACACTAGAATGGCTCGCATAAAATAATCCTATAAAATTATGTCATAATAGACATAATTTTATAGGATTATTTTATGGGAACCATTCTTACTTCTTCATTCATTCTTATTTTATTTAAGACAAATGATTCTGATCCATGAGATTATAGATATTTGAATTTAAAAGTTAATATAAATAAGGTTCAAATCCTTGATTTGAGGATGATTTGCCGGCTCGACCGGAGTGATACCACGGCCTCACAGAAAACCAGCGTGAAGCAGCACTGTGCTGTGTTTCGCTGCGTAGGGTAGAGGCCTAATTCGGGGGAAAGGGGTTGTAAAGGTTGGCAGCGTACTAGTGACTCCACTGATGTCGCGGGTCCCCATGGGCGGCGGCAATCGCTTACCATAAGATGATCCGTCTGCTCGTTTGCCACCTATCCCATAAAAAAATGAAGTCGGTTTTAAAAACTTGTTTATTTCGTGAGCTCATTTCGTCTCACTTTCTGCCAGTGAAAATAGCACACACAAAATTTAAATGTTTTTCATATGCAAAGGCGAGAATCCTAGCGTGTTTTATAAATACATCACAACACGAGTAGAAAATTTTTAGAAAACACTTTCATAGAAGTTAGTTTCCGTGAAAATTGTCTGTTACATAATTTTAAGGGAACACATATAAGGTGGAATAAAAATTTCTCAGTGCAGTTTCTCTTTGGCAACATTTTCTCTGAACTGGGTTGAGTTATACAATATGTTACCCCTAGTATATGTTCGGGCCGGTACTTCCTATTTAATTTTGTTCTATAGACTGACGTCATTGACCTACAAAAAAAATTAAGAAAAAACATAGATGCTCCATAGGTGGCGGAAATCGCTTACCATCGGGTGATCCGTCTGCTCGTCTGTTACCAATCACATTAAAAAAATATTTTGAATGACCGGATGGCGCAATTGGTAGTGACCCTGCCTCTTACGCCAAAGGTCGTGGGTTCGATCCCCACCCTGGACAAACATTCGTGCGATGAACACTTGTGTTTGTTTGGTGTCTGGGTGTAATATATGTATTTAAGTATATATTTGTATTACTCTGTTGTCTCATATCTGTAACACAAGTGCTTAAGCTACTTAGTACGGAATCAAGTCAACGTATGAGATGTTGTGAGAATTATTATTATTATTTATTATTATTTTATTTCTATTCTTCACTTATCTATACTATTTATAGAGGTAAATCCTGAAGATTGCGGCAACGCTTAAATGTAATCCGAAAACACGAAACGCTTGCGCAATATAATTGTTACCTAGCGCCATCTATTGGTACAAAGTGGAACTGTTGTCCCGAAACGAAGCGAGGGCGGGATAGTCTTCTATTATAAAAGAGAGTCGAGTTAATTACACTATTTATAATCCAAGAACCGCTGGACCGATTTGGCTGAAATTTTACCTATTATGGCAATAATAATTGCTTGTAGGAAGAAATTGTTACATACAAAAGTTTGTCTCATAAAATTGTTAACACTTTCCTTAAAGTTTTTACTGAAGAACTTTTTAAAAAAAAATCACCTATTTGCTGCAATCCTTTTCAAAACTCCTTGATGATTCGTCAGATTAAGGTTGGATTGTTTTTTTACTATAGGTGGCGCTCATCTGCCACCTGATGGTAAGCGATTGCCGCCGCCCATAGACACCCGCGACACCAGTGGAGTCAGAAGTGCGCCGGTGACTTTCCATCAGGTGACTCGTTTGCTCGTTTATCGCCACTAGCACAAAAAAAGATTATTAATATTCTAGATGTAACACCATGCCATAGAGTTACGATACTTAGCGCATTGTACAACATTAAAAACTAAAATGGCTCTATGAGCACCGGTTGGTAACGCAAATTGATATAAATTCGTGAGCGACATAAAAAAGTAATTTAAATTGAGTTATTTTTATGTAAAAGAAAGGCAACGGCCGAATTGGCGACAAGCAGCTTATAACAGAACATAATGGTGAAGTCTAGAGAGCTCAAATACAAATAGTTTATTTGTAAACATAGGTAGTAGCAATACAAATGGTGTAAAAAAAAGGTACAGTATCACTATGTTTAGCCATTAACATTCATCATCATCAGCAACCCACACTTGTCCACTGCTGGACATAGGTCTCCCCTAATGCACGCCACTGCTCCCGATTTTCGGCCACTCTCATCCAGCCCACACCAGCCAGCCTTCGAATGTCATCATCCCATCTTGTCGCAGAGCGTCCTACACTACGCTTACCGAGTCGCGGTCTCCACTCAAGGACTTTACGGCTCCAACTGACAGCAGTTCTGCGGCTAATATGACCAGCCCACTGCCACTTCAGTTTGCTAATTCGGTGGGCTATGTCGGTGATTCTGGTTCTCTGTCGGATTACATCAAGCCATTAACATTAAGCGTACAAAATTAAGGAAAAAATGTAATTAATACAATTACTTAGTTAATAAAAAAAGGAAATTCTAAATAGTAATGAGATTCGGATCACATGTAATAATAATAATGAAAGAAAACGATATCATTAAATTATTTGAACAATGTCAATTCACAATATTTAAATAAAAAATATCTAAATAATCTCAGTGTACACGAACGCACCTTCTATGCGGAGGATCGTGATTCGAATCCAGGCATGCCCCTCTGGGTTTTCCAATCTATGTGTGTATTTCTACCATTAGCTCTACGATGAGGAAAAACGCCGTGAGGAAACCTACACGTTTCGGATAGTTTCTGTAATGTGTAACCGTGGATGTTTTTCTGTAAATGTGGATGTTTTTATTTTTATTATTTGATAGAAATGGGGTGAGCCCTGCGTCTCATAGTCACTGCGACCAGTAGATGATCTATTGTGGCAGCCCCGTAACCTATTACAGCACCTCATGTAGCTCCAGTTCCAGGATAAACCCGAGGATGGAGCTGATGGGGGAGCTCTTGATCTCGTCAGCTGAGATCATGTGTGCTCCCAGGTGCCGGCTTCTGCAGCGGTGCAGCGCTATGCACTCGCCGAGGACGTATGTTTTTCTTTTACTTGAGCTTTTAAATTAATTAAAAAAGTTTTAACTAATGCTACAATATTTTGAATCAAACCAAGGAAAACCTTAGACCGATATTATCACTTTTTTTTGTATGTGATAGGTGGCAGACGAGCTGACGGATCACCTGATGATAAGCAATTGCCGCCGCCCATGGACACTCGCAACATCAGTGGAGTCACACTTGTGACTGCAACACAATGCACTGCACTGCACTTGTTGGCAATGTACTTGCATTGCCAACCTCCAAACCCCTCCCTCCCCCGGATTGGGCCTCCGGTACCCTCACTCACGCAGCGAAACACAGCACAATGCTGCTTCACGCCGGTTTTCTGTGAGGCCGTGGTATCACTCCGGTCGAGCCGGCCCATTCATGCCGAAGCGTGGCTCTCCCACGGTCGAAATCTAAATCACTGCGGTGGAGTCAGCTCATTCATGTTGAAGCTAGATTCTTTGTTTTCAAAATGCTTGGATAGATTGTTGTTGTTGCTTTTTTTTTTACTTACGATTTCAAATTAGGCTAAAAATGTTTAATATGCTTCAGTATTTTGGATTTAACCAAAGAAAGCCTCAGACCTATTCATTTTACCCACAAAACCATAAGATAAAGTCTAATGGATTGACCTTTAAGGGGTCGCAAAAACCTCCGTAAATGGCGGCGAAAAATTAAAAACAAGCAATTAATCACCAACGTTTATGGCCTGTATTTCCTATACGAAGCAAATAAATTACAAAGTGGGATGATGTAAAACAGTTTCTAAGCCATTACGTATTTGTGTTACAGCATATAGCCCAGATTCCTCCCGTGGGGAGAAGGTAGTGTTAGATAGATAGATAGATAGATAGATACACTTTATTGCACAAAATTTACAAATCTTAGCCTAAGTTATCATATTAAAACAATGTAGGCGGTCTTATCGCTAATAGCGATCTCTTCCAGACAACCTCAGGGTAGAGGAAAAGTATAGCGAATTAAGAAAAGGGGTAAGGCAGTGCAAGTCAGAAAAGGAGAAAAAAAAAGACATTGTATAAATATGAGTATGTTATATACATACATACATTATATTAAATAAATATATACTAGCTATGAATACTAATACATACTAGTACATTACAACAACAAATAAACATACATACTAACAGTTTATTGGATTGATAGATACGTAACCAGTGTTGTGGTTTCGTGGATGTCAATTCTTAGTTATCTAGTTTTTTTTATATAAATTTCACAACATAACATACATCGACCGGAGTGATACCACAACCTCACAGCAAACTGGCGTGAAGCAGCACTGTGCTATGTTTTGCTGCGTGAGTGCTGGGGTACGCTTGGACCATGAATCAGGATTTTGGGAGTTTGGTAATTACAATGAAGCGACTGCCGTCTGACCTTCGCGACTTTTTAACGGGGGAACCATACCAACTGTTTCTTTCTGTTTCATCGAATGACTGAGGCTCTATTCGGGAATAAGTAGATGGGTATTTTTATTAGACTTCAGGCTCACGCTTAACCACGTTCACCTCTGATGGAAAGCAATGATAAAGTCAAGGATGATACGCGTTTGCCTAGAAGATGCCCTTTTTTATGAGATAGGTGGCAAATGAGCAGACGGATCACCTGATGGTGAGAGATTGCCGCCGCCCATGGACACCCGCGACACCAGCGATTCGCTTTCACATTTGTAATGCGGACGGCTAAGGAATGGAACTCCCTGCTGTAAGCTATAATTGGTGTAATAACTGATTTTGTTATTATGTAAATGAAGTATTCTGATAAAATCCATTTAATTCTAATTTAATATATTAAATAATTGTTCCTTATTCATAAAATATTGTGATAACTTTTAAAAGTCATAATATCATTTAAGTATTATAATTTATATCCTTGTGATTTTTAATTAATAATTGTTCAAATATTGTATTGAGGTTCCGTTAAGCCACTTAAAAACAGAAGTAGCATTCTTTGCAATTTAAAAATCTACATTTTCCCGTTAACATCCTGTTTGTAAGTGGCTAAAATCGAAACGGAAGTGGCGTTGCGGAAGTAACAAATTTTAATTATTAATTAATTTTAAAACTGTTTAATTTTATTGATAAATTTATAAATTAATTACTGAATTTTGTTTTCTAATTTTTGGTGCAATTTTAAGACTGTTCCCTAATTTTTATTTAATTTTTGTCATCGGATACGGAAGCAGTATTTTCTGCTTAATTGTGATTGGTTGTAGATTTGCAAACGTTCCCCTACTACATTTTCGTCTATGTATAAAAGCCCATAGTCGTAGTAGGAGGGACATTCTGTTTCGAGAAGTGAACAAGGAATAAACTCTTCTAAAAACTATTTGGCTGTTTGAATTTACTTTATACTGCCGAGGTCTGTTTTTCCTGACCACTATAATCTGGACTTCTCTGGGTGCTGATGATCATGTCAGCAGCTTTACCTTAGTCGCCTTTTACAACACCTCGGTAAGGGTGATGGTGCATTATATCAAAACCCTCGCCAACCCGTCTGCCAAGCGTGGTGAGTATGGCAATTACCCCTCATGTGATTGAGGTAGGCCCGTGCCCCAGCAGTGGGGCTGATGATGATATTCTGGACATCTTAAAGGCAAGAGTAAACAGGCATATTTTAGGCAAACGTGTATCATCCTAGACCTCATCGTCAGTTTCCATCAGGTGCGATTGTGGTCAAACGTAAGCCTATTGACCAAAACAAAAAGATTGGGCCTCCTGTACCCACACTCACGCAGCGAAACACAACACAGTGCTGCTACACGCCGGTTTTCTGTGAGGCCGTGGTATCACCGCGGTCGAGCTGGCCTATTAATGCCGAAGCGTGGCTCTCCCACGGACGGCTATTATGAGCTTTGGTTCACTCTTGCCTTAAATATGATGTATGGTGGTAATGCACTTGTGACTTCACGGGTATGTATATACAGAAAAAATGCTTTTTAGATGTATACTTATTTGTTTTGTAATATTGCTCTACTCGAAGATATCTTGCCAATGTCAGAAACTTATTGAGAGTAAGTGTATAGTCAACAGTCGAAGTCAGTCAAAGCCACAGTCACTCAACAAAACGACGTTTTATTAACCTACGAAATCTGCCAATACCACTCTAAACACAATCGCGGGTTTTAAGATTCTATTAGGTCTAAGCAAATTGTCACGTGACAACTCACCCGATACACAATAGCAGTGTTAAAAACGAAACAATTCAACTACTTTTAACCCCCGACGCAAAAACGACGGGGTGTTATAAGTTTTAAGTTTGACGTGTCTGTGTGTGTGTGTGTCTGTTTATGGCATCGTAGCTCCCGAACAAATGAACCGATTTTGATTTTGTTTGATAGATGAATAAGGGAAGAGTATTTTTAGGTATGTTGGATAAAAATCGATCCAAGATGGCCGCCGTCACAAAGATATGGATTTTATGTTTTAACACAGCTCCCACAAAATGGATATCATATAAAAGGGCTTCAGTAGCGGAAAATATTTATTGTAACAAATTTCAAATCCAAGATGGCCGCCGTCAGAGAATGACGAATAACCTATTTGTTTTTTCAATCTCATTTTTATTAGTACTATATAATACACACCAAATTTGTTCACTAAAACTAAACCTAATTTAAAACCTTTTGTATTTCATCAGCCCACGCGGAGTGTTTAGTCCTACCGCCAGTATCCAGATCTATAGTAAATCAAAAATCAGAAATGACAAACCTTATATTCATTGAAATAAATGTCAAGCGACAGCTGTCATTCTAATATTTACGGAGTATAAGGGCAACACCATTCACTTACAGGACGATTCACGAAAGTTGACCACAAATGACAACCGTCTGCGCATATAATCTCATGAAGAAATGGCTCATTCTCAATTTAATATATTATAAGGGCTTAGACTTAACACATTCTATATTTAATTGAAAATGTTTTTTTATCTTTTTTAAAGGCATTGCATAGGGAGGAATGGAGAGACTTGGGGGAGGTCTTTGCCCAGCAGTGGGACTCTACAGACTAAATTAAAAAAAAAAATCTTAAGTCGCTTCTTTATGAGATCATCATCATCATCAGCCTATCGCAGTCCACTGCTGGACGTAGGCCTCTCCAATTGTTCGCCACTGTGATCTATCCATGGCTTCTCGCATCCAGCTCTTGCCAGCCATCCCGCGCAGATCGTCCTCCCACCTAGCCAGAGGGCGCCCTACATTACGTTTGCCAAGACGCGGTCTCCACTCCAGAACTCGTTTACCCCATCGGTTGTCGGTTCTGCGGCTAATATGGCCAGCCCACTGCCACTTAAGCTTGCTAATCCGGTGAGCAATGTCGATAACTTTGGTTCTCTGCCGGATCACCTCATTTCGGATTCGATCTCGGAGAGAGACGCCGAGCATTGCTCGTTCCATAGCCCGCTGAGCGACCTTTAACTTGTGGACCAGCCGTACCGTAAGTGTCCACGTTTCGGCTCCGTATGTCATGACGGGTAGGACGCACTTTATGAGATGACATGCATCAACGCTGGCAATTTGTGGTCATCTTTCGTGAATCGACCTATGCTATCAAGTGATCTGTCTTCTTGTCCCCGAATTAGGCATCCGGTACTCCCACTCACTCGGCTACAAGTACATGTAAATAGTGCAGGCAAATTTGACGAGTAGTTAGAAGGTAAGTAAAGCTGACGGTCTTTGATTCTATGTCAAATGTTTTCTTCAAAGTTTAGTATTTAACCTATCTTGAACTGCACTTAGTTTATTCTAAGCTAAAACTTATTTCAAGTTAGCTAAGTAGTTGAAGGCAATTACAAGTTGTGAAACCCTTTTTTTTTTTAAAGAAATAAATAGTCGCTTTTTGTAAGAAAACGGTGTTCTTGTTTTGTTGTTTTAAGAAATATTTAAATGCTTGTTACAAGTGTAAAGTTTTAATTATCGGGCTCATCGCCCTGCATTGTTTTTACCGTGAGTGAGCCACGCTTCGGCATGAATAGGCCGGTTCGACCACGGCCTCACACACGCTTAGACTTCGGTACCCTCGTAGTGAAGGTCCGATCTTCGGATAGGGAGAAAGGAGGGTTTAAAACTTGGCAGCGCACTTAAAACTCCATTGTTATTGTGGCTGTCCCAACACGCACTTGTCCAGTTTTTTTGCCAGTTGTTTATTTGGACAACCAACAAGATTATGACCTTAACATTTTCAGTACCAAGCTTTAAATTTGAATAGGTTATGTGTATTAAAAATGATACACATGGCGCTGAAAGCGTTAAAAGCTGATATATACAAATTGTCAAGTACCCTACATGCGTAGGTGCTGCTTTAATTACAGGTGGCCACGGAAAGCATAAACAAAAGTAGTTAAAAGCATAAGACTCACAAAGCTATAGATAGATTTAATTAATCAACACGATATTTATTATGTCACGCCGTGTGGTCCCGGCAGAGTAGAATAGGCCACCCTCACTCTTACCGAGGTGTCGTAAAAGGCGACTAAGGTAAAGCTGCTGGCATGATCATCAGCACCCAGAGAAGAAAAACTCTGCATTTATATCAAAACCCTCGCCAACCCGTCTGCCAAGTGTGGTGAGTATGGCAATTACCCCTCATGTGATTGAGGGAGGTCCGTGCCCCAGCAGTGGGGACTTAAATGGGCTGATGATGATGATGATGATGATTTATTATGTGATAGAACATTGTGTACTCATATTTTACTCGACGTTTACGATACACACATATACTAATATATGAGAATATGTGAGTACACAATGTTGTCTCCATACTTGAAACTGAAACTCAAATTGGTAAATTGATATGCTCCCAAAGTGGTAAATTGTGTCCCCCCTCTTACTTCTATAATTAATGAATTATAAAAATAAAATAAAAAATTGATGTACATAATCACGAAAACTATCAACGAAAATTGGTTTGGACTAGATCTAGTAAGTGGTTTTTTAATACGTTATAGGGTCGTTCTTCTTTTTTATCGACAATGAGCCCGTCCTCAGTAACCTATGAAGTAATTAATTATAAAAAAAGTATACGTTACACCATCAAGATATTCCTAATTTACCTTGAAATAATGAAATTGTTTTATCACCTCGTAGATACTTTAGCATGATTTAACTTTGTAAAAAAATATATAAAGCGTGACAGAGGTGTAAATGGCACTAATTTCGGGGGACGTGACGGAGGTGTTCATTTCAATCTAAAAGTTTTCTTTATCAATTAGATTTTACATCATGCATTAGTTCATATATAAAGTAGTACATTAACGAATATTTAGGACATACTATTTATCATTTGTAGTCTGTTATATAAAAGTTAAATGTTGATTTGTAAGTTTGGCTCATTGTCGATAAAAAAGAAGAACGACCCTATAAACCGTAAATCGCAATTTACCTTCCATATATCTTACTTGCTGCTACGGAACCCTTCATGGGCGAGTCCGACTCGCACTTGGCTGGGTTTTTTTATAGAGGCACAGTATATTGACTCTCCTCAGCCTGATGGTAAGCAAGAGAAGCGCCCACGTTACAATTACAACGGAAGCGATGTTAAAGCATCACCTCAGTTGGGACTTATGAAGAAAAAAATGTTTAGTTAACTACTAAATTTTTAGTTATTCACACGAATGTTTGTCCAGAGCGGGAACCGAACGCACGACCATTGGCGCATTAGGCAGTATCACTTTCTAGTTGGCAGGCCTCCTATAAGGTGGACCGACGATCTGGTGAAGATCGCGGGAATCCATTGGATGCGGGAGGCACAGGACCGATCTGTGTGGAGAACATTGGGGGAGGCCTATGTCCAGCAGTGGACGTCAATTGGCTGAAATGATGATGATGATGATGACTTTCTAGTTGACATATGAATCATAGAGATTATACATAACACTTATTTCATTTATTACAACGCCCTGTTAACTGGTGGCTTAAGTACCAGGCCGTGATCTTGGAGTTCTGGGTTCGATTTCTGGGTCAAACAAAAATTGTATTTCGAATTTTTCAAACATAGCTCGGGTTTGTGATCGCCAATTTGCATTACGCAAGCGTGGTGATTAAGCCCAATCGCATCATAGCAGCGATAACTGATTTCTATGATGGAGGCCTTTGCCCTGCAGTGGGACAGTATATAGGCTGATAGTTGTATTATATTTATTTATATAACATTAGTGGGAAATAATCGTGCAGCTGGCCTAATGAAAATCAGCTATTTTATTTCAGTCAGCTTTTTTTTCGCTTATAAAACTCTGCTCTTAATAAGAATTACGATGATATTGGAAAAAAGTAATAGAGAAACTCACGAATGAACAGAGAAAATTGAATTTGCGTTCCGTTTCACAGAGTCAGAGAGTGAATTTGAGCCGTTAAATAAAACAAACAGCACTTTATTAAATATCACTCAGGGACGTTTCGAGCCCGTCAATAGTATTGAATCAGTTGGCTGTATTAACAATGCAAATGTTGTAAGCGAATGCCGCCAGCCAGCTCTAGAAATGCACTATAGTACAGGAGCTGACATAACTTATCAAGTAATACCTACACCGTAATTTTTTATCCTTGACATCCCGAAAACCTCAAACCTAATAGGTATCGTGATTTTAGTCCATTTAGCATGAAAAAAAGTAAAGTATCAGCCTATGAACTGTCCCACTGCAGGGCAAAGGCCTCCATCATAGGCTTAATCACCACGCTTGCCAAATGCGGATTGGTGATCACAAACCGGAAATTTAGCATGTTAGATCAATAAAATGCACGAAAAAATAATCAGTTTTTATTTTTTAATGAAATGCAAGGATTCAATTCTAATGTTTCTTGATAAAACTTGATATCAGACGCAGTACAACTTAACTATAACCTAGCATAAGTTTTAATATGTATTGTTGTTAGTGAGACTGAATAAATAAATAAATAAATAAAACAATATAAATAAATATTTATGTGGAGTTTGGGTGTTTGTGATATCTTCATTGTTTCTCGTTTTCATAGTACAAGTATGTGATGGGCCGGGTAGACTGAATTTATACCACGTCCTCACAGAAAACCGGCGTGAAGCAGTGCATGCGCTGTTTCGCTGCGTGAGTGAGGGTACCGAGGGCCCAAACCAGGGAAAGGGGGGGTTAAGATGTAAGCAGCGCACTTGTGACACCACTGGTATTGCAGGTGTCAATGGGCAACGGGTGATCAGGTGATCCATCGGCTCGTCTGCCGCCTATATCATAAAAAAAGTTTCATCTCTGGGCCAAGTTCAGCATATGCTGTAAAGGTTTGGAGCCACTTCAGCGTTGGTTTTCAGTTTGGGCCTTTGTTATTTGTAATTTTCCATGTACATTTTTGTATTTACGGCTTAGAGTATAATTTCAACTAGATGTATTAAGCTCATGGCTTAAAATCATCGAATAACTACCGCATTTGTCTGAATTTAAAAAAAAGTTAATCATTGTTAAAACACCGGACTAAATCCATTACCAAAGAAAACATATACCACCCACTAATCCACTTCCCACGTTGTTTTTAGAAAAACCAAAGTTATATTTGCCACAATAACAAGTTGAGTTATTCAATTATCTGAAGCCAGACTCAACTGGTAAAGTGGGACTAAAATCTTTTTCATGTCCGCGTTATCTATTTTTAGCTATTTATCAATATAATATCCTCCAACCGATTACTACGGCTACGGCTACGGTACACTCTCTATTTCTTTACTCCTTACATTCCGATGGGACACCAATGTGACACTACCGGAGAGGGATAGGGGGCAGGACCAAGAGGTACGGGGGTACAAGAGCGCCAACTTCCAGACTCCGGGCTGACACTAGCAATTTCTTTACCGACTACTTAGGTACAAATTGTTGGCCCGACCCGGAAATCTAACCTAAAGGGGGCCTAATTTAAAGCAGACGTTACGACCGAATCGGAGTTTCCCTCTCTTTCACACGCGCTGTGTTTTTGTTTGGATGCGGCAGGTATATTCTCGTTCGTAACGGGATGGCTTTAAATTAAACCACCAGGGACCGCTTGCGCACCCGCCGCTTTTAAGTGCGACCCAGTGTAACAGTGGTTACTGTGCCACCGAGGCAGTAAATCAAATTCAAGTAATTTATCAATATAAATATTAAATCAAGTACTTTGTATTTATAATATGTGAGTTGAGATCCGCAGGAGAGCTAAGATCACAGACAGAGCCCAAAGGATTGCATGCCTAAAGTGGCAATGGACAGGGACATTAGGGCGGGAAGGCCCACGAGTGTAGGCCACGTTCAGGAAGTCGCAGCCGTGGCAGACCCCCCACAAGGTGAACCGACAATCTAGTGAAGGTCGTGGGAATCCATTGGATGCGGGAGGCACAGGACCGATTTGTATGGAGAAAATTGGGGTAAGGCAATGTCCAGCAGTGGACGTCTATTGGCTGAAATGATGATGATGATGATCACGTACCTGTTTCTTAACGTTTGGTAGCAACATTTTGTGTTAATGGGCGTAGCGAGACATGGGCTCAGGGTGGGGCAATCTATGGCGCAGGGTGGGACTTTTTGTTTCAATCGCATTTTTTCTGTGCTGACTGATGACTCTCAAATGTGAAATTGAAGTATTTTTTTTTTTTTTTACTGTAGTTAGGTAAGCGTTTGACCATATTTCACCTGATGGTAAGTGATAATATGGTCTAAGATGTAGCACGATTACCTAGAGGATACCTATTCACTCGCGATTTGAAAACCCTCTAATTGTAGCCTCTAGGGAACACCTCTTCAGGCAACTGATTCCACTGTTTCGCAGTACGAATAAGGAAACAGGATTCAAACCTCTTTGTGCGGACTTTTGGTATTTCTACCATGTACCGGTGTCGATTGAGGGTCTGCCTGGTGGAGTAGTGGAAGAACGGAGATGCTCCAATGGCATTGTACAGTTCCGTGGCGCACTCTCCAAAATGTATCCGATAGAAGACCGATATGCTTGCTACCCTGCGTCGGTGTTCAAGGCTTTGTAGCCTCTTACCCACAAGCTCGTCGTCGCCAATAAGCCTCTTGGCCCTTCTCTCAATACTCTCTAACGCCTCAAGCTATTGAGGCTATTGAGGGTATTTGGCTGAGCCATCCCAAAGATGAGAACAGTACTCCATGCAGGCTCGATTAATTCTAATTATCTAGATAATTAGGTTTCTTATGTTTAATTAGGTACCTTACAGGTCGGGGCCACTGTGTCGGAGCCTACTTTCATTTTTGTATTAAGGTTATTTATTTATTTATTCTTTATTGCGCGAAGTAAAAAGCACAATTGGCAGACTTAGTGCCTACCAGAAATATCTCCCAGTCAACCATTGGGCGAGGCAGAAAATGTATGGCGGCATAAATTATAATAAATATCAGTTAACTACAGCCTCAAAATATTTTACACTCACCCGTACTATTTGTAAATGCACTGGCTTGTACTGTCACTAATCCAATGTTTCTCCACTCATTCGATTTTGGACGTTAATGCATTTGTAATAACGTCCCCCGGGGCTGCAAGTGTAAGTTAGTAAGTTGCCCCGGCATTGTTTGCAAATCCGAACTTATGCAGCGCAGGAGTGTTTACAGGCGTCGTTTGTTACTGCTTAATGCTTGTAGTTTAAACTGTCTCCAGTTTTATTTGAGGGTATTTGGCGCCTGGTCGACTCGGATTGTCTTAGGCTTGTAAGATTTGTGGCTAAGCTGAGGATGAGTCTATCAGCTGGCTTTTAGCTGGAGATAGATCTGAACATTGGAGATATGCTTTAAGAAGCATGGAGGCCTAACTAGAGCCTTGGTATATTTAGGTACCTACTTAATTTAAGATTATTTTGTATGATGGCTGTATGAAAAAACAAAACATATTTCGCAAATATTTATTTGCGAAATATGTTTTGTTTTTTAAAATCGTTGTAAAATCATGTTCACTGTTAACCACTTTTCAAAGTGTGAGAAGTGATGGTGATGTGAAGAGTCTACTTCGCCTTGTCGAGCAAAAACATTGTCTTGCAAGTTGGTAATAGCCTTCCGTACAACTTTGCGTACACAACCGGATTAGGGATGTGCTCGAAGCTTTTCATCTAATAAACTTGAACGGATGGTATCGTTAATTTAATCAATAGGTAAGTAGGTCGGATGTTAAAAATATAAGATAGATACTCTTTATTACATTGTTTTGCAATAAAGAGTATCTATCTTAAAAGCTAAAAACCTAAAAGCTAGGCATACAGATAAACATCATACAGTGTAGAATTTAGGCGGTCTTGTCGCTGGAAATTATTTCTACTAGACAAACTTCAGGTGAATTATGAATAAATTAAGATAATATTAATAAAAGTGCCAGTGAATGGTGTTTTAACCGTAGGAGAGCCACGCTTCGGCATTTATGGGCCTGCTTGACTGGAGTGATTCCAAGGTCTCACAGAAAACCAGCGAAATAAATAAATACATATATTACCACAACATTAAATCTGTAATGTGGTCTGTCATGTTTGTGAGTATATACCTTTTTTTATTGGTCTCCCGGAGAAAGATGTCGCCGGCTCAGAAGAAGCCGACGTCGGCACTTGTGGTTGGCGTCGCCTTATGCACACCCGGCCGCTGAGAGTCGGCCGGGTAGTGTAGGGCTCTCCCCTGGGAAGCTCCTAGAGCTTACCTACTAAAAACCTCCGGGGCATCTCATGATACGCCCGTGTGGGATGGACTACAGTGAACGGTGCGAAACCTTGTTCGCGGCCCACCCTCGAAGGACGAGAGGCTCACCAGCACGGGCTAGGGCCACTCCCATGGCCCAACACTCATCGTCTCCGGAAACGTCCACGTTCCTGGATTGCAACGCCGACGTTGCGTAGGGGACGACTGCAGGCACCCCTCACAAACTCATACTCTTCTAGCTACAGAGCAGAATGAGGATAAGGCACTCATAGGCTTCACACTCCAGACCCAAAACTCGCCTGTTCGAGCATCTACGCTGGGTTGCGGTGACGGACGACAGGGCGGGGAGGGCGGCCGGGACGGTGAGTCATACCACTGGCAGTGGGACGTAGCACGCCAGTTGGGCCTAGACAAATAGGCGCTCACACACTTTCGTGTGGGAGCACCGTAGCCTCCGTCGACGGGAGATGCGTGTAAGGTAAAGTGGGAATATGTCCTTCACT
The DNA here is from genome assembly GCA_019059595.1 of Marasmia exigua. Taxonomy (NCBI): domain Eukaryota; kingdom Metazoa; phylum Arthropoda; class Insecta; order Lepidoptera; family Crambidae; genus Marasmia; species Marasmia exigua. The sequence continues at coordinate 1,327,564 of CM032475.1, forward strand.
CACCCCCTGGCCGGTGAAAACGTGGAAGTTCCCTGGAACATCAAATCACCCGCCGGCTGGTTAAGGCAAGCGGGCGAAACAGGGGCCCTTCACGATCCAGCCCCAAATCCGGATGATCGGTCGACGCCAGGCCCAGGTCCGTACCTAACAGAAACGCTCCTCGCGCCCGAAGGCGCGTCACTCCATCGAGTGTCCCTCTAGGACCCTCCAACTCCCAACACGCCTGAAGGCGCAAACGCCTTGCAAGGCTCACGTCAAATAAACGCGCTCGCTGGGAGACCGCTGCGCAAACTGCGCAGGCGAGGGTGGACAGGAGCCACTGTGCGCCCGTCGGCCGTCGGAAGGCAAAAGTGACAGAGCACATTTCACCATCCGCTGTTGCCCGGAGAACACCGGACTTCAACTGGAAAACGTTTCTGCCTGATACCAGCTGAAACTGGAATCAGGTCAGAACTGATTTCCAGTAGGGCCACACTAGGAGGTCGACGCATCTTAGCTCCCCTTTCAGTATATACCTACCTGAATGTTTCTTAAAAGACGAAACGAGTAAACGATTTCTAGGGTGGAGACCGCGTCTTGGCAAACGTAATGTAGGGCGCCCTCTGACTAGGTGGAGGGACGATCTGCGTAGGATGGCTGGCAAGAGCTGGATGCGAGAAGCCACAGATAGGTCACGTTGGCGAACAATTGGAGAGGCCTACGTCCAGCAGTGGACTACGATAGGCAGATGATGATGAAATGTTTCTTTATATTTTCTATCTAATATTTGTTTTATTTATTTATAGGGTGCATCCCTAACTAACCCCAGAACAACTTTAGAATAAGCTCCGCAGTCGCTCCCACTCGCCTGAGCTTGAAATATCACTCGACTACCAACTACCCGTTTTTGTCTTTTTCCTCCCCTATTGTCCACATTCCCTGATGCCTGTCAAGGCTAGGTCTCTTTTATCTGGGGAAAGTTTAGTTAGTTTTGATTGAAATGTAAAAAATGTTGTAAGCAGTGTTTGAACTTTTGGATCAACTGCTTATTACCCGACTACGGCAAAGCAAAAGGAGGGTTATGATTTTTTTAAGCCAAAACAAGTAGGTATGTACATCTATGTGTTACGGTTACGGGACTGGATACGGATTACGGTACGCATATATTTTCTGCAATGCCTATATTGAAGTATTTATAATAATAATAATAAATCTCACAACATCTCATACGTTGACCTGATTCCGTACTAAGTAGCTTAAGCACTTGTGTTACAGATATCAGACAACAGAGGAACACAAATATATAGTTTTTTAGATTTTCGCGTTGCATTATAACTATAATGTATCAATACGGGGATTAACACGATATTTCTTATGTGAAACAACATTGTGTACTCACATGCCGTAAGCCGTAAGCCGTAGTCCGCTCGTGACCACGGCTGCTGTATCGTAGCCGAAACGTCGAGCCAAATATGTGAGTACACAATGTTGTTTCACATAATAAATATCGTGTTAATCCCCGTATTGATACATTATAGTCACAAATATATACTTAAATACATATATTACACCCAGACACCGAACAAACACAAGTGTTCATCGCACGAATGTTTGTCCAAGGTGGGGATCGAACCCACGACCTTTGGCGTAAGAGGCAGGGTCACTACCAATTGCGCCATCCGGTCAGTCATCTTTAATTTTGTATGTGATAGATGGTAGACGAGCAGACGGATTACCTGCCGCTGATAGCTATTGCCGCCGCCCATAGACATCCGCGACACCAGTAGAGTCACAACTGTGCTGCCAACCTTTAAACTAGCCTTTCCCAGGATTGGGCCTCCGGTACCTTCACTCACGCAGCGAAACGCAGCACAGTGCTGTACCATGCCGAAGCGTGGCTCTCCCACGGTCAAAATTGATTCGTTTGATAGGCTATGATCACCTTTCGTATATTTACCAGAGTAATACCTGTTGCACAGAAAATTATGCATGTACCATATTACTATGGTACCGGAAGCCCAATCCGGGGGGTAAGGGGATTTTATAGGTTGGCAGCGCACTTGTGACTCCACTGGTGTTGCAAGTGTCCATGGGCGGCGGCAATCGCAAACCATCAGGTGATCCGTCTTCTCGTTTGCCACCAATGTCATAAAAAATAATTGAAAAGTAACGAACATTTTCGTTCTTTGACTGTAACTTGTAAATATCGTACTTACTTAGGTGCCATTTTAAAATTGCTATTTTGTTAAATTTTACCAATGATAATAAATTCATGATCATCCCAACAAAACACAAGCAAGAAATTCCTAATATCGGCCGAGAGAGGATATGAAAACTAATTATTATCAATTCGGACCCCGGGTTGGGATCAGCCGGCTAATTAATTTATTACTATTTACAAATACGGGAATATGCAAAATAAATCCCCTGAATTTAGCCGCGTATTAATTCCTATTTGGGGTTATGAAGACTTAGGGCTGTTGAGGAAAAGTGCTCGGAATATATTATTTTTGGTTGAGCTCCCAAAGATAAAAAAAACCGGCCATGTGCGAGTCGGACTCGCCCATGAAAGGTTCCGTAGCAGCAAGTAAGATATACGGTTTATAACGTATTAAGAAAAACAATTTTCGTTGTTACTCTATAATTACATCATATATATTTTTTTAGTTTTATAATTCATTTATTATAAATGTTAGAGGGACACACACACACACACACACACACACACACACACACACACACACACACAATTTACTACTTTGGGAGCGTCTCTTGCGCAAAGTATTGTGTTTAGAAAAAAATGATGTTAATAAACTCACCATCATTTTTAAGATATATCCATAGATACGTATGGGATTGATGAAAAAAAAAATTTGAGTTTCAGTTTCAAGTATGGAGACATTCCCCCCCCCCCATTTTTTTTTTCCAATTTTTGTGTAAAAATCGTAATGCGGTTAATAAAATACATCTATTTACCAAGTTTCAATAGTAAAGTTCTTATAGTTTCGGAGAAAAATGGCTGTGACATACGGACGGACATACGGACAGACAAGTCGAATCTATAAGGGTTCCGTTTTTGCCATTTGGCTACGGAACCTTAAAAAGTGAGATGTTTAGATAAAAATCTTGACTGAAGTAAATAAGGTAGTTGATTGAATTCCTCGCATATTTAGGTGGGACATGAACCCAACCTTCCAAGTACCGAATGGATTTAATTTCACCTGAACTACCGAATACGATAGTAAATCGGCAATATTTTGTAAGTGCTTAATTCGCCATGAGCGGTCGATAGTAGTGGTAAAGTATTAGCCTATATACTGTCCCACTGCAGGGCAAAGGCCTCCATTATAGAAATCAAGTTATCGCTATTACTATGGGATTAGGCTTAATCACCACGCAAGCGTGGTGATTTCAAACATACTTTTTGCTCGGCCCAGGAATCGAACCCAGGATCCCGAGATCACGGCCCAGTACTTAGGTGGCTCAATATATGAGAGACTTTTGTCAGGGAGCTGACGATAGTCTCATAAAAATTATGTTTGACTGCCTCTGTGGCGCAGTGGTTAGTTGGTCGCACTTTAAAGCGACGGGTGCACAAGACGTCCCGGGTTCAATCCCCGGGTCGGGCCAAAAATTTGTATCTAAGTTTTCGGTAAAAATTCATAGTGGCAGCCCGGAGTCTTGAAGTTGACGTCACCCCCGTGTCTTGGAAAGCACGTTAAGACTACAGGCAAATTTTGTCCTAACTCCAGAAGTTACAGCCACAATATCATTTCTTCTACTCACAATGCTAGGATTATAAGGCTGAGATTTATGTAATCCGAGAACAGTTTGAGTAATGTACAATTTTGTGACCGACAGTATCTTAGATATCCATATAGGTTTGAGAAATGTATTTTTTTTAAATAAATTAATTGTAAAAATAAATCAACCTGTTCTGTGGAACAGTTTACCTATGGGAGTATTTCCCGACGGCTACGACTTAGGGACCTTCAAGAGAAGAGCGTCATCGTCATCGTCAGCCCATTTAAGTCCCCACTGCTGGGGCACGGGCCTCCCTCAATCACATGAGGGGTAGATGCCATACTCACCACGCTTGGCAGACGGGTTGGCGAGGGTTTTGATATAAATGCAGAGTTTTCCTTCTCTGGGTGCTGATCTTAGTCGCCTTTTACGACAACTCGGTAAGGGTGAGGGTGGCCTATTCTACTCTGCCGGGGACCACACGGCCTAGAGAAGAGAAGAGCGTACTCCTTTTTAAAAAGGCCGGCAACGTATTAGCGATCTCTCTGATTTCGCGGATGTTGATGGGCGGCGATAATTGCTTTCCATCAGGTGACTCGCTTGCTCGTTTGTCGCCTCTAGCATAAAAAAAACATTAGTTAAAGAATTAAATTGATTGGCTTCACTAATGTGCCCTTTGCCTTTAAGTCTTTTTACATTCCAAATCACCATAATATTGACAGCGACTACCTCTTCGGGAACTGTTAGTAAGTTCCCGAAAATATTTGCTTTGCAGCTCCAACGAAAATACAGAATTTTTATTACTCTTCGATTTTAGATTGAACGCTTGGCTCTAAGCAAACGTTTTGCCGAAGCGAAGATCTTTTTAGCATAAAGAGCGAGCAGTCTTTCGAACATTTACGGATGTTTCCTAAACCAAAGCTTTGATAGAACCAGAAATACGTTAATGAAGTGTATAAAATTATCCCTTATTATATACATACCTATTACAAATGGGTCTCATACATATTAAAATTGGTCTGGGTGTTTTATATTTAAGTATGTATTTACAATAGAAAAGTATAAAATGTATATATATATGCGTTTTTTTTAATCACATAGGCGCCAGACGGGCAGCGATTGCCTATCTAAGAATTATCTAAATCGGTTCATAAATGGCAGAGTAATCGGCAAATATATATATATATATGTTTAAGCCGTGTGGTCTCCGGCAGAGTAGAATAGGCCACCCTCACTCTTACCGAGGTGTCGTAGAAGGCGACTAAGGTAAAGCTGCTGGCATGATCATCAGCACCCAGAGAAGGAAAACTCTGCATTTATATCAAAACCCTCGCCAACCCGTCTGCCAAGCGTGGTGAGTATGGCATTTACCCCTCATGTGATTGAGGGAGGCCCGTGCCCCAGCAGTGGGGACTTAAATGGGCTGATGATGATGATGATGATTACAAATGGGACACATACATTTTAAAATTTGGTCTGGGTGTTTTATATTTAAGTATGTATTTATGCGATTTTTTTTAATCTCAAATTAGATTGCTTTAAATTTTTTTTTTTAAATTATACATTATATATATATATATATATATATATATATATATATATATACACAAACATTTATGTCGAATTTAGAACTTCCTTTTTTATGAAGACGGTTAAAAATGTAAATATAGTAAGTGCTATTGTGTGTGTGCTAGTCAATGCACCCAAAACCTAGCAAGCAAAAAGAATCGATGCCCTCTCACACGATCGACTCTCAATTGATGCAACCATCCCATATATTGCGAACTTTACCTCCTGTCATAACGAATTGACCAACTCGCCTCTCCATCAATTTCCTCTACCGCCCGTCTCTTTTGTTTGCTGACTAGCATTCGCATTCCGCTCAGCGTCCTAAGTGGCGTCACACTGACCTAAAACTTTCGATCGAGCCTTTATCAATTTCATCGACAGTGGAATGCTGCCGAAATGAAAGAATCTGGTCTCTTCAAGAAAAAAGGTCGTGAAATGGGAAACGAAATTTCACAGAAGCGACCTTTCCTTTTGTTAGATGTTTATCTACAGTACCTTAAAAGACCCCGCCGCTACCGGGATCCCTGCACCCGAAACTAAAAACGATCAGTCTCGTTATACAACATACATTGACGCTTCTTATAGAAGCAACAATTTGTTTATTTAAACGCAACGGGCGTTGGTTGTACATTATAGTGATGTGTCGACAATTTTCGATTCATTTGGTACGAAAAGAATACAGAGCGTAAAGATGAACCCCGAAATAAGATAAATCTATTGACGTAAATAGCACTTAATTTCGTGTCTTTGAAAAAGTAAATACTGTCTGCAGTAATGTATAAGTAAATGCTTTTAATGGCCACATTAATGTTTAGGCATTTTGTTTTTGCGGCGCTAAGTGGGCTTTAGTAGGGTGAAGCTTGTTAATTCCTTGAGTGGAGTTATTCGGTGAACAGCCACTTTGGACATCATTTTTGGGTATTCAGGTCAAGTAAATTTTAGAGATTATTACTTAGGCCGAAAATGATGCTCTGTATCTCTTAGGTAGCATTTTAGCCTAATTTCTCCATAATACGTGAATTTAAAATTTCCTAACGGGTATCATCTGAATAATATAAACGCCCGGTCATAGAATACAACCTTCAACAAACTTATTGTGCCCTGAAAAGTAGATGCAATAAAAACAAAAAATATTTTTTTACATAATTAATAAAATTAATTAATAAAAATCTTATTACTATTGAACAACACTATTGAAGTAAACCAGCAATATAAAGCATTCACGAAACAACATCTATTTGACATTCATAACTGGTCTATATATTTGTGACAAACATTACTTTTCTATTTTTATTTTATCACTGTCGTAACTTGCTCGTAAACCGGCTCAATTTTATTCCAGGAGATTTGTTTAACCACTCAATCTAAAGTCACAGTTTCAGAAATACTATCACAACAAAACTAAACTGTGTAAGATGGCAATAAACACCATAGAAACGACACTATACAGATAAACAGTGACAGGATATTATCGATAGTACCAGTATCGATATTGTCGTTATTGAACGTTTGATAGTACATTCAATGTTGACTATAGCTACAGTGTTGTATTTATGTAGCAGATAGATATATGTGCCGTTCTGTCTAAAAATGGTAATTTAAAAAAAATACGACAGCCGATGAAAGTCCGACAACACTGGCTATGAGTATCAGTAGTGTTATTTAGGAAACGAAGGCTGTCCTTCTGGACTGCTGGAGTTGTTCTAAACTGTTGTGCCGAAGCTTGGATTCTCAATAGCTAGAATATAATTTTGTTATAAAATCTCACAGGCGATGACAACAGCCACACATTATCCTATATTTTAGATAGCGACCAGGTAGTCCAGATTTATTTTGTGTCATACCTAAGATTATATTAAAATACACGTTGTCATAAAACTATCGACATTTAATGATAGATATGATGATAGATGATAGATAGGTACACAACACTATTCAGCGCAACAGCATCCTCTTATTTAGGAAGTGACGGCAATCCAGAAAGACTGTTGCCGGGCCGAGGTTGAGCTTCCATAAAATATATTTTATATAATTTGTGTAGGTTATATTGTATTATAGTAAGGTAACATTCGTATATATTAGTGTATGATAACGTGTTTATTTATTATCTAGATACATATATCTGGATAATAAATAAACACGTAACATTGAACATTGATTAAGTAAATTTATAGTATAAATACATATATTTATACTATAAATTTACTTAATCAATGTTCAAAATCAAAAGGATTACACGCACCACCCTCCCCTCTTCTATCTAATGTCCTTTATCTGAAGATTGTCTGGTAGAGATCGCTCCCAGCGATAAGACCGCCTAAATTGTACATTGTATCTCTGTATACTTAGCTTTTAAGTTTTGTATGCAGTGCAATAAAGAGTATCTATCTATCTATCTATCTAAACAATATTATATTTTTTTATCAATTTAAAAACTATCGATAGTGAATGAGAGACCTATACACAACACCAACCAGCGCAACCGTATCCTGTTATTTAGGCAGCGACGGCTGTCCAGAACGACTGTTACGGGCTGAGGCTGAGCCTCGATAAAATATACTCGATGTTATTAAATTCGCAAGTACCTCGTATTTCCGAGTAAGCAATCAAACTTGCCAACAAATTCTGCTAATTTTCATATTTGAATACTTAGCTGGAGAGATTTATTGCGTGGCTTGGTCGTGAGTTTTCCAGAGATGCTAGAGAAAAAACATTACCTGACATGGATTATGGGGAAAGCGTATCCCCCAATTTACTGTTACATATGCTTATTTACATGCTAAAAGCATGCTACCCTTCGTAGCATGTGTGGACTGACGGCATGCTAATTTTGAGGATGCTCGAAAATCGCACACTGGCCGTTTTTTGAGCATACTGCCTGTAGTGCAGGTGGAAGGGGGAGTGTGGCGGAGTGCTTTTGTATTTGTATATACAGGTTTGTTTATTTAATAGTAGCATGCTTACTGATAGCAAATGTGGACAGTTCATTAAGCATGCTCATATGCATGCTTTTTAAGCATGCCACAAATGAGCATGTAGAAGAGTAGCTATAAAGAAAAGTGATTGATCCTCAGTATACTCACAGCAAAGCAGAAGTTATCAAGACAGTTTTTAGCTAGTCTCTTATTAAAGAATTGATTCCTTTCTGACTTCTTCTTCTCAGTCGTACACTCCTGACGGAGTGGTCGTGATTATGGATTGTCTGGGTAGCGGCTTTTGCGAGACTTCTCTTATCTGTTTGTGGTACTGCGTGCACATTCAATTAAGGAACACCATGTAGCAGACTTGATATTGTCTGTCCACCTTGTTGGTGATCTGCCTCGGGAGCGTTGACATTCCACCCTTTCCTGTATCATTAAACGTTACAAGGAGCTCTCGTTTCTGATGATATGTTCAAACATGGTGCGTATTTGCACTTGCACAATCAACGAAAGTCTCTGTTTGATCTTAAGGTACAAACCTTAGAACCCAACTAATACTAACACACTGACACACGTTCACACCTCGGTAAAGCGGTTAATTAGACGTACTAGCATAAGCTTTGAGAATAACATATTAGCTCTGAGAGCTAAAGCACATATACATGAATTAATTTAAGCATAAATAATGATGAGGCTATGCAGTACTCACTTACTCTGACGGCTCAGCGACCCGTGGATCTTGGCCTCCGACACAACCAGTCACCATACCTCTTCTGTTCTGGTCCACGGACAACCAATCGTCGGTCTGCATGCAGCCCAAGCAGGTCTTTTGTCACCTCGTCCCTCCAGCTATACCTAGGTCGTCCAACCGGCATTTGGACGTCCCATGCATGCACTCTTCACTGGTCGATCAGATCGTTTCTTCTTGTGTGTCGAGTTCGTGACAACATATTCATACGAAAATTTATTTTTAACTATAATAAGAGAGTTTTGTATACCTACCTACCTTATATACCTTAAATTGATTCAAAAGTTTGTTAAAAACAAGACCAAAAAAGTATAAGATAAAAAAAAGAGTTTCCTAAGTAAAGTGGACTAAGATAAAGTCTAACGGCCGCACTCAGAAACGTCATTTAAGCTAATGTTCATTAACTTTAGTGTCGGTAGTCTTTATGCGTATCAAAGTAAGTGTCAACTAAGTTAATCAACGACTCTGAGTGTAGCAGTAAGTGCGAAAAAGGAGTCCTTACATTGTAGTTTCCAAACAATGTCTAATATTTTTTTTCGAGCAGGGGGAGAACCTAACACGACCTCGATCTCGACCTTAAGCAAAACAAAAACCGCCTTTATAACCACGAACTAAAAGTTATGCTGGCAGCTACCTCGGTCAAAGCATTGGGTTGGCCATTCAGAGAGGTAACGCCGCTAGCATTTTGGGCACGATGAGTAGCGGGGCAGACTACACTCTTTCATCTCATCCATCATATCTTGTTAATAATGATTTTTTGTTTATTTTAAGGATCTTGTAAATAGGTTAGTACTTTATTTTTTATATTCCCAATTTTATGACAATTTTGTAAATGTATGTGTTATTTAATGGCTTAAAAAATGGAACTTAAATGTGTAAAATAATATTTGTAACACTTCACATAACATTTTATAATAGTACACTCGAGAAAAAGAGTTACCGAAGTCCCAATACTTGTAATACAACATTCAATTAATCAGCAGGGATGAAAAAGTGTCACCGAATTCGGCGCTTAGACTTCGGTAACACACAAGGGATTGCCATCAGACATTCAAAACCCATAAACAGAGCAACCAGACCAACTGAATCATGGTTAGAAATTTCAGAAACTATCCGGAATGTGCAGGTTTCTATACGATGTTTTCCCTTACCGCCAAGTTAAGGTGATGGGTCGTCCCACACTAGCGACGGCAATTGATTTCAATTGGTAGCAACTGAACCGGGTATCTTTTTAACATTTTCGAAGTTTCAGCTACTCAGAAAACACATATACTATTTATTTAATACTTATAACTTATCTTCTTTTTTTTTCCTGGCACAGCAATATTTAACTTTTGGGTCAGCTTTTGTACTCGAAATTTGAATTACCGCCAAAAACGACCACTTAATGCGATAATCCAAATTTCGAGTGCAAAAACAGATCAAAAAGTAGTGCACACTTATTAAAGAAATTGTATAAATGTTTGCTTAGAGACTGCCTTTTCGAAATTATTTAAAACAGATTCGGTTTAGCAGCTAAAAATTTCAATCGAATAGTGTCGCTAGGTAGGAGTACCCGTCGCCTTCATGGCAGAAATACGGGCATAGTCTTGAAAACACCAAAGCTGCATAGTCGCATTTGATCCTACGATCTCCGGCATGGAAGGCGAATTCTTATCTATTAAGCTACATGTCGCTCTAACAAAAAAAATCTCATTCAGCTCAGCTCAAATTCATTATTTGGACTGAATTTTCGCTCAACGAAGATATCACAAGCACTATAGGAACCTAGGCACTTCGTCTAATTTACAACTCAATTGAAATTTCAATTCTTAACCCTTATTTGCGCTTTAAAAGACAAACGCTACCGTTGTATTAAAATCGGGGTTCTTAAGACAGTGGAGGGTTCACAATGTGCTAAAAGCGACCAGCAAAATCTGACCCTAAATTACAGAACCGGTCACCCCGTTCGACTTTGGATTTGGGAAGCCAGGGAAAGGCGCGGGAGGTCAAGGTAAGCTGGTCTTCTCGTGTAAATTGCAACAGAAGTATAATCTAGAGGAGATAGTCTGCAAAATGCAATTAGGAAACGACGAGTGACGCCTCTACAGGGGCATAAGATACTTTACACTTTTGGACAAGAAAATCTGCATCATAAAGAGTTATCTATATAGAATCTTTTGTTTCTATGTCAATATCACTCTTGACAGAGTGATCGTGGTCTTTTTTTTTATTTATATATACAGGATTACTTCAGGTATTGGCGGAAAGATTCCTAACATGCTATCATGCCCTCCTCTTACATTTAATAAGGCTTTTTTGTTCAGTTCATCTCAGAATCAGAATATCGATATTTGGAAAACGAATGTTACATTGCTTACAGTTAGTCAGTAAATTATAGTACATAGTTCCAACTATTACGTCTCATAGTCACATATGGCTGTGTGTCTTCTTTGTGGCTTGGTTTCTTCAAACTTTCCTTGGACAAAAAGTCAAAAATAATAACATTATTATCATTTTGGAGGCCTTGTAGAGCTTGGGCGTGTAGAAATAAAAGTTGAATCCATGGAATCTGATGATTGAGATTGTGACTTATGGTAATGAAACTATGTGCATAGTAAAAAAAAAAACCAAAAAAATATTTTAATAAAAAAAAGAATTTAGACAGAATAGCATTAAGCTGTCTTAGAAATTTAAGAAACTTATAGGCGCACATTCAAAAATGTTGCTAAGCACCGTATAAAACTCTTTAACACAATAAAAACTAGCATAAAAAAGGCGCAGACCAAGAATCAGCGGATTTTTTTTTGCATTCTAAAAAAACAAAAAAGACTGTGTGCAGCTCGGCTCGGCAACATTTTAGATCTTTTTTTGCGGGATTTATTTATTCCTTTAATTTGTATTTCTTCATACTCCACTATTTCATTCTGTATTAGGTACAGGCAGCCATTATGTCAGAATAATACTTCTCGTCAAATATTCCAACTTGTCTGGTTCATCGTTATTGCACTCTTTAATTGCCCGCCAGTGCACCGACCTGACGAGCTCGTTCAAAAGCTTTTTAATTGTGCAAATATCTATCCGAGACTATCCATTTTGCGTCCAATCTTACTATGGAACCTTAAAGTCAAGAGATAAAGTTCATATTAGGACAGTCTAAACCATAATAACTACTCTCGAATATCCACTTTGCGTTTACTCTACCTACAGAACCTTAACATTTGGATGCAAAGCTTATATTAGAATAATCTAGGCCATGGCTATGTTTGTATTTTTAAGATCAAAAATTGCATGAAAGTTCGTGTTTTATTGATTAAATGATATTTTTTTGTTCGTACGTAACTTTTTGGATCAGATTTCATATCGGATCGAGTTATGCGGCTCATGAAAAATGCCATGAATGTTGCAGGCCCTTATGAAGTTATGAAGCATTTTTTATGTGATAGGTGGCAGACGAGCAGACGGATCACCTGATGGTAAGCAATTGTCACCGCCCATGGACACACGTGACACCAGTGGAATATGAGCATTTGAAATTTTTGATCTTTCAAGATCTTTAGAAATTTGAATTATATTGAGAGATGAGTCTAGGAATGAAAGCTAGAATTGAATTGCTGAGTTAGGCCAATATCAACCATGAGTGATGATTTGAGGATCTGGATCAAAGAGTACAAGCTAAGACTCTGCACTTGTGAACCGTGTCCATGGAAAGACATTGGTCATAGGTTTGATATTTTTTCGCTTTTCAGCAATTATTGCCCTATCGGAAATAAGTACATAATATAATTATATCCCCAACCGATTATAGCTACGGCTGCCAATCTCAACAGTCAAACACGTACGCAGGATATATTATAGTGGTCAAGTGTGTGCGCCAACACAAGTGCACTCTCTATTCCCTTATCCTCATATTCCGATGGGACACCAGCGTGACACGACCAGAGAGGGATTAGGCGCAGGAACAAACGGCTTAACGTACTTTCCGAGGCACGGGGGTACAAGACCGCCATCTTCCAGACTCCGGGCTGAAAGTACTTGGCCCGACCCGGGGATCGAACCCGGGGCCTCTTGCGCAGCCGTCGCTTTATAGTGCGACCCAACGTTTGTAGACTGCAGACGAGCGGAGGTAATTGACATCACGTTAGCCAATAATAGGGCCAGCTCGAAGATTGTTAATTGGCATATTTCTGATGAGATAACCTTATCTGATCATAATTATGTGTGCTTTGAGTACAGGACGCTGGTATCAGCTTCAGTGCTTCGTAAAAGGAATCCTAGGAACACAGACTGGAAAAGTTACAGGAGTGATCTGCGGGAAGTTCTCAAGGATTCTAAGGGTAAGCTCAATTCCTCACTAGACATAGAGCTTGCAGCAGACAATCTGGTGCGGGCTGTGAGCACAGCTTGGACCAACAACTGCCCTGAAAAGGATCTTAGGGCTAAAAAGGTACCATGGTGGACGCCAGAATTGGTCAAGCTGCGGCAGGAAACCAGAAGGGCGTTTAATAACGCCAGGTCAACAAAAGACTACGGGAGCTATGCACGATGTTTGACCAACTATAATAAAGCTGTGCGGAAAGCCAAACGTAAGGCCTGGAGAGAACACTGTGAATCCATCAACAGCATTCCAGAAGGAATGAGACTCTGCAAGGTAATCTCAACGGTAAAAGCGCACCCATTGACAACTGTCAAGGATGCCAACGGGCAGCGAACAGGATCAGGAAAGGAGACTCTAGCAGTAATGCTCAACACACACTTTCCAGATTGTATTGTGATAGATAAGGAACAGGAGGACCCGACAAGCTTGGTTGAAGAACAATACCGTACAACCAAAGCAGATTGGGATACTGCAAGGAAGGTGGTAGATGAGGGCAAGGTTGCATGGGCTTTGAACGGTTTTCGGCCGTTCAAATCACCTGGTCCTGACTCGATCTATCCCATTATACTTCAGCAGGGTGTTGGAATCTTGAATTCACACCTGTGTAGACTGTATAGGGCCTCCATTGCCTTTGGTTATATTCCGAAGACATGGAGACGAGTTAAGGTCATCTACATACCGAAACCAGGTAAAGTAGACTATGAGGAAGCTAAGGCATTTCGGCCAATTAGTCTCGAATCGTTCTTTTTGAAAACCCTGGAGAAGTTAGTAGACAGACATGTAAGGGAGGGAATGCTAAATAGACTTCCTCTCCACAGGCTACAGTGTGCCTATCAGAAAGGAAAATCCACTGAGACAGCATTGCACTATGTAGTAAGCAGAGCGGAACAAGCTTTAGAGAGCCAGGAAATATGCATTGGCGCATTCCTGGACATAGAGGGAGCATTCGATCGAACCACCTTTGATGCCATAAAAAAGGCATCGACAAATCATGGCATAGAACCAACTATTTGTAGGTGGACAGACAGCATGCTCAAGGGCAGAATAATTAGTTCTGAGTTAATGGGAGAAGAAATAAGAGCGATGACTACAAAAGGCTGCCCTCAAGGTGGGGTCCTTTCACCACTCCTATGGTGCCTAGTAGTTGATTCGCTCTTAGAACTACTAAACAAAGGTCCGTACTTAACGGTCGGATATGCGGATGATTTGGTGATACTTATTAATGGTAAATTCCCAGATACGGTATCTCATCTCATGCAAGGGGCCCTAAACATAGTGGAAGAATGGTGTGGAAGTAACCATTTATCCGTCAATGTAGGGAAAACAACTGTGGTGCCGTTCACTAGAAAGAGGGACCTGACGGGGTTAAGGGCTCTCTTTATGAATGGATCGCAGATACCATGGTCAACGGAGGTGAAGTATCTGGGTGTAATCTTAGATAAAGAACTGACGTGGAAACCTCATGTGGACAAGACCATAGAAAAGGCCCAAAGGGTCTTCAATATGATTCGTTCTACGTATGGGAGGACCTGGGGGATGAAGCCCAAGGTCATCAAATGGCTATACATGATGATGATAAGACCAATAATTACGTATGGAAGCATCGTCTGGTGGCCAAGGTATAAACTAGAAACATGCAGGAAGGCGCTGTCAAAAGTGCAGCGACTAGCCTGTATGGCTGTCACGGGGGCGTTCACTACAACGCCAACGGCAGCGATGGAGGTCTTGCTGGATCTACCACCATTGCACATGATAGTTGAGGTAGAAGCCATGAAGGCACTAAATAGACTATCTGTGCATGGGCTATGGAGTGTCGACTTGCCTGTAACTCGACACACGAAATTGGAGATCTCAAGGGACCTCAGAGGAATATTAAGCATGGGTTGCGACAAAATGCAGCCATTGCACATATTCAAAAGGTACTTTAAAATCACGGTCCCTACGTCCCTATGAATGGAGACAAGGTCTACAACACCCCGATAAGGACAGTCTCATATGGTACACCGATGGTTCCAAAATGGAATCGGGGTCGGGTGCTGGTATCTACTCTAATGGATGTAGCACAAGTCAAAGCATGGGCAAATATGTGACGGTTTTCCAAGCGGAAACTTATGCTATAATTGCGTGTGCACAGGAGATTGTAAACTGCAATGTCGTGGGGAAAACTGTTTACATTCTCAGTGACAGCCAAGCTGCGCTTAAGGCCCTGAATTCATACAGGGTAGACTCCAAGCTAGTTCTGAACTGTGTGAAGACTCTCAATAAACTTGGCAGACAGAACACGGTCAAGCTAGTATGGGTGCCGGGACATGTAGGGGTTCTCGGGAACGTGGCAGCCGATAAACTGGCTCGTAAGGGCTCGGAACGGAGATTTGTTGGACCTGAGCCTTTTGTGGGACTCTCCGCGAGTACCGTTAGGGCAGCTTTTGATGCACATGGCAATGAAAAACGAAACCTGGAGTGGCAAGCAACAGTTGGACTGGAGCACTCCAAAAAATTCATTGGAAATATGGCCACGGGATTCAACAGTAAGTTGTGCAGTGTCGATAAGGGCCAGATGCGTCTGCTCGTGGGAGCATTCACAGGACACTTTGGCACTAAGGACTTCCTGTGCAAAATGGGACTGGCCAGCAGCACTACCTGTAGAGCCTGTGGCGAACAGGACGAGTCCATATCACACCTGCTGTGTGAATGCGACGCGTTGGCAGGCATGAGAATGAGGCTGATGGGCTTAGCTTATCCTAGCCCAGAAGATTACAGGCTACTCCCCTTGAAGTGTATATTGCATCTAATGCAATATATTCACAGGGAGATAGTAGGAATATAGGGTAATGGGGATGACACAAAAGATCCCATTGGGTCGAAGTGTCGCTGGCTATTCCTAGTCAGCCCCCAATAGCAAGACAAGACAAGACAATAGTGCGACCCACCACTACGCCACCGAGGCAGTCAAACAAAAGTAGGTACCGGATTCAATTATAATATTCCACCTTAAATAATCTTCAAAGTAAATTATGTCTACAATTTTCATTATATTTTTTAATTTCAAGTTCGAGGTAAAAAGGGAATGCAGGCAGGTGCACAGGCGCCAAACAGACGTGTCCTTACAAATGCGTACATAAACTTCAATCATAATATCGATGGTACAAATTCTATGTTCTGTTTTGTTGACTTTTTGGTAATTCAAGTAGTGTACCATTGTCAAAGACTAATTAGTACAGTACTTCAAATTGTCGATGACTTGAGTACCTCAGACATCTAACGAAAATATCCCATACAATAGTACAAAAGCCGAGATGGGGAAGCAATGGCAAGTGACATAACATTTTATATCACAGAATTCGTTAAACAGTACACACAAAAAAAATTTTAAGTACCGAGCTGAGCCTTATATGATAAGTGAATGAAATTATTCATGGCATGTCTATGATACTTTCAGTTTATTAGATTATAGATGGGCTAACGCTTGACAACGCCTGATGGAAAGCGATGATGAAGTCTTAGACGATACGTATAGCTACCTCACTAACCATTTCTTTAGAAAAGTGGCACGTACGTACTAACTTAAAGGTTCGCCATCCCTGCACTAAGGTCACACACTCGAACCACAATGGGGCATAATTAACTTAATGAAGACCGACAATCGGAGGCAAACAAAAGCCGGGACGAAGATGATTCCAGAACAATTTATGCGTATAATGGGCCCCGCCATTTGCGAACCAACGGCCCTTTTGTGAGGGTTTTTTGTGGGAGGATTAATCGTGTAATTAACCTTCTGTATCGTGGCTAGGAAGCAGACAATGCAGGTTATTGGAAATGCTGGGAGAATTAGCGCTGGATTGTCCGGTAATATGACCGTCCCTGGATGCATAGAGGCTTTTGTTTAGCCCTCATCCATGGGAAATCGAATTTTACCCATGAAAATGGAAAATCTTCCGCCGAGCCGTTTGGTTCAAGTTCGGGGACCATGGTTCAGTGTACCATGTTTAGAGACGGTAGAGGCTGGTCGTCCAACAATCGACCAAAAGACCATCGCCCCAGTCCTCGACGACTGGCTCAAGAGAGAGCATGGGCTCCTCTCGTGTAGGATGGTGCAGGTACTCACGGGTCACGGCTGCTTTGGCTCGTCATCATCATCAGCCCATTTAAGTCCCCACTGCTGGGGTACGGGCCTCCCTCAGTCACGTGAGGGGTAATTGCCATACTCACCACGCTTGGCAGACGGGTTGGGGAGCATTGGCTCGTACCTGCACCTAATCCAGCGAGTAGCAACCCCGGTGTGCCACCAGTGTGTGGCCCCGGAGGACACGGGGCAGCACACACTCGCCGAATGTCCAAGCTGGGACCGTCAACGGGACGCTCTTGTGCGCGTTTCGGGAAGCGATCTTGCGATCCCGCCTCCTCTCCGCAGAAGAGGCCAGTTGGCGACCGGTGCGGGGGCATCGGCGTCGACATTGCACAAGCCTCCTCTGCAGCCTGGTAAGACGGTTGCTGCTCTGTGCTCCCGGTTGTCCCTATCACTCCCCCCACTCCACCCGGGGGGAGTAAGCGGGCTCACACCTGGGGAAGGACATGAAGGGAGACTTCTTAGTCAGATTCTCATGTCCCCTCCCCACTCTGGCGAAGACGGGAGTATCCCTGGGTTTTTAGTCAGTATGCCTCTGACCGGCTTCTCGTTAGGAAAAGCCAGAGGTGAGTGCGACATAACCCGTCTGCCCCCCGGTGGAAGGGAATTCGTAAGGTATTTTCCCAGGAAGAAAAAAGTGTACCATGTTGGTTTTTCGTAGCCTTCATATTATAGGTACGTATAATTAATCACCGCCTTCAGAAACGAGGAACTAAAAAGTATAAAATAATATTTTTAACACTTCATACAATTTAAATAACATTTTACCCAGTACACTTGAGAAAAGGTGTGTGTGTAATACCACATTTAATTATTGAATAGGGATTAGACGCTGACTTCCGTAACACGTTTTCTCGAGTGCTATCTGAAGTGTATGAAGTGTTAAAAATACTATTTTACACTTTTAAGTTCCTGGTTTTTCAAGGCGGTGTCTCATTTTTTGTCAGCCCAAAACACCCTTCCCCCCTCTCTCTCCAGCCCTGCCAAATAACTAACGAACTAATTGTGAGTACAGTATTGAAGTTATCGTTTAACTTCTTACCGTTGAGGAGTTGCATCCTTCCATCATCAATTAAACCAATCAGTCGTAAGACTGATTGTTTTAATTTTGTGGCTCTGCTGATGATACACGTTTAGAAAAAATATTCAAAAACATTACGTGTGCCTTTAAAATTTGAGTGTTGCCCTCGATTTCCTTACATGGAGACAATGGGACCAACTTGAGAGTGTGTTCTTTCACATAAAATTTTGCAAATCGGTCAATAATTGGCGGAGTAATCCGTGAACAGGAGAACTAAGGTCACAGACATCGCCCAAAGGATTGCATGCCTCAAGTGGCAATGGGTAGAGCACATAACGAGGGAACAGACGGCCGTTGAGGCGGAAAGGTCCTCGAGGGGAGGCCACGTACAGGAAGTCGCAGCCGTGGCAGGCTGCCCACAAAGTGGACCGCCGATCTGGTGAAGATCGCGGGAATCCATTGGATGCGGGCGGCACAGGACCGATCTGTGTGGAGAACATTGGGGGAGGCCTATGTCCAGCAGTGGACGTCTATTGGCTGAAATGATGATGATGATGAATCGGTGAACATACATAAAATATAATAAAATAATATATTATACAGTCGAACATACAATTTCCTCCTTTTTTGAAGTCGGTAAAGAGTAAAAAGCTGTGTCTGTACCTTAAATATATTTATCTCAAAATAACTCAGGTCGGTCATAAATAAAGCCCTTTTAGCATGTTAAAAATCAGCTGTTCCTTACAAAATATAATATTCACCCGGCAATAATGTATAGTAGAGCTGAATTTTATTTCGCTAATATCGTTCATCTAACATGTTAATGTTATTATGAGAGCTTTAGCATTAAAATGATAAAAAATACCGATGTATATTTCAAATCAGTAGGTATGTATGCGAACTTTGGTTTTGCGATGTAAAATCGTATGATAAATTCGATATGTGACAGTTAAACGCGTTGTTGTTTGGATGGTACTATTTTTTATGCTAGAGGCGGACAAACGAGCAAGCGAGTCGCCTGATGGAAACGTTTTCAACACCGCCCATGAAACATCCGCGAAATCAGGGAGATCGCTAATGTGTTGCCGGCCTTTTTAAAAAAGAATACGCTCTTCTCTTGAAGATCCTTAAGTCGTAGCCGTCGGTACTATTGTACTAGTGTCAAATTTCACTCTTTGATAGGTGTCACCACAAGTCGTTAAATTTTAAGATACTGACCATACCACCTTCACTGAAATGAAGGTATTTATTAGGGCCAGAATATCGTCGCTCAGATACATGTAACACCGGACAGACAAAAAAACATCGAAAAAAATAATATTTTAAGTGGTAACATTGTATCAAATAGAGTTCTCCTAATGTTAGCTTGTGATTCCCAGTTGCGTCCAAAGCTGAAGTTCGGATTGTTCGGAGTTCATATGTTTTGGCCATGATCCAGTAGTCAGAAAGTCTTTTAATTACAATGAAGCGAAAAATAAATCAGCTGTTCCATACTACATAGGCTAATAGCACACGATCATGAATGTGTCCATAAAAACAAAGTTATCAGAATATATCACCGAGCATGTGACTGTGACCCCATTGAATTGGTTGATAAACAAATGTATCTTGGATTGATAATCGATAGTCGCATAAAATGGAATGATCATATAAACTACGTATGTTCTAAATTAAGGGGACTGCTAGCAAATATTTCTATAATAAAAAATAAAACACCTTATCACATTCGGCTTCAACTGTACAAGTCACTGGTAGAATCCACAATTTCATACGGATTATCAAGCTATGGGAGAACGCCTAAATCACATCTTGACCCTATCTACTCATTACAAATTCGAATCTTAAAAACTATAGTACCGAAACACATCCTATCCAAACACAAAAATTTGGACTACCACAATTTATTTAATTTCTGTAAAATAATGCCTATCTATGACAAATTAAGTTACCACTCTTAACTGAACAGTACTTTAATGAAAATCTAAAAAAAACCGGTTATTCACTACTTTAACGCACGAAACGCCAAACATCCAAAGTTAATACTACCATCATACACAAATTTATATGGTAAATACCTGCTAGAATATATGGTTCCCTATCTAATAAACAAACTTCCATATGCATTAAAAATAGAACTCACAGACAAAAACATTAAGTACAAATTAAAAAAATATTTTATAAATGAGATTAAGGAGGTTACATAGGGAATCAACCTGTATGTGCGCGCTGCGCCTCGAGTCCGAGCGGGCGCGTGACGTAATGCAGGCGGCGCAGGAGCAGGTACTCGTCGTTCGGCCGAGTCTTATTCTTATTATCTTTAATATTATATTAGTTAGATAATAAACATCTGTCGACGACACCGGTACACGGTAAAGCTTTAAATGCTTATGATTGTACCGAGCCGATATGCTTATTACAATTTTGTAATTATTTGTATAAGTAATAAATAAATAAAATAAATACGAAATAGAATATTCATGCGGCAGTAATGTATAAAAGAGCTGATATTATTTTTGCTTATTTTGATGATCTAACATTCTAAACGGATTTTATTCACGATACGTATTATGAGGTTTCATGATGTAAACGATATACAATAACAGTGTACATACCATCCATACCATGACAAATCAATTTCTACTACAAATGATGCTCAAAATGAAAATGCGAAAAGCCTACTTAATAGCAGAAAGCATACACAACCCTCCTCGGCAACATCGATAAATCAAGATCTCCACTCGTAAGCATATTCTGAGGGAACTGATTGATAGCCGGCGGGACAGTTTGCCTGCACTTTCTAGGTCAGTGGGTTTACGTCTATGCGCGTATGGGTCCGTGGACGAATAGATAAACGGACTGTTTCAATATTGCTATACTAAATGTAAAGGCTGTCGGTAGAGTATTTCATTCATTAATTATGAAAACAGTTTCTTCCCTTTAAGCCTACTGACTATTTTAACAACTTAACTGTCATGTTTTTTTTCATAGTGACATAGTAAACAGGGTGTCTCTGTGAATATTTACATCCCTTTAACCACGTGTTCTATCAACCATTCTGAACAACATTTCTTCTATGACTTTTGGAAATTCGCATAGAAAAATTTCATCTTCTCATACAAAGTCGGTCACGTTCAGAAAGTTTAATAGAATACGTGGTTAAAGGGATATAAATGACCACAGATACACCCTGTAGTGGATCTCCTGAGCCTGATGGTAAGCAACAGAAGAACCCACTTTCCAATTACAACGGACGCGATGTGAAGGCATCACGTCCGTTGGGACTGCCATACTGGACCGCGAGATGCTTCATCACGCTTCGTTTGAATCCATATTTTAGGAAGGAGGAAATACATGCACCGGCAACGAGTTCCATTTCTTGATGGTATGGCAGAAATAGGAACTACCATTTTTTTTCATTTATCATTAATTTTAATGAATAGAATACTCCACCGCCTGCTGCGAGTCCTATCATTTAAGTTACATTAAAGTCACATTGACGTAATTGTGAATGTGCCATTATTTTTATATTTGTTTATATTATTTGGTTTATGAGTGACTTTGTCTGATGATTTCGCTGGTCTCAAAATGAGATTAAATGTCATACAACAGTTGTAGTAACATTTTTCATCTCAGCGTGTTGGGATTTGGGCGACGAAAAAAAAGCTATGAAAGTCACTTTGCATAGTTACAAATATAATAACTTTTGTCCTTTTAATAAAAAAAACATCTAGACACATCAGTACAGTTAATAATATGCGATTTACTGTTAAATTATTAAAATCCATACCTAATTGTTCCCCACTACGTTGAGCGCCATTTTATTGTATTGTTAAGCATAGACATTATTCAAGTTAGACACTCTTGACAAAAAGAAGTGCTTTAAATATGGTGGAAACTTAATAGAAATCAATATTTAAGTTTAGCTTTAATTTAACATTAAAACAATATTTTGGCGACGAGTAAAGTTGAGCAAGCCGCTGTGTTTAGTTCCAAATAAATTAAAGTAGCTAAAAACTAGCTCAAATGTTCAAAACAAAAAAATAGACACGTTGGTATTGTAAATGATTTGCCATAAATTGTTAGAAAGTACCTAACGTTTCCCACCATGTTGGGCGCCAGTTTAATATATTGTAATGCATAGAACATTTTACACACATTGAAGCTAGACATCCTTGATGGATGGTCGCGACTAAAATGGGCCGATCAGAGTTTTTACAGGCCAGTGGTTTTGGGTCATGTTTGTTTGGGAAACTTTTAATCTATTTAGTTATCAAAAATGTGGTTCGTTGAAAGAAGACTGCTATTATATTGACCTTCTTCCCTTTTTCTCATCATGCATGATACTTGGTTCTCTATATTTGTTTCTACTTATTATGTTAAAATGTGTTTTAAGAGACAATACATCTATTCTTAGTCTTATATAGTTTGTGTTCTCAATATTTCAATGACATTATTAGTAAGGAAAATAAAATTTCTATGAGTAGTATGTACTGATACAAATGTCTATATTAACAAGAAGACTATAAGCGGGAAAGTCGTCTATCACGTTAAAACTGAGCGAGAAATTGACAATTTTTTAAAGTGGAGATAGATAAAGTAGTAAAGAGTAATATGGGCTACTTCGTTCGTTTGTAGTCTCCCAAAGTAAAGGCGGAAGATTTTATGGAGTACGGAGAGTGTAAAAAAATACATTGGTTGGAAAGGGGAATCGAGTGATCCCGCATTTAACGCGAGCGTAGCCGCAAAACCTAATTTTTTTTTGGGCGGATTCAATCAACATGACAGTTTTAAGAGAATAACAGCTATCCTCGTGATAATTTACTCCGTTAAAAGTATCGGACGAAAATAAAGATTTTCGTAATAAATTCATTGTGTTCATCCAAAGTCGGTATAAATATACCCTGTTTTACATGTGAATCAACGAATGACATCATAAACCGGCAAAAACAATATGCATTGATTTGTCGTTCATTATGATTATATCAGGATATTTTTGTTAAGTAGGGTTGGACGAAACTTTGGAATAGGCGTTGACTGTTGGATGAGTAGTTGGTAGAACGTATTTTTATTTTTATCATTTCAGCCAATAGACGTCCACTGCCGGACACAAGCCTCCCCCAATGTTCTCCACAGATCGGTCCTGTGCCGCCCGCATCCAATGGATTCCCGCGACCTTCATCACATCGTCGGTCCATCTTGTGGAGGGCCTGCCACGGCTGTGATTTCCTGTACGTGGCCTCCACTCGAGGATCTTACCACCCCAACTAACAAATTTTTATTTTATACTGCATATAACCAGTACGCTATATCATAGGTTTATCATTGAATAAAGATTAAAAGAGATACTACGGCACACTGCCTATTCGTACAATTTTAATCTAACTTGTCGTTTTATTAAGCTCGTGACAGTAGAATGCATGTCAAAGTATGATTAATGGCGTGAAAGCTTAGTTTGTATCGTTGGTATACAAGTGTGTTTGTGACGATTGTAAATGTATACTGTTCGTTATTACATTGTAAGTTGGTGGGATTCTATTTCGTTTGTCCCTTTTCATAATCATCATCGTCAGCCCATTTAAGTCCCCACTGCTTGGGCACGGGCCTCCCTCAATCACATGAGGGGTAATTGCCATACTCACCACGCTTGGCAGACGGGTTGGCGAGGGTTTTGATATAAATGCAGAGTTTTCCTTTTCTGGGTAATGATGATCATGCCAACAGTTTTACCTTAGTCGCCTTTTAATTTATTAAAAATAAATAAATATCGAAATACCAGAAACAGTAATCGATTAATCTTCAATTTTAAACCAAATAGTGGCTGTGTCCAAAAGAACTGCTTTGTCATGTGTGTAACCATTTATAATAAGATTAATCAACAAATTAAAGATCTGTCCTTTAATCAATTTAAAACATCACTATACAAGTGGCTAGTCGCTCGCACTTTTTACTTTGTGCAAGAACTTTTAAACAACAAGGACAATCATTAGCGATTAAGCCGGCAACACCTTAGCGATCTCTCTGATTTCGCGGATGTTCATGGGCGGGGATGATTACTTTACATCAGGTGTCTCGCTTGCTCGTTTGTCCGCATCTAGCATAAAAAAAAACAGAATATTGCAAATCAATAAAATAATAAGGGTCATTTCTAAAAGAGAAAGAGAGATGGATGGATTGTGTGAAGAATGACATGATGGAAAAAGAGGTGGATGATTCGATGACGAATGACAGGGACGTATGGAAAAGGAAAACATACTGCGCCGACCCCAAATAACCTGGGAAAAGGGCAGGAGGATGATGATGAATAAGGATTATTTCTAATGTAAGAATTTATATATTTAAATTCTAAAATTGTATTTGCATGCTATTAGTCAATGGCTGGATACGTGATCATGTTAATTGTATCATACCATCGTTTTCTGTACACCCTGTTCAAAAGCAAATAAACTTTTCTTATTCTTAATCATGAATTTCATACGGAACCGAAACGTGGCCGCTTACAATGTGCCGATTAAGGAGGCTGAAAGTCACCCAGAGAGCAATGGAGAGAGCTATGCTCGGAGTCTCCTTGCATGATCGTATCAGAAATGATGAGATCCGCAGGAGAACTAAGGTTACAGACATAGCCCAAAGGATTGCATGCCTCAAGTGGCAATGGGCAGGGCACATAGCGAGGAGAACAGACGGCCGTTGGGGTGGAAAGGTCCTCGAGTGGAGGCCACGTACAGGAAGTCGCAGCCGTGGCAGGCCCCCCACAAGGTGGAACGACGATCTGGTGAAGATCGCGGGAATCATTGGATGCGGGCGGCACAGGACCGATCTGTGTGGAGAATATTGGGGGAGGCTTATGTCCAGCGGTGGACGTCTATTGGCTGAAATGATGATGATGATGATGAATCATGAATTTATACTAAATTCGTTTCAACAAAAGCACCTGACTAAAGGATACCTACCCATCCTTCACTTCGTCTCTTTACTTAGATTTTGGTAGAGCTATACATAAACATATAAGACATACCTAACTAACTAGGCTGATGAAGCGACCCAAAGTGAGCCTTGGGCACCGCTAATAAGAGTCTCCATCTAGGTCGGTCCAGCGCTACCTCCTGCCAGTCACCCGCCAGAAGTCCTCGCAAATCCTTTTCGAGCTCGTCTCTCCAGCGGTACCTCGGACGGCCAACTAGCATTCGATCATGAAAACTAAAGAACTAAACTAAAACTTTTCGTCTTCGCTGGTTCGGCCACCTCGAGAGAATGGGTAAAGATCGTGCAGTTAATCAGTCATATCTAATCAAAATCAATTTATTGTCTACTGAGCCGTGTGGTCCCCGGCAGAGTAGAATAGGCCACCCTCACTCTTACCGAGGTGTCGTAAAAGGCGACTAAGGTAAAGCTGTTGGCATGATCATCAGCAACCAGAGAAGGAAAACTCTGCATTTATATCAAAACTCTCGCCAACCCGTCTGCCAAGCGTGGTGAGTATGGCAATTACCCCTCATGTGATTGAGGGAGGCCCGTGCCCCAGCAGTGGGGACTTAAATGGGCTGATGATGATGAAGTAGACATTCTCATCGAATAAATTCCATAGACCTTTACTCAATTTAAAAATCTTCTTTTTAAAAGAATAAAAACCGCTTATTTCTTTCAGACCCTTTACGATGTGCGTCATATGCGACTTCAAAGGAGTCAACTTACCAACAAAACAATTTCCATATAATTTCACGTTTTATTCGCATAAATTACTCGTTAACATTCGGCTTTTGCAGCCGAAATGATCGAAAAATGAAATTACATATTTGAAAAACGGACGCACGCGGCTTTCGATAATTGCGTCCAATTATTATACGTAGTACCGCAGTTCAAACACTCATAGTAGTCAGATACGAATAAAGTATGTTTCTGCAAGTGACTGTTTTTTTTTATGTGGCACGAGTATGGTTTGCGATTGCCGCCACCCATGAAAACCCGCAACACCTTCGCAATTTTTACTGTTTTGTTAGGTGGCAGATGAGCAGACGGATCACCTCATCCTCATCATCGATCGATTTTTGGTTCAAAGGTTGGCAGGGTACTTGTGACTCTAATGGTGTCGCGGGTGTCCATGAGCGCCGGCAATTGCTTACCATCAGATGATCCGTCAGCTCACAGAAATCATTAGGAAGTAGGTGCTGTACTGATATGTCGCACCGATGTCGGGACACTGTTAATATTTTCTCTGTGTAGTAAATTAAATAACGCAGTGCTCATTAAGTCACTAATTAGGAGCGCTGTTAACACCAACGACGGGTTCAAGAAGTTAAATATTCCCCAGTTGCTTTAAACGTGTGATTAGTGAATAAATGTAACTTTCTTTCTTTTTGGCTTGTCACGGTTAAGCAAGCTCCGCGTCCTAGTGTCAACATCGGAACTGTTACGCTCCGCAGAAAAAAATTCATAACTACCGTTAAACGTCGGCATTTCATAAATAATCTAGTATCAACGTTAAGAGTGATAACTTTGCTACTTAATTCCTAAATTATTTTCTAATCAGTGAAGAAATAGAAGCACAGTGACAATAAACATTTATTGATAAATTGTTAACCGTGACCTACACCAATAATCGCTCCAAACGTGCGTCGTGTCGGTGTGTCGGCGCTCGCTGCTCACGGAACAACCCGAAAGAAGGCGAACACATCCGAAGCCGCCGGTCCGGCGCGTACTACGAGCATTGCTACGCGCTAGTGCTACGCATGAAATAAGCCCCGCCCCTTCGGCTACGACCCGCTGCGGCCTTCGGTAGTGTACGCGATAGCTACGGAGGAACTTTTACAGCGCGACTGCCACGGAAGTGGAAGGAGTATGTCACAGATAAAACCTAAATTTGGATGCTGTGAAAGGCTGACCTCCTCGCCGAATATTTTGAGCTGCCAATCCTGTAAGTTAAAATATCATCTAAGTTGCGTTAATATTCATAAACCCCTGAAGGAATTGGCTGAGGAGTATAAATCTAAGTTTACCTGCCCATGCTGTTTAAGTAATTTGCCAAAGTCGGATAACACCAATACACCCATAAGATCAATAAATCAGCAAGCTAAACAGTCCAATGAGCCAATGGTAAATACCAAACGAGGCGGCCAACCTTCTCAAAGGTGTGAATCTCCAGAGAATAGTGTTAACATTCGCCACATTATCAAGGAAGAGCTTGAAAGTGTTTTAGACAATTTCAGAGCCAGTATTTTTAGAGAATTCGAGCTAAAAACACAGCAAGTTCTCGATCGTTTCAATCAAATATCGGACTCGTTTACGGCAATTGAAATAGAGCAGGATCGCTTGAGAGAGGAGTTGAAGTCTAATGCAAATTGTATGAGTAATCTGGAGTCTGAAAATAAAGCTCTCAAAAACACGGTAGTGGATCTTAACACTAGATTATCCCAAATGGAGCAACACTCCCGGGCAAATAATTTAGAAATACAGAACGTACCTGAACACAAGTCTGAAAACTTAATTACAATTGTAAAGCAAATTGCCACAATCACAAACTGCAAACTGGAAGAAACAGACATAGAGTTTTGTAAGAGAGTAGCCAAAATTAACACAGACAATCGGCGACCCAGGTCCATAATCGTTAAATTCAGCTCTCAGAGATCCCGTGATAGCGTGTTGGCCTCGGCACTAAAATTCAATAAAAAAACCAAAAGTACCACGGAGAAACTAAACACTAGCCATCTGGGCATCAGCGGCGACAGAAGACCGGTCTTCGTTGTTGAACATCTTTCTCCTGCTCAGAAATCGTTGCATGCGGAAGCCCGAATAAAGGCAAAGGAACTTGGCTTCAAATTCGTCTGGGTAAGAGGTGGCCATCCATGAGGAAAACCGAAACATCAGATTACAAGTTGATTAAAACCAACCAATATTTGTCAAAGCTTGTTTAGTCGTTGAACTATTTTTATTTTAAATTTTAAATACCTAGCGTTTGAATAATAGTGTTTACTTATAAGTGTTGTTTATTGTCATTCTTATTTTTATTTGATTTTGAATTTTAATTCTTTTTTTTCTTTTTAAATTTTATAATTGTTTTTTTTTTTACTTTACTTAAGGTTTTGAGTTTATGTCACATAAGCAATTGAATATATATTACCAGAATGTCAGAGGCTTAAATACTAATGCAGCCGAGATACGTCAGCAAATAAGCAATAGAGATTATGATATATATATATTTACAGAGACATGGCTTAATGGTGGATGCTATGATGGTGAATTTTTTGAAAACGGGTATAGTGTGTATAGGCGTGATAGGGAATCTACCGCATCACTCAAAAAAAGGGGGGGAGGTGTTCTGATAGCGGTAACTAATCGGTTATTATCAGCACGAGTTTCAGAGTACGAGAGTGATTGTGAGGACTTATGGGTCACTATATCCTCAAAGTCGAGAGAAAAAGTCGTAATCAATATTTGTGCAGTGTACTTACCACCCCCCGTAACCAACAATAATCTTTCAGTTCTTTTAGATAAATTAAATATGTACTTCCAAGCATGTACTGATAACGTAAACACTCTGATTGTAGGTGATTTTAATATGAGTAGTATTGACTGGCAACATAATCTAAATGACGGAAGCATGAGACCTTCAGGTCATGGTAACAGCGAACTACTATGTAGTTTGATTGACTTTATCGAATTTAATAACCTAAAGCAATATAATAACGTTAAAAACCACAATGATAAAATTCTTGACTTAATACTATGCGATCGAGAAACTTTACATGTTAATGAATGTCTACAGCCCATACGTAATATTGACAAGTTTCATCCTGCTCTTGAAATCAAAATGCATACTACTATAGATACTGTTAAGCAATCTATTCAAAAAGAACGTTATAATTTCTACAAGGGTGATTATTTGATAATCAATGACTATCTTAAATCGGTACCATGGGTGGATGAGTTTAGTAACTGTAACGATATTAATGATAGGGTGACTCGATTCTACGAAATCTTGAACGATACTATTGCTCAACATGTTCCCAAGACAAGAACTCCCTCAGGATCTTATCCCCTCTGGTTTTCACCACAATTAATACATCTTTTAAAGAAAAAGTATAAGTATCATAAAAAATACAAAAAATTTAAAAACCCACTCGATAAAATAGAATTTGAATATTTGCGGGACGATTGCAACAAATTAATCAAACAATGCTATAATAATTGAGATTACGATTGAGAACGAAATAAAAATCAACCCGAAATACTTTTGGACGCATGTCAAGAACTTGAGGAGGAATAGTTCATCATATCCGGGTATAATGAAACTAAATGGAATATCATCATCTGAGACAGACCGAATTCCTGATATGTTTGCGACTCATTTTGCCTCAGTTTACGACTCATATGTTGATAGTAATGAGGTTTCTAATAGTGGTCTCTTCTCGGACATAGATAAAGTGGATTTAATGCAATCTATTCAGTTCAGCCCAGATGAAGTGAAAAAAAAATTGGAGAAACTGGATACCAAAAAGGGAACGGGCCCTGATAATATCCATCCTCTTTTTTTGGTTAAATGTGCACATACGCTTGCTTTTCCACTGTCAATACTTTATAATTTCTCGCTATATAACGGCTCATTCCCTGATTTGTGGAAGTCAGCACGAGTAGTTCCCATTTTCAAGAACGGGAAAAAAGATTGCGTAGCCAACTATCGACCTGTTTCCATACTTGCAGCTGTGTCAAAAGTCTTTGAAACACTAGTACACTCTGCTATGTATTGGCATATGCACAAGTATATAACGGAACACCAACATGGATTTATGCAAAACCGATCAACCAACACCAACTTGATACTATTCACATCAGAACTGAGAGATGCTGTTGATATGGGACTTCAAGTGGATGCAATTTACACGGACTTTTCAAAGGCTTTCGACAAAGTTAACCATGCCCTTCTCATAGAGAAGCTGTATAGGTTTGGAGTAACGGACAATCTGCTGGACTGGTGTAGATCCTACCTCACAAACCGTCCTTCAAGGGTTGTGGTAGATGGTGAGCAATCGGAACCCTTTATTGCAGTATCGGGTGTCCCGCAAGGCTCAGTTCTGGGGCCCCTATTTTTTAACATTTTTATTAATGATGTAGCAAATGTCATTAAACATAGTAAAATTTTCCTTTTTGCGGATGACCTAAAATTGATGAGAATAGTATCATCCACCAGTGATTCAGCTTATTTGCAAGAAGACCTCGATAGTCTTCAGAAATGGTGTGATAAAAACAAGATGGTGCTAAACTCAAATAAATGCTGGCACATAAAATTTACCAAAAAAATGAATAAGCTTCACTCATGTTATACTATCACGGGAAACATGCTTCAGGAGGTCAAGGTTATTAGGGATTTGGGTGTTTTGATAGACAGTCAACTACGATTTACTGATCACGTTGATAAAATAATAAAAGAGGCTAACAAATCATTAGGTTTTATCCTACGAACTACTAGAGACTTCAAAAAACCCACCTCAGTCACTCTCCTGTATAATAGTTACGTGAGAAGCAAGCTGGAATACTGCAGTCCAGTATGGTGTCCAGGCTACAAATTGCACGTGAACCGTTTAGAAAAAGTCCAAAAAAAACTGATTAGACACATAACTTACCGGTTCGGGATCCCTAGTAATCTAACATCTTATGCAGATAAATCAAAACATTATAGGCTTGATCCACTTTCAGTACGACGTATATACACGGATATGTCTTGCCTTCACAAACTCACAAACAACAAAATAGATTGCCCCATGTTGCTTAGTAAACTAAACTTCAATATTCCGAACAGAATACCTCGGTACCCTTGTGGGTTATTCAGAAAGCAGTTTTGCAGAACGAGAATGGGCCGCGACTCACCTATCATACGTATATCTCGCCTCTACAACGAACTTATTAAAATAATACCCGAGCTTGATATTCATTCTCAAGGTCTTCCCAAATTTCTATGTCTCCTCAGAAATAGTGATATACAGTAATGTTTTATTTCTTTATTTTTTTTTCTTATTTGCTGTGTATTTATTAAAATTTGTTTTTATTTCTAAGTCTTTGTAATTTAATTGTTTTTTTTTTATAATTTGTAACTACATATTTTTAATTTTTACGAATGCTGTGATTACCTGTTATTATAAGTACAGTTAGATTTTTGTTTAATCTTAGGTTAATTATGTATAATTGCTGTAACTTATGTTGGTGATCCAAATAAATAAATAAATAAATAAATAAATAAAACTGTCCTTAATTAGGAGTTTTAGAATACAGAATTGAAAGTTCGGTCGATATTGCTTGGTTTATGGTTTTAGTTCAATCATCCGATTATAATAATTCTCACAACATCTCATACGTTGACCTGATTCCGTACTAAGTAGCTTAAGCACTTGTGTTACAGATATCAGACAACAAAGGAACACAAATATATACTTAAATACATATATTACACCCGGACACCGAACAAACACAAGTGTTCATCGCACGAATGTTTGTCCAGGGTGGGGATCGAACCCACGACCTTTGGCGTATAGGCACGGTCACTACCAATTACAATAAACGATAAACAACAATAAACACATAATGTTGGACAGGCCTTCACCCGCATCCAAGAGGAGAGCCACGCTGTGCCATAAATGGGCCAGTTTGACCGAAATAATACAACGACTTTTCAGAGTCAGAATCAGAATACTTTATTTGCTTAATTTCAGGTACATAATGTGATGTTACAATGTTATTTGGCATCACTGAAGTTTACTTAAGTTAAGAAACGTGCAAACATTTAATAACGGTACACATTAACATTGCTTGATGTTAGGCAAAAGGAGAGTCTACGTTGGAATTACAACCGACGCGACGGCATGGGTTACTTTGGTTGACGCTGCCATACTGGCCTGTAAGTACTGTACTGGCCTTATTCACGTTCCGTTGGAATCCATAATCTAATCAAAGTCCATAATGTAGGATGAAGAAAACACATGTGCCAGTAGTGAGTTCCATTTCATAATGACACGGATGAAATAGGAACAGCTACACTTAGGGTTAGGTTGTACTAACTAGCGATAAAACAATGTAGAAACCTTTTCAACACTAAAACATGAAATTAATTGCTAAACGTATACAAAATAGAAACAACTCAAAAACCGCCAAAATGACGTCGGAATAGTCACTTCCCGGAAAGACCTTTACTTTTTATCCTCACATTATTTGCATTGCTAACATCCCATTTTAAACAAAATGGTGCCACAGCCAAATTAAACCCAGTACTTTAACGCTCATCAACACTAGTATGCATACTATTAATATAGTACTATTGAATGGTCCAATTGCTTACTATCACGTACCAGAAGTTCAATTATTAATCTAGTCACATTTCCAGGTCACCTAGATAATATCTTATAGTCATTAAATCGTCATTACATGACGAATTTTATACTTAATGTAAAGTCTCATCATAGTATTTCATTATCAAAGTAACTGTTTACTAGAATGAAAAACTCGTGGCAGTCGGTGTCAACATTTCATTCGTAAAATGAATGATTTACCCTACCGTCTGTCACGAGTATTTGTGTTGATTTATAGTTACATACATACACCTATTAATAATCATAACTTATTGTTTTTTGTGAGCAGCTTCAACAAAAACGTTAGGCCATAATATTTTGGTGGCAGCTATTAATATCAATTATCTATACTGTTTATAAAGAGGTAAATCCAACAGGCAGCTCAACGATTATAGGTGATCCGAAAACACGAAACGCTTGCGCATGTAATCTACAACCTGCGCCACCTATTGGTATAAAGTTGAACTAATGTCTCGTAACAAAGTGAGGGCGGGCCAATAAAATAAAATGTCAAGCCACTGGTAGTCTCTAAACTGTGATTACGCGAAACGAGTGCTTCTTGCAAGACAGTTTATCTCAGCCAATTTGCTGAGCATGCAATGGCCCCAAAGTATTAAAAAAGAACTCATTCAAGAAAAATTTTGGCGTAACCTCCTGTTGAGGTGGCATGTTTAAAAATAAATTGGGGCTCAGAGAATAATATGCTTCATTCAATCCGAGGT
Organism: Marasmia exigua; assembly: GCA_019059595.1. Lineage (NCBI taxonomy): Eukaryota > Metazoa > Arthropoda > Insecta > Lepidoptera > Crambidae > Marasmia > Marasmia exigua. Next base: position 1,361,081 of record CM032475.1, read on the forward strand.
GGGCATTGACCCTGCTATAAATAAAATCCATTGAAGCCTTTATCTGGGCCGAGGCTTAAACTGAGTGAGGGCTATTTGTATTTTTTTTATTATTATGGCTCTACCCGAAGATAATTCGCCAATGTCAAGTAACTTATTGAAAATAAGTAGGTAGTCAACAGTCGAAGTTAGTCAAAGTCACAGTCACTCAATAAAACGCCGGTGTTTTACGTTTTATCGACCTACGGATTCAGCGGATATCACTCTAACAGCAATCGCAGGTTCTAAGACTCTATTTGGTCCAAGCAAATTGTCACGAGACAACTCGACACACAATAGCAGTGTTAAAAACGATACAATCCAACGATTCTTATTATTAGGATCACTTTGCGGCACTTCACTGCACAAATAAACACCAAATTTGAACACTAAAAACCACTAGAAACGAATTTAAAACCTTTGAATTGCATCAGCCCATGCGGTTTCGTTTTAGCCCTACCCGCCTAATCCGGGCTATTTGTATTAGACGTCATAACACACAATTCATTTGGCACTGCCTGGACATGCCTTTTGTATATATATTTTTAATTGTTTTCTGTTTTGTTTTTGTGCCAAATTGTGTTTTATAGAGACCGTGCACAAACTATAGGTGGCAGCACTACTGCGTCAGAAGAGACACTATGCGGACAATAAAAGAAATTTATCATACCTGTCATCGTGCTGTCAACAATGTAAACAAAAATCAAAATTACATATTTTTATGATGATTAAAATTATAAAATATGAGTTTAGATCAATCAATAATGATCGACAACGTAGTCAAAATATATTAAAAGGAAAAAGCTCTTCGAGGCCGGCCACGTGTTATTTTAAGTAATCAAGGACATCATTAGTAATTTCAATATAATTTTAAACTGATTCTGTATGTTTTTTTACTGCGTTTTCCACTTTTGCCATTTTTCACATAACCATGGCATGTGAATACTATTCCTTGGAAGGTAATAAAATTTGATTCACCGAATTTTTTTGATGTGTTGATACATCCAGGAATGCAACAACGCATTATTATTAGGTATATAATATGTATTTTCAACAATATTTTCACTTATAAAATTATGTTTATTTACACGTATTGTAAATGTCAAATATTAAACAAGGGTAAACATTTAAATGTATGACACCATTTGACTGGCAGCACCATCGATGTGCACGTTCCCTATAACTGTTCTATTTCTATGTGCGATGGAAACCCATACAATAACTCTTAGGTGAATGCGACTCTTGGTCTAAGGGCTGGGATTTTTCTTATCAAGCCCCAAAAAAAACCAGTACTTCAATCGGACTTTTTCTGACCGACAAAAGTCATGCACTTATATTTTTGTCTAACTATGGCGAAACAAAACGGAGGATTATCATTCTGATCAGTATGTTTGTATGTATGTTCACCGGTTCCCTCATAACTTCTAAACTAATCATCATAATTGGACAAAGTATGATCAGCAAGCAATGTATCAGCAGAATATTTGAAGTTACTTTTTTGGTTCCTTTAAGTAAGAAAAACATTGTTATCCGGCGCAAAACACCAGGTCCTTCGCGCCGGATTGGAATATATCATCATCAGCCTGTACTTTGATCCCACTGCAGGGTCATCCAGGACTTATCCAGGACCCTAATTCTCGTGCTCGTGATATTTTGAAAACATGGCGGATATCACTTGAAAACCATACAAAAAAACTATGTTTTAGTGATAAATGTCGTAAGAAAATAAATGTCACAAGCACGAGAATTGGGCTCCTGGTCTTATCCACCGCTCTGACTATGGCGTCAACCCACCTGGTTAACGGGCGTCCTCCGTTTCATTTGCCTTGCCTTGGCCACCAGTGTATTATGGACCATTTACAGATTATTTTTTTTAATATAGGGGGCAGACGAGCAGACGTATCACCTGATGGTAAGCGATTACTGCCGCCCATGCACACCTGCCACGTCAAAGAAGTCACAGGTGTGCTACCGGCCCTTTTAAAAGGGAGTATGCTCTTTTCTAAAGGTTTGCGGTCGTGTCGGGCCGGAAACACCGCGGGCGATAGTACATTCCACAGTTTTGTCGTTTTGGGTAAAAAGTATCTTGAGAATCGCACAGTTGAAGACTGCTAACCATCTGCTAGGCATGGAACTGTTGACGAGTGGAACGATGACGGAATGAGGCGGCAGTAATCAGAATAGAGTATATTGGAATATATAAATTCTAAAATTAAAACCGCGCACTAAACTTCATTGTCGTAGACAGGATGATTTCATTAGAAGCATGTGCGTCTAATGATATTCAGAAAGAGATTTAACTCGCAGCCGAAACTCTCCGCCGCGGATGCCGCCTTACACGACGATTAGGATGAACGCGTCGGCGCTGGCACGATATGAATATGCATGTTCGGGTAATTGGTGTCTTTGCTAGTTTAAAGGATTAATATTCTGATTAGTTTGGGATTTGTTGAGTACATGGGTTTGAGTTTGAGATGACGGAGTGTTTTGTTTTATTGGTTCAGCTAACTTGTCGAATTTAATGTAATTTTAAAATACTTTCTTAAAGGCTGAGTTTACCAACTTTTTCAAGGACGAGTTGGTGAACCATCGAGATGATGGGGAATGGAATGACAATTGCTTGCGTGTGGATTGATGTTAGAATTCAGCTGCAGGGATCAAACAGTCCCTCAGAGCACTCTTCATGATAGATGCGGTATAGAATAATGAGGGAAGCTAAATCCCAGTGCGGGCCCCTGTGCTAGAGTCTCAAGTCGACTAGAGAGAGTCACCGACAACTCGAGCAGCTCTACGTTGAATGAATCAATGAATACTGCTATTATTTTGACACACATATATAAGACAGGAGAGAAACAGACGTTTTATATACAAAATTTTGATATTGACATTGACATCGCATGCGGTCGAAAGGAAGAAGTATGAGACGAAGTATATTTCGGAGTGGTATAGTCGAAAATATAAATATGAATTTACCACTACCTCTTCGCCTCTTCGCTGGCTCAGCGACCCAATTAAAGTCTTGGCCTCCGAAACAAGAGACGAAGTGGCGACACTTCGATTGATTCTGCGCTACTTCTTGCCGTTTATTGACCAGGAACTCGCGCAGATCAGTCTAGAAGACGTCCTTCCAGCGATACCTAGGTCGACCAACTGGCGTCGGCCCACGGGTAGGCCCTGGTATGCTTTTTTCACGAGAAACGCAAAACTCGGGGCTCAGTAAAAACAGATAACGATGGCAGGAGGATCCGCACAAATGCCAAGATAGAAGAGATTGTGAACACACCCAACATCATCGGCGAGACCAAGACCAATCGAGAAGTTGGACGAAGATCATCATCAGCCTATCGCAGTCCACTGCTGGACGTAGGCCTCTCCAATTGTTCGCCACCGTGTTCTATCCATGGCTTCTCGCATTCAACTCTTGCCAGCCATCCTGCGCAGATCATCCCTCCACCTAGCCAGAGGGCACCCTACATTACAAAGCAAGCGTAAGTGGCATTGAGCTGGCCATATTAGCCTCAGAACCGACAACCGATGGGGTAAACGAGTTCTAGAGTGGAGACCGCGTCTTGGCGCTCTACATTACGAGAGCGTCCTCTGGCTAGGTGGAGGGACGATCTGCGCAGGATGGACGAAGATCGTTTCGTGAAAAAGAGAAGAATTTATTTAATTATTAAAAATGATTTCATTTTAATGAAAATACCAGATAAAATTAAATTTAATTTTTATTAATAACTATCTTGTATACCCATCAGGGTCCATATTTATTATTAACTAATATGTACACCTTACCCCATATGATAAACAATAAATATATTGAATATTGAATTATATTCAAAGCCAATTTAAACTTAAATTTGATAAGTTGATAATTACCATTCATATTAATACTTATGTAATTAGCGAAGGTTTTAATATAATTAAACTTTAAAGACCGATGTTGGATTCACTCCATTACGGCAATGAGTAATTAAAGTAACTATGATAATTAACGAAGAGTAGTTAGTTCAAAAATAATGTAATTGGTAAAGTCGTAGTACAGTCAACTTCAAAAATATGTATACACTCTAGGACCTTGTCACAATACTTACCTATAAGAAAGTAGAGGTCTACTTTCTTATATTATATATTGTGACAACGTCCTAAAGTGTATACATATTTTTGGAGTTGACTACCTGCCTTTATAACGCAGTGGGTCGCACTTAAAAACATAGGGTTCGATCCCCGGGTCGGGCGAAACATTTGTATCTTTCGGTTAACAATTTTGAATGTCAGCCCGGAGTCTGAAAGTTGACGATCTTGTACCCCCGTGCCTAGTACATTAGAAAAGCACGTATAGCCGTTGGGACTGCGCCCGATACCCCTCCGGTCTTGTCACAGTGGTGTCCCATCGAATTATGAGGGTAACGGAATAGAGAGTGCACTTGTGTTTGCACACACTTGCGCACTATACTATATCCTGCGTACGTGGCTGATCGTTGAGATTGGCCGCTGTAACCGCAATCTACTAGGATACGGAACAGGTCATAGAAATGTGATTTAAAATCCGATCACGGTTATTTGGCACGTGGCGGAGGTCGGGACTAATGCTGTTTTGACATATTCTCGGATAGAAAAAACAATGTCACTGATGTGCGTTCTGATCTTGGTCGGTCTTATTACATATAGTATGTAATCCGCTTATATTGTATAGTATCGATGCGTCTTTCTTTCATTTTTTTAATTTTTGTAAATTGTTTTTTTTTGTATTATTTTTGTATCTGTCTGCCCCCATATTGCGCATCTGTTCAATTACCTATCTGTTTCTTTTTTTTCTGTCTCAATCTCAATTATGCAATGCATGCATGGATATGGAACAGATGCGCAATAATGTAATGGTAGTCGCTGAAAACCAGCGTCGAGGTTGGTCTCATGGATCAGCACCGACTATAGCTGAGCGGCCGCCTGTTTGGCACATACAGGGATAATGTTGTCCTACTTTTCGTCATTATTTATGTCTAGGTTATGTTTCTTATTAAGTTTCCTTGTTTTGTATTGTGCCAAATAAAGTTATCATTCATTCATTCATTCATTCAATCGGTTGGAGGACGAAAACGTGCCATAGCAAAAATAAAATTCTCGTGACTAATTAAGTTCTTACAATGTGCTTTTACTAACTTAGTCGGTTACACGTTTAATGCCAAGACTGTGATTACTGACACCCGTCGCCTTATTGCTGGAACCATAACGACCGGGGCCGTCTGTAACTGCAGCTAATCGTATTTAATACAAACCTTTGGGACTGAAACTGAAACGTTAACATCTTTTCGCATCAACTTTTTGAGAGTATTTATTAAATTTGCAAAAGAGTAAAGTAAAGTAAAGTAAAGTAAAGTAAAGTAAAGTAATAATTTATTTGGCAAAATAAAGATACAAGCTTAACATGCAAAATAAAAGGATCGGATAAATACAATACAGTACAAGATATGAAACTTATAACTCATTACTGCCAAATAGGCGCCCGCTCAGCATATTACCCTGGTCTTCCTGATCTGGCCGGCCAGGGCGCTGATTTTCAGCGGGTCCCACTTTAGGAGCCGCGCACCAGCTCCAAACTGACAATATCAGCAGGAAGCAGACCCGCAACTCAATTAGTACCATATAATAGTGTTAAGGAATGCATCTGTCAAGTATCCGAACGATGAAGTAAAAAGTTAACAACAAAAAAAAAATAAAGAAACAAATAAAAAGAAATAAAAATTTCAATTTAAGTGGCTACAATATGGCACATGCAACAACAAACATTTATTTTAGCTTATTCATATTCACATTCACTTATGTATAGCTGTGCTGTGTCTCTTTATCCACTGTCTCTTTTCTGATTTTATTGTAATTAAGTACATACTACCTAACTAAGCTGTAAGAAACAACAAACCACTGCAACACATATACTACATACAACGCACCTAGTTGCTCTACCTCACGAGGTTTGCACGGAAGACCAGCATCGAAGCGTCCCTTCGGCATATGCTGAGTGCAATCCTTTTTGGTGACACATTTTTTTTTTATTGCCTTTATCTCTTTTACTGTACATAATTTTATAGATGTAGGTAATATAGTTTTGTAATTTTGTTACTTTATTTGTGTCACTTAATAAATATTATTTCTTTCTTTCTTTCTGAAACGATGTTATTTCATTTAATTTTGAACCGAATAAGACGAGCACACGGATCACCTGATGGTAAGCGATTGCCGCCGCCCATGGACACACGCGACACCAGTGGAGTCACAATGCGATGCCGACCTTTAAGCCTTAAAAATTGATTAATTATTGAAAGGCTCTGTTGGTCTAGTGGTTTAAGTACCGGGCCGTGATTTCAGGGTCCTGGGTTCGATTCCCGGTTCAAGCGAAAAATATGTTTCGAATTTTTCGTACATAGCTCGGGCTTATAATCACCAATCCGCATTTGGCAAGCGTGGTGATTAATCCTAATCCCATCACAGTAGCGATAACTTGATTTCTATGATGGAGGTCTTTGCCCTGCAGTGGAACAGTTTATAGGCTGATAAAAAAAAATATTTAAAGTATTTACCTACTTATTAATAAAATACCTCGCATTGCAGCTCACTGTACGCAAAGACTTTTTTTATGTGATAGGTGGCAGACGAACAGACGGGTCACCCAACTTAGCGTGATTCCCCGTTAAGTCCAGAGCTGTCGGTTTGGAACACGCTTAGATCATGATTCAGGATTTAGGGAGTCTGGTTCTGATCACAATGAAGCGACTGCAGTCTGACTTTCGCAACCCTGAAGGGATCCAGACCAATTGAATTTGGTTAAACGTTTCAGATATTATTCGAAACGTGCAGGTTTCCTCACGATGTATTCCCTCACCGCTGAACTAAGGACAATAAAAATTCGCACACCGATTTAATAAATCAAAATTCAAACCATGACTTTGCGTGTGGAAGCTGTGTTGTTATCCGCTGAAATACCATAGCTCCCATTGTAAGACATTAAGTGTATGATAAAAGAAACCAAATTATTATAAATTCTCATATAGTGCACTTTATTTTGAAAGCAATAAAAGTATATTCATTCATTCCTTAAATAGTCTGCTCACGAAGAAGCAAAATGCACTTAAAAAAAACATTCTCTTATCAAGGTCTCCAGTGGCATAGAAGGTAAAGCAGTTGCCTGGTTAGCAAAAGTCCGTGGGTTCCAGTCCCACAAGAAGACTGTCAATAAAATATAAAAAAAAATACATTCTTAAGAATAAATTGAAAAAAATACCCAAAAAAATCATAAAATATATGTTCCGTATGTTTTGATCCTTAATGAAAACAGCCGTAAAGCCTAATCGCAGAAATATGGGTCATGCTCGGGCAAAATCCTAGCATAATGCCGTTTGATGAGTTAAAAACTTTTTGTTTTCGTAACGGATTTATTGCGTGCCCTTTCACGATGTCTTTGAATTTATTTCATTATTATGCTCGTTTTGCTCATATTTCGTTTATTTAGTTTCTAGCCCATTGTGGTAAAGTAAAGTAAGTAAAATTTAACTATCAGCCTACAAACTGTCCCACTGCAGGGCAATAGTCTTCATCATAGGAATCAAGTTATCGCTACTTTGATGGGATTAGGCTTAATCCGCTTGCCAAATGCGGATTGGTAATCACAGCCTCGAGCTATGTTCGAAAAATTCGAAACATACCTTTGTTCGAGCCGGAAATCGAACCCAGAACCCCGAGACCATTGGCAAGCTTGGTGATTATGCCTAATCCCATCATAGTAGCGATAACTTAATCTCTATGATGACGGGCCATGAGGCCCGGTACTTTAATCATTAGACCAACGGGGCGGTGTATTTTTTTTTTTTTTGGTTAAGTAAAGTATCACGTTGCATTAAAACTATAATTTATCAAGACGGGAATTAAAACGATATTTATTAAGTGATACAACATTGTGCACTCACATATTTTGCTCGACGTTTCGGCTACGTTACTGCAGCCGTGGTCACGAACGGACTGATGAGCTGATGATGATGATGTGATAAGTGGAGCGGAGTGAATGTTTTATCACATAATAAATATCGTGTTAATTCCCGTCTTGATAAATTATAAGTAAAGTATCAGCCTATAAATCAAGTGGTGCAAGCTGCTGACTAATCAGTGGACAGTTGCTACATTTGAGTGAGCTAGAGAGCTCAATGATGCATTGTACTTGTAGGTGACGTTCATAACATAGAGTTAAATGTATTTCTGATTTAGACGGCCGTCTACGCGTTTTTTTCTGCTTCTCGGCGACCGTCGCGTCGCCCTGGTGGACTCGAATGACAACAGCTTCTTATGTTTTTTTCTCGAGTGTACTGTTATAAAATGTTAAATTATTTTACACTTTATTATTCGTGGGTTTTGAAGCGGTTTTTTTAACCATCAGGTGATCATGTTTTTCGAAAACCTCTATTGGCTTTTATCTAAATACACAAGTTTCAATTTGGTGCTCACAAATACCGCCTTTGACATCGTGTGGAGCTCAGTACCCCCACTCCCGAGGGAGGTCCGACGAGGACGGCTAACTAACCGACTTATTGCATTACCGAACAGGAAAACGAGCTTTCTGTTATGTAACGTACTAGCTTTCGCTCGCGGTTTTACTCGCCTTTGAAAGAGAAAAAAGCTATCCCTTCAACTATCTTCACTAAAAAATTTACGTCAATACGCGCTCTGTTTTGCCGTGAAAGACAGACAGTCACACACATTCTCACATTTAAAATATCTCTATCTTTAGGTTATTACAATTGTTCTTTCTGTGAACCAAAAAACCTAAACCAACCATTATTTTTGGAAAAGTAAAGTATCAGCCTATAAATCGAGTGGTGCAAGCTGCTGACTAATCAGTGGACAGTTGCTACATTTGAGTGAGCTAGAGAGCACACTGTTGCATTGTACTTGTAGGTGACGTTCATAACATAGAGTTAAATTTGACGACCCGTTTGGAACAGTGGTAGTGAACGCTGCCATTGGTCCAAGGGTTGCGGGTTCGATCCCCGCACAGTACCAACATTTGTGTGCATAAACATGTCTGTTTGTATTGGTCTGGGAGTTTCCTATGTATTATAAGTATGTATTTACAAGAGAAAAGTATTATATGTATATATTTGTAATCCCACTGTTGATTCTGATATCCGTAACACTGGTGCTTGAGCTACCTATCTCGGAGTCAGATCAATGTATGTGATGTTGTGAAATATTTATTTATTTAAATGTATTTCTGAATATCACGTCAATACGCGATCTTTTTTGCCGTGAAAGACAGACACACACATTCTCACATCCTTACTCCTTACTAATATTATAAAGGCGAAAGTTTGTTTGGATGGATGTATGGATGGATGTTTGTTCCTCTTTCACGCAAAAACTACTAAACGGATTTTAATGAAACTTTACAGTAATGTAGCTTATAGATCAGAATAACACATAGGCTATAATTTATAAAGATATTGTGTGAACGCAGACGAAGTCGCGGGCAAAAGCTAGTTTATAATATCTCTATCTTTTTTATTTATTTGGTTCACAGAAAGAACGATTTAGCCAACAAGGTACCAAAGGTTCGATCTTCCCATCGAAATAAGAGGGTACGGGAATAGAGAGTGCACTTGTGTCTGCGCAAATACTTGTGCACTATAATATGTCCTGCATCGATAGCTGATCACTGAGATTGGCCGCCATGACCGAAATATCGGTTTGGAGGACATTATAATATGTACCCTGGGCTCCAAAGCGACAATTTCGGACGCAATCGTAAACTACTTTGGTGTAGGTATACCACTGACGCCGTTTTCACTGACGAAAAGGAAATCCTTGGACCTTCATATTATTTTTTGGTCCAAATATAAAAATGCCGGCCAAAAATTAAAGATATTTTGCTATATTCTCTTTATACGAGTAGGACTTGTCCCCCTGATGCTCAAATGTCTAGACTTGTCATAACAGAAATAAAGATTTTTTCAGTCATTTTACTGAAAATTTATGAAAATGTTGATTTTTGAACTTCAATAAAATCAAGGATAATAACCCTTTAGCTTCGGTGCCATAGTAACAAATATTTAGTGACAAGTTATACAGAATACAGCAAAAAGCGTTGGAGAGCCATGCTTCGGCAAAAATGGGCCGGCTCGACCGGAATACCACGGCCTCCAATCCGAGGAAAGGGGGAATCAAAGGTTGGCAGCGAATTTGTGACTCCACTGCTGGTGTCGCGGGTGTCTATGGGCGGCGACAGTTACTTATCATCAGGCAATCCGTCTGCTCGTCTGCCACCTATCACATAAAAAATCGGGGACTTGAACCAAAAAAAAGGTTGTCCTTTTAAAGATTTTTTTACATCTGAGCTCAAGATAACCTGACCCGACTTTTTCTTACAAAGACCACGTAAAACGCACCCTATCTCGATTCCACGCACTCGAAATAAACCCAAGATTCCTCACAAAGACGCTCACTTAGCATAACAAAGAGCAACATGCTTCTTAACACACGTTAAACATTCGCTCCTGACGCAGATAAGATTCGGCTGTGCGAGATGTAAGTAAGGCGGCAGTCACGTTTCTGAAGACCCACTTCGAAACCGTCTTGTAACTAACGAATATACACCGCGACTTTTTGAATTCCCGAAAAACTTCTCAAGGGTATTATGTATCCCTCCAATCGATTTCGGCTAAGGCGGTCAATCTCAATGATAAGGCACTTCATCACCATCAGGCCATTTAAGTCCCCACTGCTGGGGCACGGGCCTCCCTCAATCACATGAGGGGTAATTGCCATACTCACCACGCTTGGCAGACGGGTTGGCGAGGATTTTGATATAAATGCAGAGTTTTCCTTCTCTGGGTGCTTGATGATCATGCCAGCAGCTTTACCTTAGTCGCCTTTTACGACACCTCGGTAAGAGTGAGGGTGGTCTATTCTACTCTGCCGGGGACCACACGATAAGGCACTTACGCAGGATATATTATAGTGCTCAAGTGTGTGCGCAAACACATTAGCACTCTCTATTCCCTTGCCCTCATATTCCGATGGAACACCAGTGTGACACGACCGGAGAGGGACCGGGAGTAGGACCAGCGGCTTAACGTGCTTTCCGAGTAACGACAGTCAAGTTCTTATGTTAAGTTCTTAAGGGTATTATACTAATGAAAACAAAAATATTTCCCCAAGGAAAGTAGTGTCAAATCTTTAAAAAAAATCACCTCCCCATACTAAAGTCTGAACGCTCTGTTGGCCTAGTGGTTTAAGTACCGGGCCGTGATTTCTGGGTCCTGGGTTTCGATTCCCAGGTCGAACAAAAAGTATGTTCAGAATTTTTCGATAACAGCTCGGGTTTGTGATCACCAATTCGCATTAGGCAAGCGTGGTGATTAAGCCTAATCCCATCATAGTAGCGATAACTTGATTTTATATGTATAGGCTTTTGCCCTGCAGTTTCGCTGAGCTGATTAATGCAATTTATACATATGATAAGGAGATTTTTTATGATTGTTTTTTTAGTATGATACCTGGAAAAGTTTTTTGTGTATTTAAAAAACACGACACAGCACGTGTGATAGGGATGGAAATAATGAATCAGTAATGAAATCCGTTTCGTTGGTAGCCCTCTGTTTAGCATTTCGATAAACGACAGGTGAGACAGTCTGTCGCGTCGTCGAGTGCATGATAGGCGATGCTGTATGAATATTGATGGGTGACCGAGGAGTTAAGGGCTTGTGGAGAAGGCAGATTTTATTTTAAAATTAATTAAAAAACACCTAAAATAAATAAATAATTTAGTAACATGAACCTTGTAAATCTGTGGATCGAAATGCGAAATATTTGCGCGATGTAACTGACAGCTAGCGCCATCTATCGGCTACCATTAGTTACTAACATAAAAAAGGCATCGGGTATCGTCCCTCACCAAAGTGAGAGACCACTTATCTAGTCATTCATACTTATCTAGTCATTTAAGCGTTGTGTAAGTTCGTGACTGCGTCGGTGGCGTAGTGGTTAGTGGGTCGCACTATACAGCGACGGCTGCGCAAGATGTCACGGGTTCGATCTTCGGGTCGGGCTAAAAATTGTATGTACCTATGTTTCTTGTACGTAAGTTCAAAAGATTGGAACATTGGCATCTGGATCAGGGCAAAAATGCGGAACAGTGAAACGCTTCATTTGCATCATTTGGAACATCAACTCTTACATAGATTCGTGATTAATTGATTTTGTTACGAATTCAATTCAAATCAAATAGTTTATTGCGTTACATGTGGTATTACAGGGATAATAAATATAATAAATGTACAGCACATGCACCCTGTCAGGGCATTGCAAAACATAACAATCTTAAAGACTAGTTTCATACACAAATACATTTTATATTAAATTAACTATCTTAGGTAATATTATAAACAAAACAACTTTACTTATATTTAAAAAATTCTTCCAACGAGTAGAAACAATTATTAACTAAAAACTCCTTTAATGTTTTGTTAAAAACTAGTGGCTCTTTTGTACGAATGTTGTACCATGTAATATTCACAAATGGAGATCAGATCTCCATAAAATCATAGAATAGGTAATATAAAAATGCTATATCTGCTTTTATCAAATATAATATTATTTAAACAATTTTTTATTTTATTTTATTTTTGTATTTTTATGTATGTACATACTCGTAATCATATTTTTATATTAGGTATTTATATTAAATTTATGTTCCGTTTCATGATACTCTATAGTATTCTCGAGATAATTTGTTAGTTCCTAAGATGTATATCGATGCTAGATTATTACGCTGTGTACACATGCTAGTGGAGTTATAGCCTACCATTGTATCTGCTTTTCATGTTTTGTTTGTAGATCCTATTGTTGTAATTCTGTTTTGTGTACCTAATAAATACATAAATAAATATATCTATCACTTTTCCCTGCTTAATACACGGAAAAACGGTTAGCAACTCACCCTGGAAAGCTCACAATTGGAAATCGTATCATTTTGCTCATTCGGAATCATTCGGCTCACTCGGATCATTCAGCTCATTCGGGTCATTCAGTTCATTCGGATCATTCGGCTCACTCGGATCATTCAGCTCCATCGGAACATTCGGTTTCACTTAGACTCGAGATCCATTTGAGTCGAATGATACATTCGGAGCGTACATTAGAGATTCGGAGCAGAGTATCATTTGGCTAAGTTGGATCACTGAGACATTACAGTAAAGAGGTACACACGTCTATGAGATTCAGCTGTTAGCGATGCGTGAGGCGGCAGTCACGTTCCTGTTTAGCATTTCGATAAACGACAGGTGAGACAATATGTCGTCCTCGAGTGTGTGATAGGCGATGCTGTATCAATATTGATGGGTGACCGTGGGGTAAAGGCTGAAGGTGAAGGTAGTGCTATTTAGGCACATATTAATTGTAAAAAGCCAAAATATGGTCATTTTTCAATAGATTCACAATCTGTTCAACAGTGTGTCTTATGTTTTGCTTTCACGTGAAAAAAAACAATATTTAGAAGAAATACTAACAGACTGGACGCCTCGTTGGTCTAATGGTTTAAGTACCGGGCCATGATCTTGGGGTCCTGGGTTCGATTCCCGGGTCAAGCAAGGGTAGTTTTCGAATTTTACGAACATAGCTCGGGTTTGTGATCACCTGATTATTCGCATCACATGATTATTTGAATCATAAGGATTCCTGGACATGTTGATCTCTTCGCCTGTCCTCTAATGTATAATTCATTTCATAATTTTTCTTTGACGATTTATCTAAATGATATTGATTATAAGCATTGTATATCATACTGTCACTGTAATCATAATTTGAATATACGAATGAATATTGTAATTACCATATTATTTGAAAAGAGTAACTACTGAGTTTCTTGCTGATTCTTCTCGGTAAAAATTGACATTCCGAATCAGCGGTAGATTACATAATATTTGACATTCATAGATGTTCTGTATGGACTTAAATTGAATAAAGACATTTTTGATTTTGACCAATCCGCATTTGGCAAGCGTGGTGACTAAGCTTAATCCCGTCATTGCCCTGCAGTGAAACAGAATCTATGTAACATTGTGGAGAAAATAAAGTATTGAGTATGTAGACTGATACTTTACTTTACTGACAAACAACCTGTGTCATTGTCACATCTTGAAATAAAGATATTTATTGAATACTCTGTATGTCAGAAATAGTATTTATTTAATCTTATAGAAATCGATATGACAGTAAAAAATACAAATTCAACATCTCCATGGAATGCTAGAAGTTGACTGCCTCGGTGGCGCAATGGTTAGTGGGTCGCACTTTAGAGCGACGGTTGCGCTTGGGGTCTCGGGTTCGATCCAGGGGATCGAAATATCGATCGATACGGGCCAAAATTAGTACCTGAGTTTTTCTGTTAAGAAATTCTCAATGTTAGCCCGGAGTCTGGAAGTTGGCCGTGGAAGTGCCTCGGAAAGCACTTTAAGTCGTTGGTCCTGCGCGTAATCCCTCTTCCGTCGTATCACATTAGTGTCCCATCGAAATAAGACGGTACGGGAATAAAGAGTGTACTAGTGTCTGCGCAAATACTTGTGCAATATGTCCTGCGTCGATGGCTGATCGCTGAGATTAGCCGCCATGACCGAAATATCGGTTTGGAGGACATTATTAGAATGCAAGAAAACCAGTTCCTGTTGTTAGAGAGTACATACCGCGTCAGGTCAAGTTACCCTTCTGCAATGCAAAAATAGCACTTATACCTAAGACGGTCCAATGTCTAATAAGGATAAGTCCATGTTACGCTATGGTATAAGTCTATAAAGATAATGTTGAATGTCAAATGTCTAAACAAGAAAACCCCATCAACTCATAATTTCTATCATTTATTTTAATATGCCACATCCTCCAGTTCATAGCGCCACCTCTAACACCCCAGCTACTTACAGCTTCCCTCATCGTTCGGCTAATTGACGGCTGACGCTGAGCTGAGCGAGCGAAAGAGCAAGCTAAGCGGTTTTTTTATTTATTTTCCCACGTCTAGTATGGTGTCAAGATACGACGTAAAGCGCTGAAAATTGCACTTTAATATCGCTGTTATTTTTAATAGTAACTTAGTGAAACAAAACTTGTAACTAATGTAGCTTTTATAGTAAATTAATCATGGCAGTATGTATGGACCGGCTCGACACCACAGCTTCACGTCTAAATTGTCGTGAATCAGTGTCTACGCTGTTTTGTCGAGGAACTGGATTCCTTTTAGAGAGGAAAGGGACATAATATGCCAATTCCTACCGTATCAAGAAAAATAAAGTTTCAAAACTAAAAACCGACCAAGTGCGAGTCGGACTCGCCCATGAAGAAGCAAGTAAGATATATGGAAGGTAAATTGCGGGTTACGGTTTATAACGTATTAAAAAAAACTACTCACTATATCTAGTTCAAACCAATTTTCATTGTTAGTTTTCATGATTATGTACATCATATATTTTTTTTAGTTTTATAATTCATTTATTATAGAAGTTAGAGGGCCCTCTAACTTCTGTAATAAATTCATTTGATACCTATATTAAGGCAGTTGGAACAATAAATAGGTTATTCGTAATTTTATGACCTTGGACTTGAATTTTTTCACAATAAATATATTCTGCTACTCAAGCCCTTTTATAAGATACCCATATTGTGTTAAACAAAAAATCCAAATCTTTGTGACGGCGGCCATCTTGGATCGATTTTTATCCAACATAGCTAAGAACACTCCCTTCTTATTCATCTTTCAAACAAAAAAAAAACAAAATCAAAATCGGTCCATTTGTTCGGGAGCTTTGATGCCATAGACAGACACACAGACACACACACACACACAGACACGTCAAACTTATAACACCCCGTCGTTTTTGCGTCGGGGGTTAAAAAAACAAATCGAAGAGATGACTGACGTAATCCAATCATGTGGACTTTGTTTACCTATGATTGCTGGAACAATATTGGACTCAAAATTACTTTTTTTATCCCCAATATTCTTTCATTGAAGGAAAAACGATGCGTCATCTTAGTTTAGTGTGGACCGGAGGTAATTTCAAGCTCCGGATATTACGAGGATATTTTGTTCAAATATCAGTGAAATTTCAATGATTCTTGAAAGGTCATATTGGTTTTATGTACATAATTGAAAGATATTTTTGGTACATGCCGTGTGGTCCCGGCAGAGTAGAATAGGCCACCCTCACTCTTACCGAGGTGTCGTAAAAGGCGACTAAGGTAAAGCTGCTGGCATGATCATCAGCACCCAGAGAAGGAAAACTCTGCATTTATATAAAAACCCTCGCCAACCCGTCTACCAAGCGTGGTGAGTATGGCAATTACCCCTCATGTGATTGAGGGAGGCCCGTGCCCCAGCAGTGGGGACTTAAATGGGCTGATGATGATGATGATGCTCAAAAGATATGAAAGGTCAGAAGTATTTCTTCTTTCATACAGCGGAAGGAAATGAAATTTTCGACAACGTGAGATGTAGTCGGGGAGATAAATCCCAGCACGATATTGTAGATATTTAAGAAATTGTGTTGTGGTTATTTAATAAATAGTATAAGTGTTTACAGAGAGGTTGTAACCCCGAAATGGTTTAAAATAGATCCGGTTTAGTAGCTAAAAATTAAAATGGATTGGCGTCGCTAATGTGCCCTACCCGTCACCTTAAATGAGTGTATATGCAGCTGTACAAATAAACGTAATTATCTATTTATCTACGCCAAAAGTCGTGGCTTCGATTCCCACTCTGGACAACGTGTGATAAACACTTGTGTTTTTTCAGTAGTGTACAAACATGTGTACATAAACATGTGTGTTTGTGTTAATCTGGGTGTTTTCTACGTATTATAAGTACAACCTGTGCGGAGAATGGGATCAGAAATGGCGGCGCATCTATTCACTTCTCGCTCGCACACTGTTTGCGTCTATACTCGCACTCGTGGGTGTGCGAGCGAGTTGTATGTACTAACTAGAAAAAAATATTAAATGTAGATATATATTTGTGACCCCACTGTTGATATCCGTAACACATGTGCTTGAGCTACCTATCTCAGAGTCAGATCAATGTGTGTGATGTTGTGAAATATGTATTTGACTGACCGAATGGCGCAATTGGTAGTGACCCTGCCTCTGACGCCAAAGGTCATGGGTTTGATCCCCACCCTGGACAAACATTCGTGCGATGAACACTTGTGTTTGTTCGGTGTCTGGGTGTAATATATGTATTCAAGTATATATTTGTGTTCCTCTGTTGTCTGATATCTGTAACACAAGTGCTTAAGCTACTTAGTACGGAATCAGGTCAACGTATCAGATGTTGTGAGAATTATTTATTTAATTCCCTTGTTGTCTGAGTTCGTAATACAAACGTGCTTAAGTTACATAGTACCTACAGAATTAGGTCAATGTATAAGATTTTGTATGAATTATTAATTTAATAATGCCTCGTCCACCACACACTGCACAGTGGGTAGTAATCGAACCGGCAGCTTTTTTTTTATATGAAAGGTGGCAGACAAGCAGATGGATCACCTGATGGTAAGCAATTACGCCGCCCATGGACACCCGCAACACCAGTAGTGGAGTCACAAGTGCGCTGCAAACCTTTTCCCCTTCCCCCCCATTGGGCCTCCGGAAACCTCACTCACACGGCGAAACACAGCGCAAGCGCTGCTTCACGCTGGTCTTCTGTGAGGCAGTGGTATCACTCCGGTCGAGCCGGTCCATTCATGCCTAAGCGTGGCTCTCCCACCAAGCTGCGTTAAAAGAACGTCGCTAAGTGATTTTTTATTTATTCACCGGCACCTGTCAGATTGCTGGCTGCATAGTGCACTTTTATTGCATTACTTGCAGCGGTAAGTGGCTTGGATATCTTTTTCTTGGGACTCTCTCATTTTTTTATTTTCTTTATGTAATAGGTGGAAGACGAGATCACCTGATGGTAAGCGATTGCCACCGCCTATTCACACCCGAGACACCAGTGGGATCATAAGTGCGCTGCTAATCTTTAAACCCCCCTTTCCTCTGGAATTGGCCTCTGGTACCTGCTCTCACGCAGCGAACACGGCACAGTGCGGCTTTTATGTCGGTTTTCTGTGTTTTTAGCGTGTAAGTCTCGGTTGCATTCGAAGGTACGCTTAAGTAGGTCGTGTCACACGAGTGTCGCGGCGTACTGGAATGGAGTCGAGGCGGAGGCGCGCTTACTTATAGGTTACTTTAAATAATAAATGGCGTGCGATCACATACTGGAGACGTAGCACAGGTGCGATGAAGGCAAGGCGGCGTCGAGGCGGCGGCGGCAGCGTTCAAGTGTGCCCGCGCCGCGACTCCGCCGCCATTTTGTCATTTCGTTTCACGCGTGTGGATGAAATAAAATTAGAAGGAAGCATAGTCACTCTCGCCTCGACTCCACACAGAGACCAAATTCTAAAACGCGCCTCCATTGCAAGCCGCCTCCGCCGCTTATGTTGTGTGGGCAACATGCCTTAGACTATGATTAGGGAAGTCAGTTATTACAATGATGCGACTGTTGTCTGACTTTCGCATGCCTTTAACTGGGAACCAAACCAACTGAATTCTGGTTACACGTTATAGAAACTATCGGAAACATGCATATTTTCTCTTTCCCTCATCGACGAGCTAAATCTATAGATTTGAAAAATTCAGATGGATGCTCGGATACGAACTGTGACCAACCATGAAAGCCTAAAACAATATTTTGAATCATTTGTTTCGTAGTCATTCTGTTTAATTCGTCTCTAATTAAGTGACTTTTCATCTTGCTTGCTTCGCTCTTCAAAATCAGTCAACTTGTTTGCTGCTTACAAAGCATTTACTTAACACTCAAAACTTGATAAACACAATACAACCCCACCTTTCTAACCGGCGAGGTTCCTGTCACAACATGAAATAGTGTTGCCGGTAAAGATTCTACTATCGATAGTAAGGACTCTTTATTTTTTGATGAGATAGGGGGCAGACAAGCAGGCGGATCATCTGATGGTAACGATTATCGCCGCATGTCAACACCTGTAACATAAGAGGTTTCATAACTGCTTACTCGAGCCTAATAAAGGAATCTGCGAAATTACTACTATCGATGATCATGGCCAGAATGAATGGCAGACTGTCAAGAATACTAAAAAAACTAACCGCCAAACAAAAAATATAATTGTTGGTAAGAACACAGAGTTGAAGGCAATAGTAGCTACGGAAAGGAAGAAGTATTTACATGTATGGCGACTACATTCGGATACCACAGTAGAAGCCTTGACTGAACATGTCAAAAGTGTATGTGGGCATGATGGGACGATGGAAATAGAAAGAATTACTCATAAAACAGACCGAGGCTATTCGTCTTTCAGAATAGGAGTATCAGAAAGAATGTATGATAAGTTAAGTAATGCGGAAAGTTGGCCCATGAATGCCGAATTGAATGAATGGATTTGGTTTCGGAGGCCAGCAAAAAGTTCCATTAATAAATTATAGTACACACATAGAAATATATTACCAAAACGTTAGAGGTCTTCGGACCAAATTGGATAATTTTCGAGACAGCATTCAATCATTTAATGCAGATTTGTATGCAATCACGGAATCAGGATGTAATGTTTCTATTCAAGACGCGGAAATAGTACCGCAGGGATACAAGATTTTACGCTGCGATCGAGCGGACGGCCGCAAGCAGGGAGGCGCGATTCTAGTGGCCACACACCGGTTCGAGCTGCGACAGGTACGAGTGCCGGACGTGTCGCTCGATGCATGTGTTTTTGAGATAGTGTGCGCAACGGTCTATTTGTACAAGAGATTTTTGTTTTTGTGTTGTGTCGTTTATATACCCCCGGGAAGTACGGAGAACGATTACATGATTTTATTTGGAATAATTGAAAAACTGTGTGAAAGATATAAGGAAGTTATAGTCGTAGGAGATTTTAATTTGTATTCATGTCCTGTAAATGTAAGCAATTATTACGAATATTTCTTAACATACTGCGAATTCACTCAAAGTAACACTATTCCCAATCACTTAGGTCGTCAATTAGATTTGGTTCTGAGTACAGGCGTGGGGGACGTGGGGGTGGCGCGGGCGGAAGAGGCGCTGGTGCCGGCGGACGCGCACCACCCGCCGCTGGCGCTCAGCGCGCGCGCCGGCCCTGCGCCGCCTGCGCCAGCCGCCGCTCCGGCGCAGCCCTCTAGCAGGCCGCAGTGGAACTTTTATAAGGCTGACTTTCCGCTACTGTACTCTAAGCTATGTTCTATAGACTGGAGTGCGATATATGAGATGAATGAGTTGGAAAACATGTTGGACTTCTTTTATGATAGTCTGTACTATGTTTTAGATGAATGTGTACCCAGAAAAAAGGTCAACCGCGATGACTCGAGGTACATATATCCTGAATGGTATACGAAGGATATTATTGCTGACATAAAAAATAAAGCTCGACTTCATAAACGTTATAAAAAAACAAAACTAGATGCTGATTACAGGGAGTTTACGAAGTGCAGAGCGCGTATTAAAAAACATACAGAAACAGCACATAGGGAGCATAAAAATAAAATTCAATACCGATTTGCGAAGGACCCAAAATCCTTCTGGCAATACATTAGTTCGAAGAAAAGTAGAATGAATATACATACTGTCGTAAAAGATGGCCAACACATGACAGGTGAACAGTGTGTTCGGGAATTCGCGAAGTACTTCCAGTCGGTGTACAGCCCAAAACCTCCGCGTCTGGACGCGAGCGCGGCGGCGGCGGTGGCCGCGGCAAGCAGTTCGCGCGTGTACCTTGATTCCTTGAGCCTTAAAGAGGTAGAGAACGCGCTTTTTAAGTTGAAGCCGAAACGTTCCTCTGGTCCGGATGGCCTTCCTGCGTTTCTTTTCAAAGATTGCTGGTTTATTTTTGCTGAGCCACTTTTCCACATTTATAACACTAGCTTAAAACAGGCGATGTTCCCGGCACGATGGAAAATAACGCGGGTGGTTCCTGTCCCCAAAGGGAAGTCGGGTCCGGACGTGAGCGGGTACAGGCCGGTGGCGGTGTTATCGACGCCGGCCAAGGTATTGGAGTCTGCGGTTCAGAGCAGTCTGCAGGGGCAGGTGGCGGCGTGGCCTACGGACGCGCAGCACGGGTTCCGCCCAGGGCGTAGCACCGCCACCAACCTGCTTAGCTTTATGGCACGGGTGGTGCCGGCGGTTGATGCTGGCGTACAGGTAGACGCGGCATACTTTGATTTCAGGAAGGCGTTCGACACCGTCGACAATGACATCCTGTTGATGAAACTGGCGGAAATTGGTTGCACTCCACATCTATTGCAATTCTTCGCCAGTTATATGAAAGACCGACAGCAGTACGTCGAATACGTCGGGTATGAATCGGAGCCATATTTCACCAGGTCCGGTGTGAGCCAGGGTAGTAATTTGGGGCCTCTCGAATTCATCATAATGATAAACGATTTACCGAAGGTCGTAAAAAATGGGGTGTGTTTATTGTTTGCAGATGACCTCAAATTACTACTCGAGGTTAAGGATCAGTCGGATTGTGAGAGGCTGCAGGAGGACATAAACCGAGTGGTAAGGTGGAGCCAGGATAACAAACTCCACTTTAATGCCTCCAAATGTTCAGTAATGACGTTTTCCCGCGCGCGGACCACTGAGTGCTACGAGTACAAAGTAGAGACGACTCCAATGCAGCGTGTATCCCAGGTCCGAGATTTAGGGGTGCATGTTACACCAGACCTAAATTTTCGAGACCATATTATAAAGATATGCAAGAGGGCGTTCAGAAACTTGGGCTTTGTGCTAAGGCAATCGCATGGGTTTACAAACATAACGACACTCCGGGTGCTATACGATGCTCTGGTTCGAAGCCACCTGGAACATAGTGCCGTTATATGGAACCCCCATGAAGCGAAGTACAGTGTCATGTTGGAGCGGGTTCAGAACAAGTTCACAAGATACCTGTACTTCAAACTTTATGGGGTATACCCGTTCTACCCGCTGATGTACCCTACTTTATTCGTATTGGGTATGGTAGGGTATAATCAGCTCAGGGTCCGAAGAGACTTCGCTCTCGCTGTGTACGTGGTGAAGGTGCTACGCGGGATGCAGCACCACCCAGAGCTGCTGCGCTGCCTGACGCTGAGTGTGCCGTGTGCCGGACCGGTACGTGTGGCGGCGACGGCGCCCGCGCCTGCTGGCAGTGCCGGTGGCCAGGACCAATCTATTGGCGAAAACACCACTTGTTCGCGCGTTCCAGATTATTAACTCGGTTCATGACACAGTGGACATTTTTTCATGTACCTTTAGTGAATTCGCCAGGACTACTATATATGTAATTAGCTACCAGTTAGGTTAAAAGTAATTGCATATATTATTTTTTTAACATTAGTTCATAGATATACAAATTGTAAATAAATACAACACTTTAAATTTTAAATTATAGAGAGGTAGATATATACATAGAATAAGGTATTAATTATAAGGATTGCGATACTATCGCATTAGGTTAAGCCTGTAATGATAGTATTTAAGCTTGAAATCAATAAATAAAATAATAAAACTTAAGAAAACTAGGCATATTGAGATTGAGTTTACATTTTAGGCAGTATCTTCGCTATGTACGATATTTACCAGACAACTAGAAAATAATATAGGATAGGTGAAATATTAAATGTTTGTCGCTGGTTTTGATCTCTACCGGACAACCTTCATTAGAAAGATATCGATATATAGATATATGAATCTTTGATGTCATATCGATAGACTATTGATAGCTCAGAACTAGGCAATATTAACGATAGGTATTAGCGTCTTCTCAGTAGAAGAAATTTACATTCCTAACCAGAAGTAGATGATAATATGTGTACCCACTTATTAAATATTTTTTTTATATTTATCTCTTAGTATCGCTGCTCATAAATTAAACCGTCGGTTTTCATAGAATTATGTCAACGCCGGGGTCTGAAGTGACAGCTTGCGGCGCAACACCGGGACAAAGCGCTAGATGACGATGACTAAAGTAACTATAGATAATATTGATACTAAGTATACTATCGATACTATTACCTGGTTTTGAGCTATCAAACCTATTGATAGTCGATTTTCGATTGAAAATTTAGCTGTTGCCGATTTAACGATACTTTTACTTATCGACAAATCGCCAACGGTTAGAGAACTATCGATAGGGTCCGTGCTATTATATCAATAGTATTTAATGGTTTTGTAATTGTAATCGACCACTGTAACCGTAAAAAGTAGAGGAGTCGAAGTAAAAAAGTGAAACCCAAGCTCCAAAGCGACAGCTTTTGATATAACCGGGATTAAATGCTAAGATAACGATGTTTTTAAGTATTGCTTGGTTTTGCGTTATCTACACTAATGATAGTATCAATACTTTCGATTGTCCTATCAATAAGATGAAAAACTAAGCCGTTGCCGACCTATCGATATTTTTACTTATCGATAGGTTACCAACACTAAAGTGGGGGCTAAAAATATTTTTTATTATTTCCCTCCGCCTGCCAGTCTCAGCCAAGGCGTCACATTGAGTCTGACGCGGACAGCTGAAGGCCCTGACGGGTCTGACGCACGGGGGATTTATGGTAGCCTCGGGAAAAGGACGCCCAGGTCCCGTGTTAAGGATTTGTTAGTAAGATAACTATTTGAAGGTTTACGTTATGAGGAGAAATAACGGGATCATTCAAATTTTTTATCGACTTCAAAAAAGTAAGAAGTCTTGTGATCTACGGCTGGACCAGCTTCTTTGTCGTTTTTGGCAAAGGAGCATTGTCTATACTATAGACAAGAAGGCAATGACCTGCTCCTTGTTGCTGTGTTTGTAGATGACTTCTTCATCGTGTCAACTAATGACTAGAATGAAGAAGCAATTCAAAAATGATCTGATAAATACTTTCACTGTCAAAGACCTTGGAGACTGCAAGGATTCTCTTGGCATGAGAGTAAATCAGAGTCCTGGGTACATTTACCTGGGCCCATAACCATTTGTTTATATCGGTTGAGAGGCAAAGTAAACTGGCACATTTTTTTATTTACATACGACTATATATTTTTGGTAAGCAGACAATTGAACACCGATAGATTGACATACAAGATACCTCCTTATCCTATCAATAAGACAGTCTCCATCATTGAACCATTTTTAAAGCCCGAGTCAAAACTCACCTTTTAAATAAATAAACTAGCAATCCCTTTAAGTTTTTACAGGTCCAGTCATCGGTAGTAGTCGATGGTCCGTCTAAGATCCTAATTTATATGAATGTATATCTAGTACTTTATATTATTTTATCCAAGCATAACATATTTATTTATTAGTATATAATATTTTGTTTATTTATGTATTAGCATTATAAATATTTTAATATATATATACAGTTCACTCTTATTTCCTTTTTTCAATATTGCACCACCTACCCCTCCTCTACTATCAAATGTCCTTTGTCTGAAGGTTGTCTGGTAGAAATCGCTTCCAGCGATAAGACCGCCGAAATTGTACAATTAAGTTTCTGTAATGCCTTTTAAAAGTTGTATTTTTTTTTGTGCAATAAAGTATATCTATCTATCTATCTATCTATGGGAATAGTGCTTAAATCCAAAGAAAAACTAGCATTCTTGCTACATAACCAGTTGCCAAATATATTTTTCTTTTTTCACAAGGATTGCACCACCCTCCCCTCTTCTATCTAATGTCCTTTACCTGAAGGTTGTCTGGTAGAGATCGCTCCCAGTGATAAGACCGCCTAAATTGTACATTGTATGTCTGTAAACCTAGCTTTTAAGTTTTGTATGTTGTGCAATAAAGAGTATCTATCTATCTATCTATCTCCTTAAAAACAGAGTGTAGACTTTGTCTATGGAAACCCAAGTAGGTTTGACAAAAAACTTCAAATTGTACTCTGAACTGGCAACCAACTCAGCATTGTCGGGCGAATTGAAAACATGAATTTTCCTAACATCCTTAGTAAAGAGCTACAAATAGTAATTTCAATAGTTCTCTGCAATTAGGTTGCTCCGACAGAACACCCTTTCATAATCCTCGAGTCCGAAGTTTCAATTAGGCACGAACAAGCGGCCTATTAAAGTTATTACGTATGGCAACACTGTGGTAGTAGGCTTTGTTGTGTTCTGGCAACTGGGATCCCTTTAATTGGCATAATGTGTTTTGTCCTAAAATGGATTGGCATAATGAAATTGGCATAATTTATTTAGCATAATATTAATTTAGCTGAATTTGATTTTAGCATAATATGTACTGTGGCATTATTATTATTTAGCATAATGCATTTATGCATAATTTTTTTTGGTAACATTTTTTTAGGCATTAATGGTTGTTTGAATGTGAAAAATAAAAAAAGTAAGTAAGTAACCAGTATTTCCTATTTTATATAGAGTAAAAGTAGGTTTAGGTGCGGCGGGGGTGGCCCTTGGGCCACCCGTAAGACGCTTTTTAATGACTTATGGTTAATTATTTTATGCTTAATCATGTTTATGCTTATTGCATTCATGCTAAAAATTTTATGCTAAAAACTGTTGTGCTTATAAGTATTATGCGAAATTATCATTAGTAGTAATTACATTATGCTAACTTATTTTATGCTTATTTTATGCATCTTGGCAGTGAACCCTGGCAACTAAGTGCGTACACAATATTATGTTCTGGGTATCTCTATTGAAATTGGAAAGGAATTAATGGTGCTGATAATTAGAGCTATGGAGCCTATGGTAGCTTACTGATTCGAAACGCGCTTTTTATACGAGGGGTTAGTGGTACTTATGCATGCGAGCATACATCTCTGGATTTTTCAAATCTATGTGCATATTTCTACCACTAGCTCGGCGGTGAGGGCAAATATAGTGCGAAAACCTGTACTTTTCGGAAAGTTTCTGAAATATGTAAAAATGATCCAGTTTTTTTTATAAGTGACACAGTATATTGGCTCTCCTTCAGCCTGATGGTAAGCAAGAGAAGAACCTTTGCAGAAATTTGCAATTACAACGGAAGCGATATCAGGCATCACCTCCGTTGGGACTGCCATACTGGATCGCGAGATGCTTCTTCACGCTTCGTTTGAATCCATATTGTAGAAAGGAGGAAATAATCGTCAACAAAAACCGTCTATTTTATAATAGCCTTTCTTCATTAAACAGTTTCAGTAATTCGTTATAAATTTCAAATCTAACCGATCCTTTTCTTCTGCATGTTAGGCTTGTATTTATTTTGCCAAATAAATGATTACTTACTTACTATGTAGCGATAAACTGAAATGAAAATTGTTGCTTATAGTTGCACGTGTATGAACTAATTTAGTATAGTAAAAAGTATCAGCCTATAAACTGTCCCACTGCAGAGCAAAGCCCTCCATCATAGAATTCAAGTTATCGCTACTATGATGGGATTAGGCTTAATCACCACGCTTGCCAAATGCGGATTGGTGATAACAAACCCGAGCTATGTTCGAAAAATTCACAACATACTTTTCGCTCGACCCGGGAATCGAACCCAGGACCCCGAGATCGCGGCCCGGTACTTAAACCACTAGACCAACAGGGCGTTGTATTAATTTAGTATATAAGCTTACTTATATCCTCACACGTCCCTTTACATTTAAATTAGCCACGTTACAAAAGTTGTCGATACATGCAATCAGTCGAGCGTTGTAACTTCAATTGCATTTGTGAAGTTTTAAATAGGTTGCATAAACAGTCTATAGCGAAGTTCGGCCGTTGTACACCTGTGACTAGAGGATTAACGGCTGTTCAAAACTAGTTCAATGTAGTTCTACATGTGTACTGTGTATTCAGGGTTTTAAAGACACGTTTAAGCACTTAATAAGTTCGAAATGTTGGTAGTGGCTTGATATTATACCTATGTAGTCATGCTCACTCAAATGTCTCTGAGGTGGTGGCGTTATGTGGCGGGTCATTACATTCCCTCTAATATGGTTGAGTGAAATGATGGCTGACACATACGTCATACTTGCGAACAGGTGCCACCTTTGGGGACTGGTCCGCTTCGGTTTACCTCATATTTAGCTTTTAATTTGCTTCATTCTATTTTGTGTTGCATTAGACTGTATGACTTGGTATGAGGATAATAAACCATTGTAAAAAAGTTGGCGATTAAAAAGAGTAACTGGCGAGTTTCTTGCCGGATCTTCTCGACCAGAAACAACATTCTGAGCCGGTGGTAGAATCGCATTATGTTTATTTATTTCTTTAGTATATTTTATGTATCAACTTATAAATAAGCTAAGAAAACTAAATGTGTAAAATTCACAATGCCCAATGTCAGACAGGTCAATACTAACATCACTATGAATAAAGAACGTATTGAAGTCATTGATTCAACAGTTTTCCTTGGCATTACCATGGATGCCAAATTACAATGGGGACCCCACGTCGCAGCCTTGGCGGGAAGACTTAGTTCCGCCGCGTATGCGGTTAAGAAGATTAGACATCTGACCGATATTGAAACCGCGAGATTGGTTTATTTTAGTTATTTTCATAGTGTAATATCTTATGGTCTCTTGTTGTGGGGGTCTGCTGCTGATATACAGACTATATTTGTATTGCAGAAGAGGGCCATCCGCTCCATATACAACCTTAGACCTCGCGATTCGCTAAAAGAATTATTTAAGAGCATTAACATCTTAACCGTAGCTTCTCAATACATTTTAGACTGTATTTTGTACGTGCGAAAGAACATGGATATTTTTTCGAAAAAATCTGATTGTCATGGTTTTAACACTAGAAATAAACACAAGCTCGCGATTCCAAATCTTAAACTTCAAAAAATTAATAGTTCATTTGTTGGTCTAAGTATTAAAATGTACAATAAGTTGCCACAAAATGTTATTGAGTTACCAACGCATAAATTTAAATCTCACGTGAAAGCCTGTTTAATGAGTAAAGGATACTATAAAATTGTAGACTACTTAAATGATAAGGATTCATGGACATAATGACCTCCATGCCTGCACACTTGTAACATTTTCATATAAATTAACAAAAATCATTAATATTATATAATTACTGAATTTTAATAAATTAGGCTTAGCAGCATTTATTACTGTATAAAATTGATTTATATTGATTATTCAATAATTGACAAGATGCTAACCACCTACTATTGTACACCTCGTCCTGCAGTTTATTAGTATTAGATTAAGCAACTACTACTCTTTGTGACCTATGAGGGGAACCTAAGTAGTCATCCTCACTCAAATGTCTCTGAGGTGGTGGCGTTATGTGGCGGGTCATTACATTCCCTCTAATATGGTTGAGTGAAATGATGGCTGACACATACGTCATACTTGTGAACAGGTGCCACCTTTGGGGACTGGTCCGCTTCGGTTTACCTCATATTTGCTTCATTCTATTTTGTGTTGCATTAGACTGTATGACTTGGTATGAGGATAATAAACCATTGTAAAAAAGTTGGCGATTAAAAAGAGTAACTGGCGAGTTTCTTGCCGGATCTTCTCGACCAGAAACAACTTTCCGAGCCGGTGGTAAAATCGCATTATGTTTATTTATTTCTTTAGTATATTTTATGTATCAACTTATAAATAAGCTAAGAAAACTAAATGTGTAAAATTCACAATGCCCAATGTCAGACAGGTCAATACTAACATCACTATGAATAAAGAACGTATTGAAGTCATTGATTCAACAGTTTTCCTTGGCATTACCATGGATGCCAAATTACAATGGGGACCCCACGTCGCAGCCTTGGCGGGAAGACTTAGTTCCGCCGCGTATGCGGTTAAGAAGATTAGACATCTGACCGATATTGAAACCGCGAGATTGGTTTATTTTAGTTATTTTCATAGTGTAATATCTTATGGTCTCTTGTTGTGGGGGTCTGCTGCTGATATACAGACTATATTTGTATTGCAGAAGAGGGCCATCCGCTCCATATACAACCTTAGACCTCGCGATTCGCTAAAAGAATTATTTAAGAGCATTAACATCTTAACCGTAGCTTCTCAATACATTTTAGACTGTATTTTGTACGTGCGAAAGAACATGGATATTTTTTCGAAAAAATCTGATTGTCATGGTTTTAACACTAGAAATAAACACAAGCTCGCGATTCCAAATCTTAAACTTCAAAAATTAATAGTTCATTTGTTGGTCTAAGTATTAAAATGTACAATAAGTTGCCACAAAATGTTATTGAGTTACCAACGCATAAATTTAAATCTCACGTGAAAGCCTGTTTAATGAGTAAAGGATACTATAAAATTGTAGACTACTTAAATGATAAGGATTCATGGACATAATGACCTCCATGCCTGCACACTTGTAACATTTTCATATAAATTAACAAAAATCATTAATATTATATAATTACTGAATTTTAATAAATTAGGCTTAGCAGCATTTATTACTGTATAAAATTGATTTATATTGATTATTCAATAATTGACAAGATGCTAACCACCTACTATTGTACACCTCGTCCTGCAGTTTATTAGTATTAGATTAAGCAACTACTACTCTTTGTGACCTATGAGGAGAACCTAAGTAGTCATGCTCACTCAAATGTCTCTGAGGTGGTGGCGTTATGTGGCGGGTCATTACATTCCCTCTAATATGGTTGAGTGAAATGATGGCTGACACATACGTCATACTTGTGAACAGGTGCCACCTTTGGGGACTGGTCCGCTTCGGTTTACCTCATATTTAGCTTTTAATTTGCTTCATTCTATTTTGTGTTGCATTAGACTGTATGACTTGGTATGAAGATAATAAACCATTGTAAAAAAGTTGGCGATTAAAAAGAGTAACTGGCGAGTTTCTTGCCGGATCTTCTCGACCAGAAACAACTTTCCGAGCCGGTGGTAAAATCGCATTATGTTTATTTATTTCTTTAGTATATTTTATGTATCAACATATATATGTATTAACATGTAAATTATACATAAGTACTTATAAATAGTTTTAAGTCATTCAAATGTATGACGATTTGTAAGTGCTGTGTACAAGCATATGCAAATAAAGAATTATTTGAATTTTGAATTTTTTTGAAATGTATTAACATGTAAATTATACATAAGTACTTATAAATAGTTTTAAGTCATTCAAATGTATGACGATTTGTAAGTGCTGTGTACAAGCCAATGCAAATAAAGAATTATTTGAATTTGAATTTTGAAAATTTGAATTGTACTTAGAGCGAGTCTCGTTAGCGCCGTGGCTTGTAGATCGCATTCTGCCCTTGGGGTCCCGGGAGACCATTCATTCGTTCATTGCATAATCTATACTAATTATGAAAAGGTACATTTTAAGAACAGCGGCAACATTTAAAGGTTATCCGAGAACACGGTGTAATCGGCGCCTAGCGTCACGTATTGGTATAAAGTGAAACTAATGTCTCGAAACGAAGGTGTAGGTGGGCCATTAGTCATTAATTAATTTATTTTTATTTTTATTATTTATTATTCAAAAAAGAAAACAGATAATCAGTAAATAATGAATGTGTATATATTTAGATAAGTTTAGAGCTATATATTGTTTTAATCTTTCATGGTCACGAACATTAGAATAGTTATTTACGAGATTTCTACCATACCAACAGTGCCGAAATATTGGAAACTCAAAAATAAGGTACATGGTAGAAATCTCGTTAATAAATATTCTAAGGTTAGAGCTAGATTGATATACTACTATGGTTTTCACATCATTTTATTACGTACTTTTAAAATTTTAAGCAATTAACACTTATATATAGTGGCAGTGATTAAGTAAATCTTATCAATAGTTGGCGTATTTGGATTAAATTTTTGAAAGCAATTTAACACCATTTTTAAAGACGTAAAATCTGGAGTCAAAAATATCAAGATTTATAAAATGAGTTCAATAATATTCGACATACGTATTTGTCCTGGTTCGTGACAAAGGTTAACGCTCCTTTCACAATTAAGGTACCTGAAATGTCTACAAATATTTCACTTGAAATATTTATGTTTTCAAAAGCAGACATAACAAGTTTTATAGATAAATTGTTACCTGTCAATCAAAAAGATTTATTGAAAAGAACAAGTGTCGAGGATTCGGCGGGTAGAGCTTAAATAAACCGCGTGGGCTGATGCAATTAAAATGTTTTAAATTAGGGTCTAGTGGTTTTTTGTGTACAAAATTGGTGTTTATTTGTGCAGTGAAGTGCCGTATAGTGATCCTAATAATAAGAATTGTAGGATTGTATCGCTTTCAACACTGCTATTGTGTATCGGGTGAGTTGACTCGTTACAACTTGCTTAGACCTAATAAAATTTTAAAACCCGCGATTGCTTTTAGAGTGATATCCACTGAATCCGTAGGTCGATGAAACGTAAAACACCGGCGTTTTATTGAGTGACTTTGACTGTTGACTTCCTACTTATTCTCTAATAAGTTACTTGACATTGGCAAATTATCTTCGGGTAGAGCCATTTAAAAAAAAAAACAAGTGCTGAATTTATTATTACTTTTTGATGACACTGTTATGTTAGTGCGTGTCTAGGACTCTACCTAATGAGTTTTAGGTTTTTGAAGGTATGATAAGCTAGAAATTCAAGGTTCTTTACATTGTTACAAAGCAGATGTATAAATACCACTGAACTAAAACTAAATCTAAATTCTCACAATATCTCATACGTTGACCTGATTCCGTACTAAGTAGCTTAAGCACTTGTGTTACAGATATCAGACAACAGAGGAACACAAATATATACTTAAATACATATATTACACCCAGATACCGAAAAAACACAAGTGTTCATCGCACGAATGTTTGTCCAGGGTGGGAATCGAACCCACGACCTTTGGCGTAAGAGGCAGTGTCACTACCAATTGCGCCATCCGGTCAGTTATATAGACAACAGAACTATAAACAACAAGAAGTAAACAACTGGTTAAGACGTATTATGTAAGGTCATCCAAGCGATATTTCGGCTTTGACGGCCAACCTCAACGATCTACCATTGACGCAGAGTATATTATAGTGCTCAACTGTGTGCGCAAACACAAATATACCTACTCTCTATTCCTTACCCACATGGTCCGATAGGACACCAAAGTTGTGTCGCTACCGGATAGAAATCGGGCGCTTGAGCAAATTCTAAGGCACAGGTGTACAGAACCGAAAACTTCCAGACTTAAATTGACACTACCAAGAACTTTAGGTACAAATGGCCTGACCCGTAATCGAACTTGGGACCCCAAACGCAGCCATAGCTTTAAAGTACTACTCACCACTACAGTCAATTACTATAATATCCTCCAATCGATTACGGTTACGGCGGCCAATCATGTCCGTCAAAATGGCGGGATCAAACCTGGAATCCAGATCATTTTAATACTTGTAATTACTACTTAATTTCTACTATTTGATAACTTTAGTGAAATAATTGCTACCTTGATATTTTTAAAGTTATAAGCAAAATTATCTGGTCTCGCTATTTTGATATCAAAATAGCGGGACCAAACTAAACCATTCGCTGCTAGTAAGTACATTTGATTTTAATATTTACTACCTTTTTCCTTCCTACACATAATCATACCCCAATGTTACCGTTCCAATAATTTTTAAGTTATGCAATATAAATTGTAGTCCCACCATTTTGACGATCTGAATTATGGAAACAACAATTAGTTCATATATTGTCGAATAGTCAGAATATACCACCGAATTTCTACTTTACCGTACAGTAAGTGAAATTAATTTATTTCAAGTGGTTTTGAATTAAAAAAAAAATCATTTTCACCACTTTTCATTTCATTGTTTATATAATAATAATAATAATACACAATCAAGACTCATTACCCCCACCACATCACAATCAGATCCGTAGGAATTATTAAATCGTCAAAATGGCGGGACCACAATTTATATTGCATAACTTAAAAAATATTGGAACGGTTACTTTGGGGTATGATTATGTGTAGGTAGGAAAAAGGAAGTAAATATTAAAATCAAATGTACTTACTAGCAGTGAATGGTTCAGTTTGGTCCCGCTTTTTTGATATCAAAATGGCGAGACCAGTTAATTTTGCATATAACTTCAAAAATATCAAGGTAGCAATTATTTCAACGAAGGTAGCAAATAGTAGAAATTAAGTAGTAATTATAAGTATTTAAATGATCTGGATTCCAGGTTTGGTCCCGCCATTTTGACGGACATGGCCAATCACAACGATCAGCAACATGCGCTGGATATATTATACTGCTCAAGTATGTGCGTAATCACAAGTGCACTCTACCATCATATTCCGATGGGACATCAGCGTGACACGACCGGAGAGGGATTGGGTGCAGAATCAACGGCTTAAGGTGACGGGTAGGGCACACTAGCGACACCAATCGGTTTTATTTTTTAGCTTCTAAACCGGATCTATTTTAAACAATTTCAGGATTACAATCTCTTGGCAAACACGTATACTATTTATTAAATAACTATTCACAAATGTTGGGTCTATTTTTGTTCGCGAAAACTTGATTCACCATAATAATCCAAATCCAAAAGGTAATCCAAAATTTGAGTGCAAAAGCAGACCAAATAGTTAACTATAAGAATCGAATAAATAGTATAGATGTTTGCCGACAGATTGTAACCCCGAAATTGTTTAAAATAAATCCGGTTAAGTAGCTAAATATTACAATCGATTGGCGTCGCTAGTGTGCCCTACCCGTCACCTTAACGTGCTTTCCGAGGCACGGGGGTACATAACCGCTGACTACCAGACTCCGGGCTGACACTAAGAATTTCTTACCGTAAACTTAGGCACAAATTTTTGTCTTGACCCGAGGATCGAACCCGGGGCTTCTTGCGCAGCCGTCGTTTTAAAGTGTGACCCACTTACCACTGCGAAAGCGAGGTAGTCGAAATTACTATGACATAATCAACGACCACCAACACTTCGGACAGCGCCAACTCCAGCCAAATTACAAGACAGGGTAGGGTAATGAACTTAAACCCACCAGCCTACATAGACCTCTGCGCTACTCCACAAAAATCCCCTTCATTGTTCCAAATTTCTCGGTGTTTGCGGGGTGGGGAATGCCTAGGTATTCTGGGTGGGTGTGAAGAGTTCTGCGCGATACGCTCATTTAGCCCTAATATCTCACCATCAAGGCTTTTTGATGTGCTAAGGAGGTAAATCAGGTACTTTGATCTGAGATTGTATGTTAACGACTCGTTTTGGTGTAATCAGCCTCTGGGAGACGCCGTGTTTTGTTGAATTTTCGAGGCGACAAGGTTAATTATTCAATAAACTAAGCTTTGATCGTCTGAGAGCGTTTTTTTGGGAATTCGGAGGCAAGTCTGGGGTGGATTTGATTGAGAGGTTAAAAAAACGTTTTATTGGCCCTTTTCTGTCCATTTAGCGGAAAATTAAATTTTATCTATCATCATCAGCATCATTAGATGTTCCATCTGCCACAATCACTAAATAAAGACAACCCTTGGGTAGGGTGGACAAAATGTCTCAACCGTTACTATAAATATACATCTTAAGGCGACGGGTAGCCCTAACTAGCGACACCATTCGTTTAAATCGTTAGCTACTAAACCGGATCTATTTTAAAGAATTTCGGAGCGGGAGTCTCTAATCAAACATTTATACTATTTATTTAATAAATGTGTACTGCTTTTTTCTGTTTTTGCACTCGAAATTTGGACTAACGCTATCATCATCAGCCCATTTAAGTCCGCACTGCTGGGGCACGGGCCTCCCTCAGTCACATGAGGGGTAATTGCCATACTCAACACGCTTGGCAGACGGGTTGGCGAGGGTTTTAATATAAATGCAGAGTTTTCCTTCTCTGGGTGCTGATGATCATGCCAGCAGCTTTACCTTAGTCGCCTTTTACGACACCTCGGTAAGAGTGAGGGTGGCCTATTCTACTCTGCCGGGGACCACACGGTTATCTATTATACGGCACACAAATATTTGGTTATAATATTTGGTGCAACAAAAATACTTTTTTGTGTAAATTATGTGCGAACCAAAGCATATAATTTGGTGCACGCTAAATAAATTAGGTGTGTAATTAATATTTTGTTGGGTTAGGTTAGTTTGTAAACCAGTATAAGTATCTACATGGCAGACAATAAAAAAAATGTATTAGGGTACAGGGACACATATGAAAAAATATCATGGTGGAACGATAAGATATTTCCATTATGAGGGTGTGAAACTTTTCAATTTTATTATAAATTCAAACAGCATCTGATACCCGATTCCGAGCTAAGTACTTTGTTTATGTACTTCTGATATCAGACAAAAGTGGCGTTACAAAAACAATTCTTAATCACATATACATAGATAATCACATATATGTATACATTTCTAATTCCGCGGTTGGTTCTGATATTCGTAACACAGGTGCTTGAGCTACCTATCACGGAGTCAGATCAATGTTTGTGATGTTGTGAAATATTTGTCTATAATAAAAAAATATACTTTAATTATTTTCAATTTTATTTTTGATTAAATCAAAACCTAAATCCCTAAATGTGAGAATCCCATCACAAAGTGAGATTTTCGAAACCTACAAAAATGCAAATGATTGAATATTTTGACAAGTTTACAACTAGTAGGTACCTATAATAATAATATTTGACAGCATCACATACATTGATCTGACTTAGAGATAGGTAGCTCAAGCATCTGTGTTACGGATATCAGAATCAACAGTGGGATTACAAATATATACATATAATATTTTTCTTTTGTAAACACAAAGATAAAAGATAAAATGATACAGTGCGGGCATCGAACCCGCAACCCTTGCACCAGAGGCAGCGTTCACTACCACTGTTCCAAACGGGTCGTCAAAACACCTACTACAACCTTTACAATAAAACACATGTTAAAAATTATTTAATGTCAAAAGCCTATTATACAGTTAATGATTACTTAAATGACAAGAATTTGTGGAAATTATAAACTGTTCGCCTACACCCATGATACTGTACTTAAAAAAATTTTGGTGATTAAAAAGAGTAACTGGCGAGTTTCTTGCCGGATCTTCTCGTCAGAATCAACTTTCCGATTCCGGTGGTAGAATCACATTATATTTATTAATTTCTTAGTATATATTTTGTATCGACATATATGTTTAATTACATGTATAATATACATAGCTATAATTTATATTTTTTTCATGTATGACGATTTGTAAGAGCTGTATATAAGCCTATGCAAATAAAGTACTTTTGAATTTTGAATTTTGAAATTTTGAAACTAAAAAAAAATTCAAGTCTTATCACTTAAAGAAAATTATCTCTATGAAAGTAGACTTAATAAAATCCATTTAGTACAAAACACTGAAGAAATCAATCAACAATATTGAACATAATACCTCGATAGTGAGTTACGTATTTATTCGAAGTGCATTCATGCGATAGATCGAGATATCTGTCATGCGATAGAAAACCTTATCGTCTGGTTGAATAAGTTCAAATTTACTCAGAGACTTTGTAGATATGCACTTTTAAAGGCAGTCCGCTGCTCATAATATAAATAGCTTAGATGCTGCATTCAACATTGACTTATAAATGTACCATGATTTACTACTAATGAGGGATATTTGGGATTGAATATTTCATCCCTCATTGTCATCTTAGGATGTAGTTGATTTTCAGTTGCGTTCATCGCTTGGAGATCAGTATACTCTTGGACCATGGATTCAGGCTTTATTTATTAGGCTACAATTATTTTAAACTTGCATGGTCACTAACATTTTAATAGCTGTTAGGTAGAAAAAGTCACTACGAAGTTCTGCACTAGCAGTGTGAGTACGAGTCATGGTTTTAATCTTAAGTATTATTTTTTCAATGCAAAGGCGTCACATAATGTCCAGCCTGAAAACCAGCGCTGCAGCTGCTTTGTGTGGCAGTTGCAGCTTATGCAGAGGCTGAGTATTGTTAGCGGCAACTTTTTGTCCCTCTACCTTGTTTTCTCTGTTTTGTTCTATGTGTAATGTGTTGTGGTCAATAAATTGTTTCTTATCTTATCTTATCTTTTTTTTATCTTATCTTATCATTTAATATGGAATTCTTCGTATCCCTACCATTGTGACAATCCGCGGCGTGGACGCGAGTTACACTCGGTTGTTTCCGAGATTTCTACCAGGTTTGTACCTTATTTTTGAGCTTCTGATATTTCGGCGCCATTGCAAGCGCCATGGTCACGGAGTAACTGAAGTTTTGCGGGTAAGTTGTTACTGGCAGACAAATCGGTCTACCCTCATTCGCAGTCTTTTACTACTGGCACCTCCGGTACCACTGTTCATTAACTCACTGTTTTCTCGCACCTGTTTTCGACACATAACCCTCACAGTATTTGACCGCAAAATGACGATTTATTCAGTTTGCAAACATTATTACAATGCGACATACCGATGCACTTAAAACAAATAAATATATCTGTAAAGATTAGAATGAAACAACAATAACAGGCAAACACAGCATGAGTAAGAATATAAATACGGTTGGTTTTATTTTGGAGTCTGGTACCTAAAGACAATGAAGCGACTGCTATCGGAACTTCAACCCATTGACTGGACAACCAGCCCAAATGTTCAGAAACTGTCCAGTGTCTACAGGTTTCCTGACGAAATTTCCTTCACCGTCAAACTAGTGGTAGAAATATGCACATAGATTTGAAAAATCCAAACGTGCATGCGCGGATTCGAACCACGATCCCCCGGATCTACTATTATTATTACTAACCTAGCTTTTATATTTAAAAAAAAATCTAGGTATACATTATGCTCAGCTCTAGATTTTTTTTTTCAAATCTAACCCTATGATTTGATAATACTCTTCGGTATGAATGGGCCGACTCGACTGAAGATACTCCGGCCTCACAACAAACCAACGTGAAGCAGCACTGTGCTGTGTTTCGCTGCGTGAGTGAGGGTACCGGAGGCCCGTTCCGGGGAAAGGAGGATTTAGAGGTTGGCAGCGCAGTTTTGACTCCACTGTGGTCGCCGGTGTCCATGGGCGGCGGCAATCGCTTACCATCAGGTGATCTGTCTGCTTGTATGCCACCTATCATATAAAAAAAGTTTCCCGTTAAGATTGAATTTCACAATTCAGTATCAGAAATGATGAGATCCGCAGGAGAACTAAGGTCGCAGATATAGCCCAAAGTATTGCATCCCTCAAGTGGCAATTGGCAGGGCACATAGCTGTTGGGCTGTTGGAGCGGAAAGGCCCTTTAGTGGAGGCCTCATACAGGAAGTCGCAGCCGTGGCAGGCCCCCCATAAGGTGGACCAACTATCTGGTGAAAATCGCGGGAATTCATTGGATGGGGAGGCCTATGTCCAGCAGTGGACGTCTATTGACTGAAATGATGATGATGAAGATTGAATCTGTTATTATCTACTAAGCCACCATCGTGCTTATGGCTGACCTCTCCTTTTCAGGCATTTTCTACAAAAACTGCGAACAGAAGCACATAGAAGCCAGTACTAGATGTGACCAAAGTGTGTTAAAAGCGTGCTCCATCCAACCGTAGGCATTAAAAGAAGAGTTGTAATTGGGTGTTGCAATAAAAAATGTGTGCAGTCCTTATACGGCGTGTGGAGGCAGTAGCGCTGATTGTGGCGACAAATCGTTGCCGCTTGCAGCTGCAGTGACTGGGGCCGCTAGACCAGCGGGAACTTTTCCCACATTATTATGTGATGCAGATATCCATCTGCATCACATAAAAATGTGGGAGAAGATACCAGTGTGGGGGAGGAGAGGGATTCGTTGTTCGTATCTAAAAATGCAACACTTGAAGTTTCAAATCTATGCACATATTTGAATCATTAGCTCCGCGGTGAAAAAAAACATTTATTTATTTTTCAAGCATATACTATCATTACAGGCTTAACCTAATGCAATAGCATCGCAATCCTACCTCTCTTTAATTTAAAATTTTAAGTTTTGTATTTATTTACAATTCGTATATCTCTGAACTAATGTTATAATAATAAAGTATGAAATTACCTTAACCTAACTGGTAGCTAATTACATATATAGTAGTCCTGACGAATTCACTAAAAGTACATGAAAAAATGTCCACTGTGTCATGAACCGAGTTAATAATCTGGAACGCGCGAACAAGAGGTGTTTTCGCCAATAGATTGGTCCTGGCCACAGTCACTACCACCAGGCGCGGGCGCCGCCGCCGCCACTCGTACTGGTCCGGCACACTCAGCGGCAAGCAGCGCAGTACCTCTGTGTGGTGCTGCATCCCGCGTAGCACCTTCACCAAGTACACAGCGAGAGCGAAGTCAACATCGGGAGGGAGCTAGCAAGTCTCAGATAGTTTCACAAAATTGAGGATACCTACAATATTGTTGTATCCTACTTGTATTTAGTTTTTGTACAATAAAGAATATCTGTCTATCTATATTTGAGACAAAAAACACAAAATATGCGACACAGGCTAAGTTTGATATTGAAGAGTTTCTGTGAAGTAATTTTTAGTATCTGGAATTTACCTAGTTTCGAATTCTGGAATCTGGCTATCTCGGCTCTCCGTAATACTGGGATAACACTCAACTCAGCATGGATGAAATGGCGACAGGTCACGGCAACAACATGCGATCCACGGATGCCTCCAAAAATGAAGGGCAAAATTTACAAATCCGTCATTAGACCTATTGCTATGTATGGATCAGAATGCTGGGCCGTTAAGAAGACGGATGAAAGACAATTGCATGCGACAGAGATGAGAATGTTAAGATGGATGTGTGGAGTGACGAGAATATATTAGAGGAAGTATGAAAGTGGCCCCCATAATTGATAAATTAAAGGCAAATCGTCTTTCATGGTATGGCCATGTAAGGAGAAGAGGGGAAGAACATGTTGCCAAAAAAGTGATGAGTTTAAACGTAAGTGGGTGGAGGAACAGAGGACGGCCGAAAAAGAGATGGATGGATTGTGTGAAGAATGACATGATGGAAAAAGAGGTGAATGATTCGATGACGAATGACAGTTACGTATGGAAAAGGAAAACATACTGCGCCGACCCCAGATAACCTGGGAAAAGGGCAGGAGGATGATGATGACTGTCGTACGACGGATAAGAAGTGCGGATATCAGTGTAACGGCGATGTCAAGCGGCTACCGCTGATCAATGTTAGAGTTAGCCATACGATCTTTATAACAGCGGGCTGTTAATAATACAAGTTCTGTAATCAACCGGTTTAGCATACAATATTTGACGCGAAAGGCTGGTGTGAGTGGTTGGGATCCTAAGCAGAATGATGTTACATCACCGTGCATACGATGTAACGTCACCGTTGTATTAAATAAATAAATATAAATAAATAAATATTTCACAACATCACATATATTGACTCCGAGATAGGTAGCTCAAGCACCTGTGTTACGGATATCAGAATCAACAGCGGAATTACAAATATATACCAAAGCGCGAGTGAATAGGTATCTTCTAGGTAATCGTGCTACATCTTAGACCATATTATCACTTACCATCAGGTGAAATATGGTCAAACGCTTACCTATCTACAGTAAAAAAAAAAAAAAAAAAAAATATACATATAATACTTTTCTTTTGTAAATACATACTTATAATACATACAAACACCCAGACCAATACAAACAGACATGTTCATACACACAAATGTTTGTACTGTGCACGGATCGAACCCGCAACCCTTGGACCAAAGGCAGCATTCACTACCACTGTTCCAAACGGGTCGTTTGGAACAGTATTGCCTCCTACATCACTCCTCCCGTGCGTATGACGTACCAGTCAAGAGGAAAAATGTCCTTGTCCATTTATGAGGTATGTTAAGTCAACAAGTATTTAATAGGAGAAGGCAAAGAGTCCCAAAGCAGTTTAACCTGCATGGTGAAAGGTGTTTTTTTGTTTTTCATACCACAGGTGGCAGACGAGCAGACGGATCATGATAAGTGATTGCCGCCGCCCACGGATATCTGCAACACCAGTGGAGTCACAAGTGCGCTGCCAACCTTTAAACCCAACTTTTGCCTGGATTGGGCCTCCGGTACCCTCACTCATGCAACGAAATACAGCACGGTGCTGCTTCACGCCAGTTTTCTATGAGACCATGGTATCACTCCAGTCGAGCCAGCCCATTCATGCCAAAGGGTTGCGGGTTTTAAAGGCGAAGATTATCTGTGCACTGATTATTAGCTTATGATTTGAAAATTCATCCGCGGTTTTCCTAGCCTCATGCCTAGGTGATTCGGAAGCGATTTGCGCAGCCTAGCATCCCTGAATACGCTATCGCTAATGCTCCGCTGTAATTCAGGCCGCTAAGTTGTGGGGTGTCCGCTGAGCTTCGTCGGGCTGGAATTATGTTAGGAAGCTAAGTGGATATTATGTTTCTGAATAAGATTTCAGATTTTCTTTTTATAGGGACACAGTATATTGGCTCTTTTCAGCTCTAATGGTAAGCAAGAGGAGAGCCCATCTGTATTTTGCAGGGTCTAAATGTATTCTTAATAATACGCAGGTTAAAACTCTTAACTGTTACGTTTTATCCTGGTATGCAAAAATCAAATCATAAATAATATTTTAAAACCTATCTTTTTTACCATAAGAATGCGATGGTTAGGCTGGTCCGATTGGAGTGAAAACCGGCGGTAAGCAGCGCCTGTGCCATGTTTCACCGAGTGCGTAAGGGCACTGGTAGTTTTATTGGAGACCCAAGGAGGTAAGAAGTAAAAAATGGCAGCGCACCTGACTCCACTGGTGTATCGGGTGTCCGTGAGGTAGGCAATCAACCAAACCTTTAAACCCCACCTCTCCAGATTTCGGAGGCCCAATCCAGGGACTCTCACTCACACGGCAAAACAGCACAATGCTGCTTCACGCCGGTTTTCTGTGAGACCGTGATATTGCTCCAGTCGAGCCGGAACATTCATGCTCAAGCGTAGCTATCCCACGGTAAGTCACTTTGGTCACCGATCACATAAAAAAAATTCCACAACTTGTAAGTACGAGTACTTTTACACATTTACCTACACAAGTACTGCTCCGTACATTCTTTAACTACTTCTAGACATGTCCAACGAGTCGACGTTCGAGCTCCAACTTGGGAACTGCCAAGAAACTTCGTCTGGTAATTACCAGCCATTTAACTTCATCTTGGCTGATTTTTAAACTTGCCAGCCTTCAAGGTAATTAATTTCATCTAATAAATTACTAATTAATTTGGTTCGTAGATTATAAGTTAGTGATGTATCGGCGATTATTTAGTATCGATACAATACATTTTGTAGTGAATGCAAAGTATTTTCACAATCGTTACAAGTTGCATAATGTTCGAATCTACATCATCATCATCAGCCTATCGCAGTCCGCTGCTGGACGTAGGCCTCTCCAATTGTTCCCCACTGTGATCTATCCATGACTTCTCGCATCCAGCTCTTGCCAGCCATCCTGCGCAGATCGTCCCCCCACCTAGCCAGAGGGCGCCCTATATTACGTTTGCCAAGACGCCGTCTCCACTCTAGAACTCGTTTACCCCATCGGTTGTCGGTTCTGCGGCTAATATGGCCAGCCCACTGCCACTTAAGCTTGCTAATCCGGTGAGCAATGTCGATGACTTTGGTTCTCTGCCGGATCACCTCATTTCGGATTCGATCTCGGAGAGAGACGCCGAGCATTGCTCGTTCCATAGCCCACTGAGCGACCTTTAACTTGCGAATCTACATAATTAGGTATTATTATACGAACCTTGTTCACATGACTAATTCATATTTACGTTTTATTTTTCTGTTTTGTTTCTTTTTACCATGGATATTGCCTATGAGTATACGCGGGCGGCCGCTGAAGTGCTGAATTGCTGACTGATGCGAATGCACCCAACTCCCGGCACGGCCTTGCGTCGACAAATACATAGGTGCATTTGTTGTGTGCCTGGGTTTACATAAACTACTGCGTGCGCGCTAGCCGAAGCCGATTGTTTTTTACCCACATAAACAGTACCTACCCACATTTGTATTAAATAATTTTATTTTGTTCATTATTTATTTATTTATTTTTTAACAATTACATTAACACTTTCCATATACACACTAGGTACACAAGGCTGACGTCCGTGGCACTCACTCAGCTGGCCCTACTGAAAATCAGCGTCATGACCTTTTTCAGGGTCATGACATAGGCTGAGTGGGGGCCATTTATGTTGGAGGTCACAACACACAATATATTATTTGCACTGCCTGGTTATTTGTACTCATTATTTTGTTTTCTTTTTTTTTTCTGTATCTATTTTTTTTGTTTGTTTGTTCTTTTGTGACTAATGTTGTACTCGTATGTAGTGTTGTGATGTCCGAAATAATAATTTTTTCTTTCTTTCTTTCTTCTTTCACATCGACCTAGCCCATTTTGTTATGGATGTCAGAAACATTATTTACAGCAATGGCGTAAGGATTTGATATCGAATTAAATGAACGTTATTTTGTTTTTTTTTTTACTGAAATTCTTAAAATTGGCGATTGTAAAAGTAATTCGCTTATAGCGCCGTCAGCGTGTCCATGTTAAGATTTCGTCTAAAATTGCACACCTTAATCCGATCACTGTAAACTATCGATATGAACTCGATATATTTACAACATTAAACTAGACGTATCTGTTGACAGTCCAGAGAATTAATATCTCAACAGACTCTAAGAGAGGGGTCACTTAAAATTGATTAGTTTAATTAAATAATGTTCTTTAAGCTATGGCATTTTAGTTGAATGGTCTGAAGTTTCCTAAGCTATTACAAAAAAGGTCATCAATGTGTACCTATTGGATTCTACTTATTTGATTTTACGTTATACTCTCAAGTGGTTAAAGCTCAGATAGGTCGTAGGTTGGAATAAGGTTTATAACGCTTAAGTAAATAACGCACTTAAATATTTATAGAAAGATATAGGCTCGTTTCTTGAAGATCTCAATGTCGTACCGGCTCGGAAATACCGCTGCGGGAAGTTGATTCCACTATGAGGAGGTGCGTGGCAAAAAATGACGTGTAAAGCGCACGGTGGTCGACCTCCACCCATCTAGATGGTACAGATGGAATCCTTGTTATATTTTTCACATTCCGGGTTGCTATTCTACTAATTAGACGACTCAACTAATTGCAAGTGATTACAGCCGCCCATGGACATTCTCTCTTATGAGGGGAATAAGATTTTTTCTTGAAGATCGTCAGTTCGTTTCTGTTCGGAACTCTCGCTGGCAGCTGATTACACAGTTGTACTGTGCGCCGTAAGAAATGGCGTGAGACACGCGCTGTAGGGAATTAAAATCCATTCAAGTGATGGCAAACATAGCAACAACCGCCGTTTTACGA
The DNA here is from genome assembly GCA_019059595.1 of Marasmia exigua. Taxonomy (NCBI): domain Eukaryota; kingdom Metazoa; phylum Arthropoda; class Insecta; order Lepidoptera; family Crambidae; genus Marasmia; species Marasmia exigua. The sequence goes on from CM032475.1 coordinate 1,405,472, forward strand.
AGGTTTTCCGTTTTACTGTATGCTGGTTCAAACGTGGGAGAGCCACGCCTTGGCATTAATAGGCCGGCTCGGCTCTTGATACGACGGCCTCACAGAAAACCGCCGTGAAGCAGCACTGTGCTGTGTTTCGCTGAGTAGGTCCTCACCTACTCCCTTGCCCCCAGATTGGGCCGGTCTATGGGCGGCGGAAATTGCTTACCATCAGGCGATTCGCCTGCTTGTCTGCCACCTATCAAACAAACCAAATGTTTTCTGTAAGACCGTGGTATCACTCTGGCCGAGCCAACCCATGTCAGGAGAAGGCGTGGTTCTCCCTACCGGAATATTATCGAAATATTTGCGTATCATTCCCAGATGCATTCAAAGTAATCTCGCTTAAGCCCGGGGAACGCTGAGACCATCATACAAAGTCTGATAGGCCTTACCAGATTAAGTCCGGAAACTATAAACTATAAACTATATATATATATTTAATTAAAAAATTTGTATCTTTATCTTAATCACCACGCTTGCCAAATGCGGATTGGTGATCACAAATCTGAGTTAAGTTTGAAAAAATTTGAACATACTTTTTGCTCGACCCGGGAATCGAGTCCACGACCCCGAGATAATGAACTTAAACCAGTAGACCAACAGGCCGTTACTCCATATAGGTGTTAAATTATTATTATTCAAGTTGAGCAAAATGTGTTTCCCTGGGAGTGCAGTAAACACACCGCCAACCGCTTCGTAATCATCGTGTCCTCTCTGTTTAGGCAGTTGTCGAGCCAAGTTCTGCCGGCAGCGTAGCGTAGTTTTGGCCTAGTATAGAAAGGTGCCGTGTATATAGAATATGGAACTACATACACCCATGAGAATGGTCGTCATAGTCGTTTCATATTGAAGTGTACAAAGTGTTAAAAATATTATTTTACAATTTTTAGTTCGTGGTTTCTGAGAAAAAAAATTTTTTCAAGCTTATTAGTGTCGCATTTTTGGCAGCCCCAAATAACTAAAAAACGAATTTTGAGTACAGTATTGAAAGAGTTATCCTTTAACTCCTTACCGTTGAGGAATTGACCTTCCATCATTAGCAGAGAAACAAAATTAATACAGTCAGGCGTAAATACTGGTGCAGTTTTGAAAACAAATACAAAAATATTACGTGTCCCTATAAAATTTGAGAGTTCCACTCAATTTTTCCAGGATCCCATCATTAGATCCTGATATCCTGGAAAAGGATCATCTAAATCGGTTCATAAATGGCTATGTAATCGTTGAACAAACATATATATATATATATATATATAAATTGACTATATATATATAAATTGTGAACCTCCTTTTTTCGGTTAAAAATGTGTAGTCAACTGTCAAAGTCAGTCAAAATCACAGTCACTCAATAAACCGCCGGTGTTTAGCATTTTATTGTCCTACGTATTGAAATGAAATATATATTTTTTTCAAATTAGGACCACACAAATACACTCCCACCTAGCCAGAGGGCGTCCTACATTACGTTTGCCAAGACGCGGTCTCCACTCCAGAACTCGTTTACCCCATCGGTTGTCGGTTCTGCGGCTAATATGGCCAGCCCACTGCCACTTAAGCTTGCTAATCCGGTGAGCAATGTCGATAACTTTGGTTCTCTGCCGGATCACCTCATTTCGGATTCGATCTCGGAGAGAGACGCATCTGCGCAGGATGGCTGGCAGGAGCTGGATGCGAGAAGCCATGGATAGATCACAGTGGCGAACAATTGGAGAGGCCTACGTCCAGCAGTGGACTGCGATAGGCTGATGATGATGATGATGATGATGAAATACACTCGAAACAAAGCGTAAACGCTGTTTCATGCCTCAGATTTTATCAAATAGAGGTCTTTTTGGTTTAACTTAAGTTTCATGCTGGTTTTTTGTGAAGCCGTAGTATCGCTCCAGTTGAGCCAGCCCATTCATGCCGAAGCAGGCTCACTTAGGGTTAATACTACCAAATTTGTTTGCTACGCCACAATAGGAGTATAAGGAGACATGCCTCACTGTCCTTTCTCCTCTATTGCGGTTTGATCAATACAAGACTAGTGTGAACCGCGGAAGTTTCTCTCATAAGTAGCCGCAAGTAGTTCACGAGTCGGTACAGATTCTAGAGTACATTCGACCAGGCAATTATGGGCTTTAGCAAGTTCGATTACGTAGCTACGCGTAGTCATGATAGATCGATGGCAGATCAGTGGATTAAGTAAGCAAATGATCAATGTAAACATTTAACTAATGTATAAATAAATTCATACAAATGCAGTAAACGCTGATATTGGGCCTTTTTGGCTACATAATTCTGTGAAAACACAAATTCTTTTTTTTTTATCTTTATCATACAACACATTATACACTGACCACTTCCCGTACTTGCTCTTGTTTGTTATTTTTAAGAAAATAATTATAAATATTTTAAAAATTATATTACTAGCAAACAAAAGCATGGACCTGTGATACTAGTCTGTGGTATGTAACTAATCCAATTAAAAAAACCGAGATCCTTTGAATTGTTCAAATCGAATCAAACTGTGTCGAAACATTCTCTACCAGTCAACCTTTGGAACATACAGAAAGGATAATAATTCTTGTGCAGATCACTTGTGTTTGTTCAATGTCTGGGTGTAATATTATATATTTAACTCTTCTTCTTCTTCATTTCCCGGTTGCATGCTACTGAATCATGGTTACACGTTTCAGAAAAATTTTCTGAAACGTGCAGGTTTCCTCACGATGTTTTCCCTCACTGCCGGCAGATGGTAATGGTAGAAATACGCACATAGATTTGAAAAAACCATTGGTACATGTTCGGATTCGAACCTCGACCAACTGCATGTAAGGCGCGTTCGTATCCATTGAGCTACCATCACTCTAATATTATGTATTTAACTGTATACTTGTAATTCCTCTGTTATCCACAATTCATCAAACAAGATGTACGAGTCAACTCGAACATTTTATTATATGACGTGTATTTTGATGATTCCGATGTACAGCCAACCTACTTTTGCAACTTTATGTAAAATCAATTAATTAAAATGAGTGCAATAAACGCGTTCGGTAGCTATACACGTCTTATTATTAAATCCCATCAGCGGTTGATAGGGCGGCGCTGTCTGACATCTCGGTTACTTCTGGCATCTAGTACCGAACGTTACACAAGAAAACTACTTAATACGGATGAAATGTTATACGAATTTATTTATTTATTCCACAACGAATGTGATCAAACGTTACAAACCTTCATTTTTGTCATGAACTTTTTCACACCAAAATAAAAATTCCTCCGCATTTCCCGTCAGAACTCCGCAGTTGCGGAGCGAGTTGGAAACTATGCATCTGACTGTACCGGGGCATATTTCGCGAACTATGCGGAGCGTCGTGTAATATTGCACATATTTGGGGTTGTGTACATTCAGTGTGGATGCTGCTAATCGGTACTTACATGCGATACTTATCTTGGTAATGAAGTACCTTTATTATTTTGTTAGAGATTCTCAAACATGCGCGGAAATTCGAACATTATTGTGACAACCTTTTTCGAGATATATCGATATTGCTGTTGAGAAAGATCCATGGAACTAGAAAACGCGCTCTTTAAATGGAATGTGCCATTTTCACAAAAAACGTCACAGAGTATGAAAGAGATCCAACCGGCCCTGACGCAGATTTCATACGGGTAGAGAAAGTACGTCGCCCAGCACGTCACCTCAGTACATCGCGCGGTTTTTCAAGTATGGCTTTCTATGAAAAGACTCTAGTCTGTTCGACGTTCAGTAGCGGAGTCAGTCTAGGTAGTAAGTAATAGCAATAGTTTTTTTTTTTTTTTTTACTGTAGATAGGTAAGCGTTTGACCATATTTCACCTGATGGTAAGTGATAATATGGTCTAAGATGTAGCACGATTACCTAGAAGATACCTATTCACTCGCGCTTTGAAAACCCCCAAATTGTAGCCACTAGGGAACACCTCCTCAGGCAACTGATTCCACTGTTTCGCAGTACGAATAAGAAAACAGGATTCAAACCTCTTTGTGCGGACTTTTGGTATTTCTACCATGTACCGGTGTCGATTGAGGGTCTGCCTGGTGGAGTAGTGGAAGAACGGAGATGCTCCAATGGCATTGTACAGTTCCGTGGCGCACTCTCCAAAATGTATCCGGTAGAAGACCGATAAGCTTGCTACCCTGCGTCGGTGTTCAAGGCTTTGTAGCCTCTTACACACAAGCTCGTCGTCGCCAATTAGCCTCTTGGCCCTTCTCTCAATACTCTCTAACGCCTCAAGCTGGTATTTGGCTGAGCCATCCCAAAGATGAGAACAGTACTCCATGCAGGCTCGGACTTGCGCTTGATATAAGTTAAGCAGCTGTCCTGGCGTAAAGTACTGCCTCACTTTAGCCAGAATACCGAGCTTTTTTGAGGCAAGTTGAGCTTTGGACTCGATGTACGTGCCAAAGTTGAGGGAAGGGGTGAGGGACATAGTGAGGGAATAGTGTTGTAATCTAGATATTCGTATGTTTTGTAACTGACCATACGGAAGCATTTCATACTTCGTAACAGGGTAATTTCGGCTTACATCGCACTCGTATTCTTTCTATCTAACAATAAGTCTTGCATACTTCGCACCAATGAGTTTTTGAAATAGCGTAATAGCGTTAAGAACTAAAATACGTCGATATTTGAAACTTCGACATTCAGTAGCGGAGTTTTAAAGTGAGCATGTCTATGGAAAAAACCGGCCAAGTGCGAGTCGGACTCGCCCATGAAGGGTTCCGTAGCAGCAAGTAAGATATATGGAAGGTAAATTGCGGTTTACGGTTTATAACGTATAAAAAAAACTACTTACTAGATCTAGTCCAAGCCAATTTTCGCTGTTAGTTTTCATGATTATGTACATCATATATTTTTTTAGTTTTATAATTCATTTATTATAGAAGTTAGAGGGGGGGGGGGGGGGGGGACACAATTTACCACTTTGGGAGCGTCTCTTGCGCAAAGTATTGTGTTTAGAAAAAAAATATGTTAAGAACCTCTACATAATTTTTAAAGACCTATCCATAGATGAAAAAAAGTATGGAGACCCCCCAATTTTTTTATTTTTTCCAATTTTTGTGTAAAAATCGTAATGCGGTTAACAAAATACATCTATTAACCAAGTTTCAATAGTATAGTTTTTTAAGAACCTCAACATAATTTTCAAAGACCTATCCATAGATGAAAAAAATTATGGAGACCCCCCAATTTTTTAATTTTTTCCAATTTTTGTGTAAAAATCGTAATGCGGTTAACAAAATACATCTATTAACCAAGTTTCAATAGTATAGTTTCGGAGAAAGGTGGCTGTGATATACGGACGGACTGACAGACGAACAGACAGACAAACGGACAGACATGACGAATCTATAAGGGTTCCATTATTGCCATTTGGCTACGGAACTCTTAAAAAGAAAAATTGCCTGAAAATATTTTGTTGGCCGGCCGACATCAGGGGACATCATCATTATATATTACAATAAAAATAAATATTTTTCCTGTTATTTGAAAATGGTACATTACGTATAAATTAGTAATAAAGTCCGTTTAACATGTAAGATCATTAAAAGAAGCTATACAAGCGAGCTGAGCTGTTCTCATACATTATCGCCGGGTGAATATTCATTTTTGTATGGAACAGCTGATGTTTTTTCCGCTTAATTTGTCTAGCTACTGGTTTTGAAATTCGTTGAATAGATGCCTATTCCAAATAAGTGTCTTTGTAAGTGTCGCTGGGACATTCGCGCCGAGTGTTTGAGTAAACAGCTTGACTGAGATGGATGATAGAAATACTAACGTGTGAAAGGTACAGAAAGAATGACGTAGATGAGTGATTGAGTAAGGTGATCAGAAATCATGATGTATGAAAGCAATAGAACACCGGTGTGACGTAGGAAGATGGCGAGTTCTGTGGAGGCGGTGAAAACGAGCGTACGCAAAAGTTTAAATAAAGCATTAATTGAAGAAAAGTAAAAGGTTTTATTTCGCTCACAATCCCACATTTTAGGATCTCGTCTGGGATCCTCCCGGATCATCGGAAACGATATCCAAGAGACGTGAGCGAAATATCTTCGAGGACGGGAGCTCGACATTTACTTATTAACAGGAATCAGAATTTTCAATTTTACAAAGATGAAAGACAAGCCTTTCAAATCCTGAAGCAGCAGTTATGTGAGAAGCCCATCTTTAAGATTTACGAACCTGGTTTGTCAACAGAATTACATACGGACGCATCCATGCATGCATATGCAGCTATACTGATGCCAATATGCCCAGAGGACGGAGGGATGCATCCAGTTTATTATTCTAGCTGAAAAATAACTCCAAGGGAACAGAAGTATACTTGCTATGAGTTGGAAGCGCTGGCAGTTGTCAAGGGAGTTAAGAAGTTCCGTAAGTACCTACTCGGGATACCATTTAAGATTGTCACAGATTACTCAGCATTCGAGATGGCAATGAGAAAGAAAGACCTAGTTACCAGAGTAGCACGCTGGGTACTATTATTGCAAGACTATGATTATACTGTGGAACACAGATCAAGAACCAGAAAGAGACATGTCGACGCCTCGAGTCGAATTGAATACACTGGAGTAATAACAAGGGACCTGCATGAACAGATTTAAAAAGCACGAGAAAATGATGACGGATTGAAAGCTATTATTGAAATAGTTCAAGAAAAACCGTATGAAGATTATTTTGAAGAAAATGGAGTACTCTACAAATCTCAGCAGAGGTTACTGGTTATACAAAAAGATATGGAAAATGATATTATCCGTAGAGTTTTATTGGCCACTTTGGAAAGAGGAAGTTGATTGATTACATAAGTAAAGACTCGTAAAAGATCTAGTAAAGAAGATTAAGGACTTTATTCTAACCTGCATACCATGCATTTTAGCTACCAACATGGAGGGTAAACAAGAAGGTTTCCTCAACCCTATAGACAAGGAAGGCATACCATTGTCGACGCTACACATAGATCATATAGGGCCACTGTCTGAAATTAAGAAGTTGTATAATTATATCCTGACTGTTGTCGATGCTTTCACCAAATTTGTTTGGATTTTTCCTGTGAAAAGTACCACCACCACCAGAGAAACATTGGATAAACTCAAGACTCATCAGCAGTGTTTTGGTTACCCTGCTAGAATCATAACCGATAGAGCCTTTACTTCAAAGAGCCATTAATGGTACCTATCAGAGGAGTATTTCAACGACACCGTTTGACCTGATGGTTGGCATCAAAATGAAAATGAAGGAGGATTTCCAAATATTACAATTACTTCAAGAAGAAAGCAGCGAACAATATCAAAATCAGAGAGAAGATTTGAGAAAAGCTGCTAGATCCCAAATATTAAAAATTCAAGAAGAGAAAATAAAAGATATTATAATAAGAAAAGAAAACCAAGTAGGAAATATCAGGTAGGTGACCTAGTTGGTATAAAAAGGACGCAGTACAGTACTCATGCTGAATTAAAACCTAAGTTTCTAGGGCCTTATCGGGTAGTAGATGTTAAGGGTATGGACCGTTATGAGGTGGCTAAATTACATAACGGGGTAGAGGGACCTAACAATACATCCAGTTCCGCAGATCACATGAAACCATGGCCTGGGAACCCTGACTGATCTCCTATTTATTATTTTGTGTAAACCTAATGATAAGTGATAATAAGGTGCTAGTTTTAAGTGTGTTTAATTTTTAAAGTCGATAAAGATGTTATTTTAAGAGTAAGATATTAGATGTTTATATAAGATGTTTAGATAAGATATTAGATGTTTATATAAGACTAGCGGCCGCCCGCGACTCCGTCCGCGTGGAAAAGTAACTTTTTACCCCCCTTTCAACCCCTTACAACCCCCTTTTCGCAATAAAAAGTAGCCTATGTCCTTTCTCAGGGTCTAGATTATCTGTATACCAAAATTCATTTAAATCCGTTGAGTAGTTTTGGCGTGAAAGAGTAGCAGACAGACAGACAGACAGACAGACAGACAGACAGAGTTACTTTCGCATTTATAATATTAGTATGGATAGTGGCGAACAATTGGAGAGGCCTACGTCCAGCAGTGGACTGCGATAGGCTGATGATGATGATGATGATGATAAGATAGTTTTTATGCCGTTTGCTAAAAGATGTTTTAATTAGTATTTAATAATTTTGTCAGTGTGAAAGATGATTATGACTGACAAGACTGAGGACAGTCTGATTGCAAGACGGATGGATGTGGGAAACGGAACGTAGGTAATAATGAAATGGATGATAGAAATACTAATGTGTAAAGGTACAGAAATAATGACGTAGATAAGTGAGTGAGTAAGGTGATAAGAAAGTATGATGTATGAAAGAGATAGAACACGTCACCGGTGTGACGAAGGAAGATGGCGAGTTATGTGGAGGTGGTGAAAACGAGTATACGCAAAAGTTTAATAAAGCATTAATTGAAGAAAAGTAAAAGGTTCAATCCCACATGTGTGTAGCTAATGTTTTAGAAATTCATCGAATAGAAACCTATTTCGAATGTGTAACGAAGAGAATGGCCCTAGTCGCGGCTACGTCCGATGGTCTAATGCTGTGTCCGTGTCGCTGGGACACTCGCGCCGAGTGTTTGAGTAAACAGCTTGACCGGTCTGATTCTGGAACATTTAATTCAAATATTATGTTTGTAGCAAATGGTTTAGAAATTCATCGTATTTCAAATAGAAACGAAGTGGATCTTGGCCTTCGACAAACAATAATGTACAATAAGATGTAGACCTAGCCAAATCGTCATCGATCGATCAGTGCAGAGATGCGGAACAGTGAAACGCTTCATTTAAACATCGACTCTCAGATAGATCCGTGATTCATTCCGCTCATTTGGATCATTCGGCTCACTCGGATCATTCACCTTATTCGGATCATTCGGCTTATCGCATAATTATGCTCATTCGGATCATTCAGCTCATTCGGCTCATCTGATCATTCAGCTCATTCGGATCATTCGGTTCACTCGAACTCAAGATCCATTTGAGTCGAAGGATAAATTTGGAGCGAACATTAGAGATTTGGCACAGTGTATAATTTGGCTGAGTCAGATCACTGAGTCGTTTGAGTAAAGAGTTACACAGATTTTACAAGAGTGATGGAACAATGGTATGGACCCTGTCGGGCACGTCAAACTTAGGTTTAGGAGAGAGGAAGCGCTTTTATAATAACTTTTATTGAAATTAAATCATTGAGAAAAACCTTTACAAGGTGTATCTGTGAACATTTACATCCACGTGTTCTACTATCCACTATGAACATTATAACTTTTATCAATTAGGTAGGTACTTCTTAAGTAGTACCTACGCTAAGTTTTGAGTTTTCGCCAGGAGGGCAATCGCGCTAATAAATATCGTATGGAACAAAACCGAACTTAAGTTGAACTACAGCTATTTCTACGTTTCGTATCGCGCTAATGTTTTAGCTGCGTTTAGAGTCGCAACTGAAACGCAACTGAAACGTAACCGCTGTCAAACAAGAAAGTTGAAGTGACGCTACTTCTTCAAGAACTTTTCTCAACTTTTGTGTTGTTTGGGTTTAATTTTCAACTTTTTCCAAAGTAAAATGAATCACGCCTACATTTATTTGTTGGAGAATGCTCACGAGTTCGATGTGGCGAAGGCTCGGGCTCAAACCAGGAGAAAGAATTTGTGTGAAAGATTGCAAAGTTTTGCCTTTAACTTGACTGATCGAGAATTTGTAAAACGGTATAGACTGTCGAAAGATCTAACCAGGGGTTTAATTGAGGAACTGATTCCTCACATGCCACCCACACTACGATCTGATGCGTTGGACGTGGAAACTAAGGTAAATATCTTGTATGGCGGTGAATGCTTAGTTGTCTTATCTTCATATTTTAATTAAGTACAAACGTATTACAGACGTATATTTTTTTAGCGTCAATGTTACCTATCTTCTTATATGTTTCTTATCACCGTCAGGAATTATGTACACCAACCAATAAATTGGTTTATGTTTAAGGTTTTGGTTGCGTTGGCGTTTTATGCCACTGGTTCTTACCAAACCATTGTTGGAGACAACCGGCAACATTGCGTTGCACAGGCCAGTGTCTCGAAAGCAGTCCAGCAAGTGACCAAGGCATTAAATACACCGGCAATAATCAACAAATATGTTTCATTCCCTTTCCAACAAAATGAACGGGAACTGATTAAAAGAGAGTAAGTATTTTTGGTAAATGTATTCTTATCTTACAAGGTCGGCAAGCAAGCTATAGAGAGGGTTATGCTAGGGTTTCATCTATGTGATGATTGTATTAGAAACAAGGACATCCGTTGAAAAACTAAAGTGACCATCATGTCTCATTATTAACAATTCGAATCAAGAAATACCAAGACACTATGGCAGTTATTATTTTTAGGTTTTACAGACGGTTTAGACTGCCAGGAGTGCTGGGCTGTATTGATGGCACTCATGTGGGAATAGTGCGCCCTGCAGTACATGAAGAAAGGTTTTTCAATAGAAAAAAGTACCATTCTCTAAACGTTCTAATAGTGAGTTGCTTTTATCTTAATACCCTATGAAATATTACAAAATACTGTTTCTTACCCTATAAACTGACTGTTGGGCAAAGGCCTTCCCTGTCAATCAGTTTAGTTAGGCATTGTATCATATAGGAGTTTTAATCAGAAAAGTATTTTTCTTTTCAGATATGCGACTCAAATTTAAACATATTATGTGTGGATGCTAGTTATCCCGGATCTTCACATGATAGCATGGTGTGGGCCAATCATCCCTTGAATTCCTATTTAGAGAGACTCCATCGTATAAACGGAGAGGATTTGTATCTTTTGGGTAGATTTATACTTAACATAAGAAACATAACAAACAAATTGCAGTAGAAAATTTATTTGCTAGCTATATCACTGCTAAGATTAAAAAAGATTGGGTCATCATAACATAAAGCATTTGATGCATAAGTGAATAGTTTAAGTATTAATAAAAAAAAGTCATTTTTAGGAGATTCAGGGTATCCTTTGAGGACGACTATGATGATACCTATCTCGGAGCCAGAGCCAGACACCCCTGAAGAGTACTACCAGGAACTTCACCTGTCTGCAAGGAGTACAGTTGAGCGTTGTATAGGAGTTTTGAAAGCTCGCTTTAGGTATGTTATACTTGTAGTGATTCTGTTTTTAAATGAAATATTAGGAGGATAGGTTAGGAGGATAGGTTTTCAAAAGTATGGAATCGAGTCCACTGGTTTGTATGTGTCCAGATACCAGCAATTGCCTACCGTCAGGTGATCCATGATCCATGGCTCAGCGACCTGAATAGAGTCTTTGCCTCCGAAACAAGAGAGCGCCACTTTGGTCGATCCTACTTCAAATCAAATTAAATCAAATAATTTATTCACATGAAAAGTGGTACAATAAGATGTTACAATAAATACCACTACACTACACTGTTACACACATTTCACCAGAACCTGGTATGCAAATATTAAAATTAAATTAAAAAATACAAAAAATGGGTCCTTAGCGCTGTAGAATTCGTCAACTGAATAAAAACATTGATTAGCCAGCCAGGTCTTGAATTTTTTCGTAATGAAATTTAAAGGCGATGTCTTTAAGTCATCACCTAGTCTGTTAAATGTTTAATAGCCTTACAATACGAGTTTCGGATGTATAGTGTAGTAGTAATGTGAGTAGTGAAAATCAGCGTCATGGTTTTGCTGTGGCATAGGCTGAGACGGGGACCATTCTTGCTGCAACATTGTTCACTAATTATTATTCTTATATTTTGTATTTCATTAATGGCTTCTACCTATCAGACTCTATGACTATTATTAGTGTTTACAACTTGATTATGTAACTGTATAATTTTGTGCAGCAGAATAAACGTATTATCTATCTATCTATCTATCTATTCCTGGGCAGCTCAAGTTTATTTGGATATCTTGTATTAAGAGTTCGTACTTCTGTCTTTGTTTTTAATAAGTGAGAGTTAGATCTTGTCAGTCATTGACTTGAAGTTCTCGCAGATCAGTCTCGACAACTTCTTCTTTTCTGCTACCTACTTTAAAAATATATGTAGGTACATATCTCTATGAGTATGCAATTTTGTCTTTGAAACTAAATCGCTCGCGAAACTATTGGACACAAAATGCCCATTACCAGAATCAGGCTCTCACCGGACACGAACCCATTTGGGGGCTAGGCCGCTAAACACAGGCCATGTGATCTGATGAATTCTAATGTAAGCCTAGTGCCGTAATTACCATCCAGATAGAATTAACGTGTTCTCATTGCGATGCAGAATGTCCAATTGCATTAGCAGTGGTTGTGATTTTGTACAATAAATGTAACTGTCGTAATTGCATGTTTACGATAGGTTAATAAATAATAATAATATCCTCTAATCGATTACGGCTTCGATGGCCAATCTCAGTGATCAGCCACGTACGCAGGATATTTTAAAGTACTCAAGTGTGTGTCAACAATTCCATTCTCTATTCCCTTATTTCGATAGGACACTACTGTGACACGACCGGAGAAGGATTGAGCGCAGGACTAACAGCTCCACGTGCTTTTCGTGGCACGGGAGTGCACTTCCAGATTCCGGACTGCCACTAAGAATTTCTTACCGAAAACTATAAAAAATGTTGTTAAGATAGGTAACGTTGATTCCGCGGTGAGAAACCAAACACTCATGCAATTCAAAGGTTTTAAATCAGAAAGAAAGAAAGCCATTTTTTGATTCAAATGTCAAAACTGCTCTATATCACCATGTTAGCTAAAACAGGTTTATTGAACGTTTATGAAAAAGCCCGTATCGTAGGAATGGAACAACTTGCCGGCCGTATTCCCAGAGAGCTACAATTTGGGGGTCTCTAAGTCGAGAGTGATTAGGCTTCTTCTGGGTAAGCACGCTACATGTTAAACCTTATTGTCACTTTCCATCAGGTGAGATGAGGTTAAGTGCAAACCTATTAAATATATTAAAAAATCTAGTGGTTCTTGGAGATCATCAGACTTATATTTATTGGTCTAATAGCCGTCCAAAGAGCCCGGCAACAAGAAAATTTACTGTATTAAGATGAGACTTTTCTCCATGATGTGCAAATATCAAAATTTGCCAAAACTATATTTTTTTAGTTAATTCACTAAAAATGCATGAAGATGTTGATTTTTTAAACTCAAGTTAATCCAAGGATATTAACCCTACAGCTTTGGTCCCATATAATAAATATTCATGGGTACAAGTCTTATAGAAAAAATGAATATCCAAATGGTGTTTATTTGTGCAGTGAAATGCTGCGAAGTGATTCTAATATTTATGTGTAAGAATTGTTGGATTGCATCGTTTTTACCACTGCTATTGTGTGTAGAGTGAGTTGTCACGTGACAACTTGCTTGGACATTAAAGAGTCTTAAAACCCGCGGTTTCGTTTGATAATAAATAAATAATAAATTCATACAAAATTTCACACATTGACCTGATTCCGTACTAAGTAGCTTAAAGACTTTTGCTATCGAGATCAAACAACACAGATATTACAAATACATATTACATCCAGACATGGAACAAACACAAGTGTTCAGCACAGGAATGTTTGTCCAGGGTGGGGATCGAACCCAGGACCGTTGAGGTATGAGGCAGGATCACTACCAAATGTGCCATCCAACCAGTGAGTGTTATCGAAGGGACCCGTTGGTCGATAAAACGTAAAATTTCTAATTTCTAATTGTTTTTCTTACTATTAATTTATTTTAAAGACATGGATGAATATAGATAAATAAACAAATATTTCACAACATTACATGCATTGATTTAACTTCGACATAGGTAGTTCAAGCACCTGTGTTACAGATATCAAAACCAACAGCGATATTACAAATATATACTTACATATAATATTATTTAATTGTAAATACACACCTTTGATACCTAGGAAACACCTAGACCAATACAAAGAGATAAGTTCATGCTCACAAATGTTTGTACTGTGCGAGGATCGAACCCGCAAGCCTTGCACTAGAGGCAGCGTTTGCTACCACTGATCCAAACGGGTCCAATATCTTCTATTTAATTTATTATCTCGTTCATTCGATATAATAAACTGTATTAGCTATTCAGGAGTGCGAGACTGAAGTATGTGGACCTCCAAACACTTGGGTCTCGCATTAACATGCGCATACCGATGCGCCTGAGGGTCATCGAGAGAGAGGCGCCGCCTCGAGAGCTGCACTGTCTGTTTGAGCCTCTGAGTGCACTGCTCTGTAGTGTGGGTACGCGAGGTTATGGGCGACGGCCTCGGTGGCATAGTGGCTTGTGGATCGCAGTTTGAAGCCACGGCTGAAGTCTTGGATCAGGCAAAAAGGACATTAGACAGTAAGGTAAAGTATCAGCCTATATACTGCTTTTTTACAGCTTTTTTTCGGCGGTAGATCTTAAAAATAACAACAACTGTGCTCCCAGTTAAAATCTTAATTTAATTATTTTTCCACATCAAATTCAAGTAAAATTATAAACAAATCACTACAAATTGAGTATTTTACAAGTGTGATTGGAGGCTGCCCTATCCTATGAAGATATTGTACTGAGGACCACCTACCTGCTGGCTACTGTTCACTTCACTGACTATAGAAACACATTCTACACCACAAACACTGTTCAGTTTTACAATTAAACATGGAAAGTACACCCAAACGCAGTCTTGAAGAGATCGCTGAAGTTTTAGAGTCCAGCCTGATGAAGCGGATGGATGAATTTGAGGCCCAAGTCAATCCGGCTAAGCCCTCACCTTTAAAGGACATGACCCAGCTGGTTGCAGAGTTTTCGGCTTTCAAGACCATAGTTTGGAACGTGATTAAGCTCCTTCGGCAGCAAATAACTGAAGTCTCCAAATCAATTGATGTGGCCGAGATGCGGCATAGGAAAAAAATCCTATTGCTGAATGGTGTCCCCGAGTCTTCTGGAGAAGATATAAGACTGATTGTTGCTGACATTATGGCTGGCAAACTGGGGTTGCGGGACTTCTCTCAATCATGTATGAAGTCTTGCCATCGACTGGGCAGCTATAGGGATGGTCATAATCGGTCAGTACTGATAAAATTTACGGGTCAAACGGTCAAGGATGCTGTGTGGAAAAGCAAATCCCAGCTCAAGGGTACGTCGTTCGTGGTAAGCGAGTTCCTAACACGCACTCGCCAAGCTCTTTTCGTCACGGCGCGTACACACTTCGGAATGCGCAATGTTTGGACACTCGACGGAAACATCTCCATAAAACTACCCAACGGGACCCGCCAGAGGATTCAATCCAAGGCGGAGCTTGAAGACCTGCTCATCGCTTTCGGCAAGACCCCTGCGGCCGCTATGAACCACCCTGGCAGTATTGGCGGCAGTAGAAACATCGGAGAAACATCACTCAGCGTCCCGAAAGTTATACCATCGGCGCCCAAAGTTAAACGATCCACCCGCAAGTAACTCATATTTTTAACGTCGTTTCTTATGATTTTTTTTTATTTTTTATTTGAGTTCTTGATACACCCGAAATTATTTTTGTAACTTTTAATCCGACTCCACGTAACTTTTATTTTTATTTACCAATGTCAATGTCATTGTCAAAGTCAACGCAAGTTTTTTTTTTTCTTTCTGTTCACGGCCCGGACTTAACCGATTGATCCCTTGTCATATTTTTTTTTTCTGTAAATGTCAATATAGTGTGTCAGGAATTTTATTGGACCCCATTTTTTTTTATGTGTTTCGTTTATTATTCCGTAAAATTCTTCTTGTTTTGTGAACAGTTAGCCGGCGGGAGGTGCATAAATATTGTACTTTCCCCTATACCAACTATTCTATAAAATATATATTATATACATATATTATTATACATATATATATACTATTATTTATAAATCATTATAATGTCAGACGATGAACATTTTTTTTCAGCTAATGATACCAGCACATTGTTTCATTCTCTCAATGATTCTGTTATTTCCCAGACCGATACTCTTCGCGACCGAATAAAACTACAATTTCCTGACAGCAAGAATCTTAATGTATGTCACATAAATGCTCAAAGCATTCCCTCACACCACACTGAGCTTTTAGACGCATTTTCCGACAGCAACGTCCACGCGATCCTGGTTTCCGAATCCTGGCTCAAACCCAGTCTCTCCTCCACTAGCTACAGCCTGCCCGGTTATGTCCTCATACGGAATGATCGAACAGGTAAGGGTGGTGGGGGTGTTGCAATATATCTGCGGAGTGATATTGGTTATGACATCCTGGATTCGTCGCCTCCTCTCTATTCGCACTCCATGGAATTCCTGCTGTTAAACATAAAAATGAAGGGTAGCAAGGCCCTTCTGGGTGTCGTGTACTGCCCCCCAGCTATAGATTTCGTTCTGAATTTAGAGTCCGTCCTGGAAGCTCACTCCACTGAATTTGATCATGTGATTATTTTAGGTGATTTCAACGTCAACCTCCTTAAAGCGAACTCCCAATCTTTAAAATTGCGTTCTTTATTCCAATCAGTCAATCTATCGATACTACCCCTGAACCCCACCCACCATAATAGTAACACTGATGACTCATGGATTGACCTGATCGTCACTGCCTCTGATGAAAGTGTCCTCTGCCACGGACAACTTGCTGCTCCTGGCTTCTCCCGCCACGATCTTATTTTCCTGACCTATAAGTTCAAGCCCCCTAAACGGCAACCTCAAATTGTCAATGTGCGCAACTTCAGGAAAATGGATGTTGAGAAGCTGCAGCTCGATGCCTCATCTCTGGACTGGACGGCGGTATATAATGCATCTACAGTTGACGACAAGCTCTCTCTTTTCAGTACCTCAATTTTGAGACTGTACGATGCCCACGCCCCGCTGCGGTCTGTTAAGCTGAGGCGTCCTCCTGCGCCCTAGATCAATCGGATTGTTAGAGCCACTATGTCCAGACGCGACCGAGCGTTCAGGCGGTACAATCAGGCGGAAGTGAGGATGACTGGGCACTTTTCAAAAAGGCCAGGAACCGCTGCAATCAGATGGTTAGAGTTGCCAAGAGACGCTATTTTCACCAGAGTCTACTGCACAGCTCATACGCTGATACCTGGAAGTTCCTCAAATCTATAGGTATTGGCAAGTCAGTCGCCCCTAGCTCAGGCTGTTCGTACTCACTGTCAGATCTGAACAAACACTTTTCAACATCGCCCAAGCTACGGGACGACATAAAAGCGCAGACCATACTTGAAATACTTTCAACGCTACCACCACCTATCCAGCCTTTTAAATTTTTTCCAGTTACTGGTGATGAGATTCGTAAAATCTTCTCCTCCTTAAAATCTAAAGCGGTTGGTTGTGACAATATCAGCAGAGTTATGCTGATGCCGATCCTCGATTCCATACTGCCTATTATTGCTCACATTTTGAACTTTTTCCTTGACTCTGGTATCTTTCCGACCACTTGGCGAAAAGCTTTTGTCCGTCCCTTACCGAAAATTTCTAATCCTAGTCTTCTTAACCATTTACGTCCCATCTCCATTCTCCCTTTCCTTTCTAAAATTCTTGAGGCAGTCGTCCACAAACAATTATCTAGTTTCGTCTTCTCAAATAAACTAATCAGCGAATATCAATCTGGTTTCCGCCCTGGCCACAGTACCACCACTGCATTACTAAAAGTCACTGAGGACATTAGAGCCGGCATGGAGGAGTCTAAAGTGACTGTTCTTATACTAATTGACTTTTCTAATGCATTCAACGCTGTCAGTCACGATATCCTTCTGGCCATGCTGTCATCACAACTGTGTGTATCCCCACCGGCAATGGAATGGTTCTCCTCTTATCTTCGAGGTCGACAACAGGTCGTTCGCGTAAACCAGGATTGCTCTGAATTGTGCGATCTTGACTCTGGTGTCCCACAAGGCGGAATTCTCTCACCTTTACTTTTCTCAATTTTCATTAATCAAATTACTCGCAATCTGGTCAACTCTTACCATCTCTACGCTGATGACCTGCAGCTTTATGCACGGAGTGATGTTGAGTCTTTTGACAAAACTGTCTCGATGCTGAATGGCGATCTTAAGGCCATCCTAGAGTGGTCGCTCAAATTTGGTATCTCTGTAAACCCTTCCAAGTGTCAGGCCCTTGTCGTCGGTGGCTCACGTCAAGTAGCTAAATTAGAGTTAGACAAATTTACCTTAAAGTATGACGGTATCCCTATCACCTTTTGTCCAGAGGTCAAAAATCTAGGTTTGTTTATGGACAAAACACTTAGCTGGGATAAACAGATCACTGAAACCAGTCGGAAAGTGACAGGTACGTTGCGGACTCTTTATCGTTTTAAAAACTTTTTACCGTCCTGCACTAAAATCCTACTGGTTCAGGCGCTCGTGGTGCCGCTTTTGGACTATGCCGATGCCTGCTGCACGAATCTTTCGCAAGTTTTTCTTAATAAACTGGAACGTCTCCTTAATAACTGCCTACGTTTTATCTTCGGCGTACGCAAGTACGACCATATTTCCCCATACCGTACTCGGCTTAAATGGCTTCCAATCCGCCAACGCAGAAACCTCAGACTGCTCTGTTCCCTTTTTAGTATCCTTAGAGATCCTCACGCCCCAGAATATTTGAAATGCAGGTTTAAATTTAAAAGCGAGTCCAGCTCCCGCAATCTTCGTTCGAGTAGCCTCCTTAAGCTTTATACGCCTATAAATAAGTCAGCAAGTGTCTCCAACTCCTTCACCCTGTCTGTCATCAGGCTCTGGAACTCGCTACCCGATGACATCAAAAAGTCCTCCACCAAATTTTCATTCAAGCGTTCAGTTCGTGATCATTTTCTCCGCTCACTAGAAATTTAACTCAACTTTTTTTTTTCCTTGTTTTTATGACTGCTGTGGCAAGATGTATTGTGTCTGTTTCAACCCTTTAATGCTTACAATGTAGGTTAGCCGGTATTCGTCGCTTCTGTTTTTTTTTGTTTTTTTTTATGAGTTAATTGTAGTATAAGTAGGTTTATTGTATTGTATGGTTATGTATGTATATTTAATCATATTATATATTACTCACATGTATGTTTATGGATATAAATTTAGTTAGCCGTCATACATATTTCTGCATCGCCTAATGGTTGACTGGTAGAGAATGCTGTATAGCATTAAGTCCGCCAATTGTACTTTACTTTCTTGTGCAATAAAAAATAAATAAATAAATAAATAATAAATACTGTCCTACTGTTGGGCAAAGGCCATCATAGAAATCAAGTCATCGCTACTATGATGGAATTAGGCTTAATCACTACGCTTGCCAAATGCGGATTGGTGATCACAAACCCGAGCTATGTTCGAAAAACTCGAAACATCTTATTATTATAGATAAGATGTTTTCGATACTTTTACTCGACCCGGAAATCGAACCCAGGACCCACTAGACCAACAGTGCGTGATTTTACAGTATCTATAATTAATTAAGACGGGGATTAACACGAAATTTATTATGAGATACAACATTAAGTACTCATATATTGTACTTGACGTTTCGGCTTCGTAACAGCAGCCGTGGTCACAAGCGGACCGCGTGAAATAATAGTACTGTAACGATGGTGAATTCCTTCGTTGCTGGCTGTCGGTTTAATTTCAGTAATTTAGAAGAAAGTTTATGCTTTTGAAAATGGTCTGAAAGCGGCAAAGAGGGCTTAGTGGGGACTTGTAGAGGGCCGACGCCGCGGCCGACGTAGTAGTTTTAACCAGGAGATTGAGCGCGCACAGTCGGCGCATAGTGAAAAGAGCATAGTAATGAGATAGTGAACTGTGAGAGGGGGGGGGGGGGGTGCACGTTTCACGTTACCACTTATTGTACAATTTTGCAGGTTATGAAAGATGAATAAAAACTAGTAGTCCTTACAGTACATAATGAACGGATGGCGCAATTGGTAGTGACCCTGCCTCTTACGCCAAAGGTCGTGGGTTGGATCCCCACCCTGGACAAACATTCGTGCGATGAACACTTGTGTTTGTTCGGTATTTGGGTGTAATATATGTATTTAAGTATATATTTGTGTTCCTCTGTTGTCTGATATCTGTAACACAAGTGCTTAAGCTACTTAGTACGGAATCAGGTCAACGTATGAGAGGTGACATTTATTATAATGTTGTATCTCATAATACATTTCATGTTAATGCTCTTTCTAATTAATAATAAGTTATAATGCAACGCGTTTATCTAAAAAAACATTGTTTATTTATTTATTATTCGGAAAACAAAACAGATAACAATCAGTAAATTATGGATGTGTGCACATTTAGTTGAGTTTAGAGCTAGATTCCATTGTACAGTATTAAAAAAAAAACCAAGCAAATTCAGCTGATTTTGGGAAAAATATAAAAAAAATCATTCAATTGCGACCATGGCAGAGCCACTCTAATGGGGCGCACAAGGGCGACTCCACTGTTGTTGCGGGCGGCGGCAATCGCTTTCCATAAGATGCTCTGTCTGCTCGTCTGCCACCTATCACATAAAAAATTGATTATGGTGTATCATGAATGATGTGTGCAAAACTTGAAAAATCGCAAATCCGTATTTATTTAAAATGCTTTCATCAATTTTTCATTTATTGTCCTGAGTTCGTTACAATCAACAAAAAAGTTGTGGCTACTGTACTGATTCGTAAAAGGGCTTCGTAAAACTTGATAATTTGGTGAGCTATGTCAGTGACTTTTTATTCTGTGCTGAATCACCTCTTTTCGGAATCGATCTTTCAGAGAGGTGAATGATGATCCTGCGTCCGATCCCTCTCCGGTCGTGTCACACGACACGCCCTCATATTCCGATGGGACACCATCCCATCGGAATATGAGGGCAAGAGAATAGAGGGTGCACTTGTGTTTACGCACACACTTGAGCTCTATAAATCCTGCGTAAGTGGTTGCCGGCTGGACTAGTCCACCGGTTCAAAGTCGCTCAAAGAGCTATGGAAAGGGCTATGCTCGGAGTATCTCTGAAGGACCGCATCAGAAATGATGTAATCCGACAGAGAACCAGAGTCACCGACATAGCCCACCGAATTAGCAAACTGAAGTGGCAGTGGGCTGGTCATATTAGCCGCAGAACTGACAGCCGTTGGAGCCGTAAAGTCCTTGAGTGGAGACCGCGATTCGGTAAGCGTAGTGTAGGACGCCCTGCGACAAGATGGGATGATGACATTCGAAAGCTGGCTGGTGTGGGCTGGATGAGAGTGGCCGAAAATCGGGAGCAGTGGCGTGCATTAGGGGAGACCTATGTCCAGCAGTGGACGAGTGTGGGTTGCTGATGATGATGATGATGATGAAGTGGTTGACCGTTGAGATGAGCCGCATTAGCCGAAATCGGTTGCAGGATATTATAATACTATATTAACACAAAAAACACGCAATAAAGAAAATCTAAATAACTTAACTATTGTAACTTGTGATTGCGTCAAAGGTGGCTAAACAGCGTCTGGGGACAATGACGTCACACTTGAGACTCTGCCCGCTTTATCTCGGGGTCATTTGTCACCCCGGCCGAAATAATAAGTAACCCGTCACGGTTATCCTTCCCGGGCGGGGTTACGGGGAAACTTTATTGGGGTAGTTTAGACCGCAGTAGAAAATTTATATTTAGTTTGAATTTTTCTTAATTTTACTACATGCTTATGTATTTTTTTTTTACTGCGGGAGACATGATTCGGTCAGTTCAACCGTGATACTACGCATAGAGTAATTTATTTAAACTGAGATAGAGGCATCAGTATCATATCGTAAAGGATCGTCGCACTGTGTGCGGTTCGGGTGTCGGGGTAGACCCATTACCCGGGCTGCATCTCGCGCCTTCTTGGCGTGGTGTATGGGCTCCTCTAGGAGAGGAGGCCTCCCGACAATGCGCGAATAGGGCGGTCTTCGACCCCGATGGGGCCTGCCTGCGACTCTATCGCGCTAATCTGTCAGGGAGGGGGGAAAGGGGGTAGTCGCTGTGATCAGTCACGAGGGAGATGTACAAGAGGCATCAGTCGTCTAGCCAGTGCTAGCGCCATCTAGTGGAAAACGACCAATACTCTACGGCTATGTAGTACGGCCACCTTCGAGACAATGAAATAACATATCAGAAATAGTTTTATTTGTTACATAACATAATTCCCAACACTCTCTCTCTCTGGATTATTTTCAATTCTTTTTTAAAATTGCTAATGTGGGCAAGCGGCTTGCGGTAATTGTTTCGGAAACATGCTTTACTTGCGCGATCAATGGCTTACCATCAGGTGATCCGTCTGGTTGTCTGCTACATATCACATAAAAAAAGTTTTAATGCTAAAAATGCATAGTGACATCAACCAAAATATCGCTGAACCATCTGCTAGATTGCTTTTTAAAGCTATATCTGCTTTTCAAAAGCTCCATCTAACGAAAACCGATGAATTATTTTTCCCATACTACGGAAAAAATACTAAGTGAAATTACCCTGATACCACGATCTTACAGAAATCCGGTCTAAAGCAGCACTTGCCCTGTGTTTCGCTGTGTGAGTGAGTTTACCAGGAGCCCAATTCGTGGGGAAGGGAAAAGCAGTGCACTTGTGACTCAACTGGTTTTGCGGATAACTTTAGGCGATGGTACTCACTTACCACAAGGCTGAAGAATGTTTAAACTTACGATATAATTAGTCAAGGCTTGTATACATACAGCACTTTCAAATCGTCATACATTAGAAATTATAACTATTTATTTGTAAGTATAATATACATGTAATTTCACATATACGACGATACATAAAATATACTAAGAAATGAATAAACATATTTAATGTGATTCTACCACCGGAATCGGAAAGTTGATTCTGACGAGAAGATCCGGCAAGAAACTTGCCAGTTACTCTTTTTAATCGCCAAAAATTTTAATACAATGTTATTACTACTATATTATGTACTTGCGTAAATAAGTCGATTCCATGTCCAACGATAAATATATCCATTACAATGTCTAAGGTGTGCGAACAGTTTGTCATTTCCACAAATTCTTGTCATCTAAATAATCATCAACTGTATAATAGGCTTTTGTTATTAAATAATTTTTAATTTGTGTTTTAAATTTAGGCATTGTTAAGAAAATCATATTACAGTGTCGAAGAATTTTTCAATGACAAAAAGATAAGCGTTATATAAATACATATTATTGCCATACTCACCACGCTTGGCAGACGGGTTGGCAAGGGTTTTGATATAAATGCAGAGTTTTCCTTCTCTGGGTGCTGATGATCATGCCAGCAGCTTTACCTTAATCGCCTTTTACGACACCTCGGTAAGAGTGAGGGTGGCCTATTCTACTCTGCCGGGACCACACGGCGGTATATAATATGTATATAATATGGTGCAAGAAATAAATAAATAAATAAGTCAACAAGCTTTTGTGGTAACTTGTTAAATATTTTAATACTCATTCCGACAAATGAATTACCAACCTTATGAAGTCTGAGATTTGGAACAGCAAGGCTATGTTTATTTCTGGTGTTCAGGCTATGTTTATCAGATTTTTTAGGAAAAAAATCCAGATTTTTAAATACACATAATACAGTCAAATATGTACTGTGATGCTAATGTTAAGATGTTAATTTCTTTGAATAAATGTTTAAGTGAGTCCCGTGGCCTGAGTCCGTATATGGCTCTGACATCTCGCTTCTGTAGCATAAAGATAGCTTGAATATCAGCTGCAGAGCCCCACAACAGCAGACCATAAGACATAACACCGTTGCTTTATGCCAAACTTTCTGCGTCATAGACCGCCCAAGATCAGAAGTCACTTCAGTGATATTGACGTGGGGGCGCCGTACAATATATTTTCTATCGGAATATGTCAAAAGCACTGACACTTGTGAAGGAAACCGCGTTAGTTCCGACTTTTGGCAAATGCCAAATAACCGTGATTGGACTGTACGTGAGACCCATTTTTTGTATTTTTAATTTTAATTTTATAATTTGCATACCAGTTTCTAGTTGAATGTGTGAAACAGAGTATTTATTGTAACATCTAATTGTACCACTTTTCATGTGAATAAATGACCTGATTTGATTCGACCTGCAAACCTTGAAGAAAAGAGCTTACTCCTTTTTTAAATGCCGGCGGTGCAATTGCGACTTCTTTGGTGTTGCAAGTGTCCTAAGCGTAGGTAATCATTTACTATTTGGCCAGACGTCTGCTCGTTTGCCACCTATTTCATTAAAAAATGCCGGTTTTCTGTGACATCTAACACTCCGATCGAGCCGACTCATTCTCTCGTGGCTTTCTTACGGCCAAATCTAGGTTTTGAAAGTACAATGCTCATATCGTATCTAGTCAAAAATCCCAATGAGGTCCAAGTTGCCCTTCCTCAGGCGAAGGTTAGGAGGAATAAAGGCGAATTTGTCGCTGTCCGCCTGAGTAATGTACGGACGCGCTAATGTAGGCCAGACTCGTAGACGAATGTTCATTTGTTATGTGTTGATAGAGTAAAAGGCTTTTTGTGTTTCCTTGTGATTTTGGCTAGTGACTACAGAATGTTTAAACAGCTCACGAGTGAACATGTGACAGGGAAAAGCTGAAGCTTTTGTAAGTCATACGAAACGTTTTAATGTTGCTTTTAATTTTTAGCTATTAAACCGGATCTATTTTAAACTATTTCGGGGTTACAACCTCTCGGCAATTATTATCGTCAGCCCATTTAAGTCCCCGCTGCTGGGGCACGGGCCTCCCTCAATCACATGGGGGGTAATTGCCATACTCACCACGCTTGGCAGACGGGTTGGCGAGGGTTTTGATATAAATGCAGAGTTTACATTCTCTGGGTGCTGATGATCATGCCAGCAGCTTTACCTTACTTATACTATACATTTTAAACAAGAGAATAATCAGAGTGTGGATTTTCATTTTTGGATGAATATTCCTACGCGATTAACATTGTATTCATTCGATTATTTGGGGAACATCACTAGATTGAACGAACGCCCTGTTGGTCTAGTGGTCGAAGTACCGGGCCGTGATCTCAGGGTCCTGGGTTCGATCCCCGGGTCGAGCGAAAAGTATGTTTCGAATTTTTCGGACATAGCTCGGGTTTGTGATCACCAATCCGCATTTGGCAAGCGTGGTGATTAAGCCTAATCCCATCATATTAGCGATAACTTGATTTTTATGATTGAGGCCTTTGCCCTGCAGTGGGACTGTTTATAGGCTGATTAATAATCACTAGATTAAACTCTAGTGATGTTCTCGAAATAATGAAATAAAAGAAAATGGGTTGACACATACAACATTGTACCAACGTTCAATTCTCTAGAAAAGTAAAATGTTCAATAAGTTTATAAATAGTTTAACAGAGAAAGTAAATCTTAATTTTTTTTTGTCTTTATTCAAGTAAATAAATACAAACATAATTTTAAAAAGTTAATAAATTGTGCTTTTTTAACATCTTCTCCAAACCGATATTTCGGTCATGGCGGCCAATCTCAGCGATCAGCCATGGACGCAGGACATATTATAGTGCACAAGTATTTGCGCAGACACTAGTGCACTCTATATTTTCGTACCCTCTTATTTCGATGGGACACTAATGTAACACGACCGAAGAGGGATTAGGCGCAGGACCAACGGCTTAACGTACTTTCCGAGGCACGGGGGTACAAGACCGCCAACTTCCAGTCTCCGGGCTAACACTGAGAATTTCTTAACAGAAAAACTCAGGTACAAATTTTGGCCCGACCCGGGGATCGAACACGGGACTCCCAGCGCAACCGTCGCTTTTAAGTGCGACCCACTAACCATTGCGCCACCGAGGCAGTCAACACATAATTTTTAACATAGAAAGATTGAAAAATTCAATGACCGTTGTTACAAGGTTACTTTGTCGAATTTTATTGAAATGTCAAATTTGGCTGTTATTTGAACCCAACTGTAATCACGAATAAAGCCTCTTCAACATGTTAGATCAACGATATAAGTTGATTACGCTCTGTTAGCAAGCAAGGCTCACTTGATCGTGAGTATTTAGATTAAGACGAGACCAACTAAATCGTAGTAACACATTTCAAGAACTATCCGAAAAGTGCAGGTTTCGATACGATGTTTTCCCTCTCCGCTGAGTTATATAGAAAACGCAAATAAATTTTTACCCGACGTACGAAGCAAAAAGTTGGGTTATGATTTTTACCTGTATTTATGTATGTGTATGGTTGTTCATCTGTTTCCTCATAACTTCTAAACTAGTTATCATATTTGAACAAATGAGGTGTCGTAAGAAGAGATTTGATTGTCTTCTGGTTATAGGCGATGAGGCGATGAAGGCGATGAAGGCGATGAGGGAATGTTTCCACTCTACGTAACTTAATGCAAAAGTAATAGTTTTTGACACACAAAGTTAAACTGTTTTTACCCGACTACGGTGAAGCAAAAAGGAGGGTTATGATTTTGACCTGTATGTATGTATGGTTGTTCATCTGTTCCCTCATAACTTCTAAACTAGTTATCATATTTGAATAAATGAGGTGTCATTAGAAGCGTCTTGATTGTCTTCTGGTTATAGGCGACATGACGTTATGTTGAATTGACTACAGCGCCCTCTAGGGGACTTAGAGTAAGGAACTAAAAACAAAATTGCTTGTTGGTACCGTGTGGGGTATCAAATGAAAGAGCTTATTTAGCCCAATTAAAATATGTGGTTTTGAAGAGCGTGTTTTTTTGGTAGTCGGGTTTTAGTTAAAACTTTTTTTTAATTTAGAAGTGCACACTCGGACTTGAAACACGATCGTACGGGAGGAGCGTTTTATCCACTGAGCTACTATCGCTCCATACCATCGTCATAGTATAACAAAAGTTTTCCTTAGCTCTTTTTTTTTAATAGAATAGAATCGTTTATTCCTTCAAAATATGGTGTTACAGAAATGGTCTTAGGGTGCATACAATGTTCAGCATATTTTGCCATAATAGGCGTAGGAATGTCATTATTAAGGTTAATATTATTTGTATTACATTATTCCAATCGGGTCTGATATTTATATTAATAGAATACACAGTGCAAATGTCAAAATCAGTAATCATATAAAATAAATTAAAATAAATTTCAAATAAAAATGATGTCAAAATAAAATTTATATAATATTGTCAAATTGTCGTTTAAAAATTGCGTAATTGAATTATAACATTTTTCAATAAGTAACTGTTTTAATTTCTTTTTAAATAAATGGATGTTTAAATTTTTAATGTCATTAGGTATTTTATTATAAATTATAGGACCCATGCCAAATACACTTTTACACAAGAGGGCCGTCTGAAAACCTCCAGTTCTAAGTAGAGGACGATATTGTGATCGCACTGGTTTAGTTGTTGTATGAATTAGTTTATTAAATAGATGAATATTGCTTTTGACAAATAGGTACACACATTTCGAAAATGTACATTGACGGTAATGTTAGTAATTTAAGTGACCTAAATACTTGTATACAGCTTTCAATGTTCTTTAATCCACACATGGCCCTAATACATCGTTTCTGTAATATAAAAATGTTTTCTCTTTCACTACATTTCTTGTTATACTATATGTGCCATTTTGTATGTGTACGACTGCCTCGGTGGCGCAGTGGTTGTGGGTCGCACTTTAAAGCGACGGCTGCGCAAGAGGTCCCGGGTCCGATCCCCGGGTCGGGCCAATATTTTTTTTATGATATAGGTGGCAGACGAGCAGACGGATTACCTGATGGTAAGCGATTACCGCCGCCCATGGACGCCTGCAACACCAGTGGTATCACAAGTGCGCTGCTTACCTTTTAACCCTCTTCCCCTGGATTGGGCCTCCGGTACCCTCACTCACGCAGCGAAACACAGCGCATGCACTGCTTTACGCCGGTTTTCTGTGAGGACGTAGTGTTACTCCGGTCGAGCCGGCCCATTCATGCCGAAGAGTGGCTCTCCCACTGTTGTGGCTAAAAATTTGCACCTAAGTTTTCGGTAAGAATTTCTTAGTGGCAGCCCGGAGTCTGGAAGTTGGCGGTCTTGTACCCCTGTAGGTGATCTAAATACCGGACTCGAATTTTGTGAAAAGATGGTGAGGCGCCGGGAGAAGACGGGCGTCTCGCGGTGCAGCCATATAACACACTGACTTCAAAAGTTAAAAACATTACTACTGGCTATCTTACCCCCCGTACCCCGAACACATCTATCCGATCCGTATTATCACGCGCGTTTTACTCAGCATATTTATTATAAACAAAGGTTAAATCATAAACATCATAATCAGCATTCTATACCGCATCTATTATGGGGAGTGCTCTGAGGAACTGTTTGATCTACTCGCTGCAGCTGAATTCTTAGATCGAACCACACGCAAGCGATTGTCATTCCATTCTCATCATCTCGATGGATGGCGGTCGAATACTGTGCGTTTTTCGCGGAACTTTCTACCACGTACCTCAGTTTTGTGGAACAGTTTACCTATGGAGAGTATTTCCCGACGGCTACGACTTAGGGACCTTCAAGAGAAGAGTGTACTTCTTTTTAAAAAGGCCGGCAACGCATTAGCGATCTCTCTGATTTCGCGGATGTTAATGGGCGGCGATGATTGCTTTCCATCAGGCGACTCGCTTGCTCGTTTGTCGCCTCTAGCATAAAAAAAAACAAAGTTAAAGTAAACACTAGTTAAAACTAAAAATACAATTACAAATCATGCGTCGCTCACAACTCCCGTGCCTCGGAAAGCACGCTAAATTATTGGCGCTGCGCTCGATCCCTCTCCGGTCGTGTCACAGTCGTGCCCCATTGAAATATGAGGGAAAGTGAATAGAGATTGCACTTGTGTTTGCGCACACACTTGTGCACTTATATCCTGCGTACATGGCTGATTGTTGAGATTGGCCGACGTAGCCGTAATCGATTGGAGGATATTATTAGGTAGATTTGTGTTTGCGCACACAGTTGAGAAGTATAATATACTCTGCGTCAAGGTTGGCCGTCAAAGCCGAAATATCGGTTGGATGACCTTACATAATACGTCTTAACCAGTTGTTTACTTGTTATTGTTTATAGTTCTGTTGTTTATATGACTGACCGGATGGCGCAATTGGTAGTGACCCTGCCTCTTACGCCAAAGGTCGTGGGTTCGACCCCCACCCTGGACAAACATTCGTGCGATCAACACTTGTGTTTGTTCAGTGTCTGGGTGTAATATATATATTTAAGTATATATTTGAGTGCCTCTGTTGTCTGATATCTGTAACACAAGTGCTTAAGCTACTTAGTACGGAATCAGGTCAACGTATGAGATGTTGTGAGAATTATTATTATTATTATTGTGTTGCCATCGTTTTGTTTCGCGTTGTCTGCTCCAGTGATTGTCGTTTCTATGGAAGCCATATTCTGATTATGCTTCAAGTGATAATTACAACGTTGTCAGGTTGTCAAGGCTCGAGTGAGTCGGCATACATTACCGCCGGGCGCTAAATCACGCGGAATCACTGCGCACCGCTGATTAGATTGGCTGAGATTAAGATGACGAGGTAAACCTATTGATTTATTTATCATCTCACTTGATTACATTTTCGAGAAAATTTAGGCACAGTAGATAAATACGCTAAAGTAGTATCGACACTCCGCCATTTTGGAAAGAAAGTATAGGGTTGTCTCTTATTTTTGTAAACTATTATTCTTACCTTGGGACTGCAGGTTTAAGTACCGGGCCGTGATCGCGAGGTCCTAGGTGCAACAAGGATCATCTGGTACGTGTTAATTAGAACTAATAAATAAAAAATAAAATAAAAATAAAAAGTGTTTATTTCGGACCATACAATCCATAGTGTTATTAGTATTGTTAGTAACAATGATTGTCTTAGAAATCTATGTTAGTACGTTAATCATGTCAATATATTTATATTTATCAAATTCAAATTTAATTATTTTATTATAATTTCAAAATTTCAAAACAATGAAACTTACTTTAATTGGTTTAATTGAGAATTTAGAATATTACTTATCATCATCATCATCATCAGCCCATTTAAGTCCCCACTGCTGGGGCACGGGCCTCCCTCTATCAAATGAGGGGTAATTGCCATACTCACCACGCTTGGCAGACGGGTTAGCGAGAGTTTTGATATAAATGCAGAGTTTTCCTTCTCTGGGTGCTGATGATCATGCCAGCAGCTTTACCTTAGTCGCCTTTTACGACACCTCGGTAAGAGCAAGGGTGGCCTATTCTACTCTGCCGGGGGCCACACGGCAAATCTATGTTAGTACGTTAATCATGTCAATATATTTATATTTATCAAATTCAAATTTAATTATTTTATTATAATTTCAAAATTTCAAAACAATGAAACTTACTTTAATTGGTTTAATTGAGAATTTAGAATATTACTTATATTGATTTGGATTAGAAATGTATTACAAAATATTATTATTATTATTTATTTTGGTTTCTTTGATACAGGTTATTAATGATATTTCTCAAGAAATAAGCATAATACTAGCATACGATATTCGTACACAAAGGTACACGAAATGATTCCTAAATCGTAGCATAGCTCTAACATCTTCGTAGCATATCTACAAAGCATATTTCTAGTGGAAAGGCACTCTTATGTAGGTAGTCTTAATATCACATTGCCCGAGCAAATCCCAAAGCGAGCGCTGGCAAATGCGTACGAGTATCTAGGTAAATTACAATGTATAAACATAAGTTGGACAGACGCAATTATGATTGTGGGAGAGCCACACTCCAGCTTGAATGAAGCAGTTCGACCGGAGTACCTCATCTTAGCATGTTATTCCCGGTTGCGTCCAAAACTGTTGCTCTGGAGCCCGGGGTATGTTAAGACCGTAATTCAGGATTGGGCCATCTGGTAATTACGGTAAAGCGACTGCCGTCTGACCTTCGCAACCCTTTACAGGGCAACCAACTGTATAACGGTTATAGCTTTTAGAAAATATCCGAAACGTGCAGGTTTCCTCACGATGTTTTCCCTCATCGCCGAGCTAATAGTAGAAATACACGACAGCCTCACAGAAAACCGACGTGAAACAGCACTGTGCTGTGTTTCGCTGTGTGAGTGTGTGTACCGGAGGCCCACACACCAGGAAATGGGGGTTGAATGGTACGCTGCCAGCGCACTTGTGACTCTACTGGTGTAGCGGGTGTCCATGAGAACCAGTAATCGCTTACTATCAGGTAATCCGTCTACTCGTCTACCTATTCACCTATCACATAATTTCATTGGATTCGACCTGTTCCCCCCGTATGGAAGGTTCTGAACTTCTAAACTACCATCGCTCTCAGTAGTTCGACGGGAGTGATACTTTAAAAGCGCGTGTTTTTGAGAAACAAAATTTAACAAGTTTCTAGGCTTGTTGAATAGCATAGTTGATTAAAAACAAACAAAATCCGAAACATCGATTGTTCTCTTTCGACAGCGCCGCGTCGTAAATCACGCAGTGTCACCATCACGCGGCGCCGAGAAGTGACGTGACAAGTTCGCTTAGTAAGTCCGACCCATCAATATTACTACTGAAATCAGTTAGTTTGTATGTTGATGCAGTAGGTACGTAGATAATAAACATAATACTTTTTACAAATGAAGAGGATTAAAAACACCAAATTGTTTAATTTATCACGCAACGTTGAAATCACGCGCGGCGCCGAGATGTGGCGTGATAAGTTCGCTTAGTAACTTCGACCCATCAATATTACTATATTGAAGTCATTTAGTGTATATATCGATGCAGTAGGTACGTAGATAATAAACGTTAATGCTTTGTACAAATGAAGAGGATTGAAAACACCAAATTGTTTATCCTATCACGCTACGTTGCCATCACGCGCAGCGCCGAGATGTGACGTAACAAGTTCGCTTAGTAACTTCGACCCATCAATATTACTTTTGAAGTCAGTGAGTGTTTATATCGATGCAGTAGGTACGTAGATAAACGTCAATACTTTTTATAAATAAAGAGGATTGTAAACACCAAATAGTTTAACCTATCACGCAACGTCACTATCACGCGCGGCACCGAGAAGTGACGTGACATAACTTTGACCCTTTAATCTATTAACGGGGGCCCCAAACCAACTGAATCATGGTTACACGCTCAAATATTATAGGTATCCACAATTTTTGAGAATGTGTCCGAGACGTACAGGTTTCCTCACGAGGTTTTCCCTCACCGCATCTCACATAGATTTAAAAATTCTATAAGTGCATGCTTGGAATTGAACCACGACTCCCCACGTGGAAGACGCGTACTTATGCACTTGAGCTACCACCGTTCAGTGCGAGGTTTAGCTTTGACTTTTTTAATAATTTATTATTACCTTTTTTGACTGTCTAGATGGCGCAGTTAGTCGCACTTTAAAGCGACGGATGTGCAAGAGGTCTTAGATTTAGATCCCCGGATCGGGCCAAAAATTTGGCCAAATCCGATCGAACCTGGAGTCTAAAAGTTGGTTACCTTGCACCCCGGTGCCTCGGAAAGCATGATAAGTCCTGCGCCCGATCCCTCTCCGGTCGTATCACACTGGGGTCCCATCGGATTATGAGGGAATAAAGAGTGCACTTGCGCTTAGGACTATAATATATCCTGCGTCAGCCGTGTGGTCCCCGGCAGAGTAGAATAGGCCACCCTCACTCTTACCGAGGTGTCGTAAAAGGCGACTAAGATTAAGCCGCTGGCATGATCATTAGCACCCAGAGAAGGAAAACTCTGCATTTCAAAACCCTCGCCAACCCGTCTGCCAAGCGTGGTGAGTATGGCAATTACCCCTCATGTGATTGAGGGAGGCCCGTGCCCCAGCAGTGGGGACTTAAATGGGCTGATGATTATGATGATGATGATATCCTGCGTTCGTGACCGATCGATCAATCGTTTAGATTAGTAGATCGGATTAGTAAAAAGGTGATAATACCGACCTTTTTACTAATCTAGTTAAATTCACATAAACTATTACGTACATCCCTATCTGTAATTACCACAATCCGCTATTACAAGGCCGATAATACAGAAACAAGTGTACAAATTGTCAATTAATTATATTGAAGTTGTATTACAACGAGCCAGGAGCTAATCTGACATCGTTACGTCACGAGAGTGACGTGTGCGCCACATGATGCGTGCGCTCCGTTGTGAATATTTCATGAGTACCAAAATATGTGACGTCATAGAAAAGTTTGCTTACCCTTTGTTTGTGGTTGTAAAAGACTATTAGTTAAATAATAGAATAGAAAACATTTTTTAAGCATATGTGTACTCCTAGCAGGAGGTCGGGAACTGATTAACCACATTATAAGCACACCATCTCCTTCTATATCGCTTCTCTTATTTGTATGTGTTCTGTTATGCCAACTGTCTTTTGTTTTCTCTGGGTGCTGATGATCATGCCAGCATCTTTACCTTAGTCGCCTTTTACGACACCTTGGTATGAGTGAGGGTGGCCTATTCTACTCTGCCGGGGACCACACGGCAATTGTAATGATCAATGACGGTATTTTCTTTCTTTCATTTATATTTGACAAAACAATACTGAGAGATAACTCAGTGAAAAAGAAGGTGGAATTTGTAGGTTTGAGTCCGAGCATATACTTATGAGTTTTTAAACTTATGTGCACATTTCTACCACTAAATCGACGTTGAAGGAAAACGTGAAAAGACCTTCACGTGTTGGATAAGTTTTTGAATCGTATAACTACGATTGAGTATGTCTAGTTCCCCTGGTCTTTAACAACTCTTTTTTTATTTGATAAGTGGCAGACGCATTCGACGAGAGCAGACGAATCACCCGGTGGTGAGAGATTTCCGCTACCCAAGGACACCTGCGACACCAGTGGAACCACAAGTGCGCTGCCACCCTTTAAACCACCCCGTCCCCCAGATTGGGCCTCCGGTAGCCTCACTCACGCAGCGAAACAGCCCGTGCTGCTTCCCGTCTTTAACTCTTGTTCTTGTAGTTATGTAGATAAGACGGTAGTCCTGTTATTTCCAGACTCACCAAATCCTGGATCATGGTCCAAGCGTACCCCATGTTCCGAAGCAATCGCTTTGGACGCTACTGGAAATCACACGTCGAGATGACCGTGGGAGAATAACGCTTCGGCATGAATTGGTCAGCTCGACCGGAGTGATACCACGGTCTCACAGAAAACCGGTGTGAAGTAGCATTTTTTGACTGACCGAATGGCGTAATTGGTAGTCACCCTGCCTCTTACGCCAAAGGTCGTGGGTTCGATCCCCACCCTGGACAAACATTCGTGCGATGAACACTTGTGTTTGTTCGGTGTCTGGGTGTAATATATGTATTTAAGTATATGTTTGTGTTCCTCTGTTGTCTGATATCTGTAACACAAGTGCTTAAGCTACTTAGTACGGAATCAGGTCAACGTATGAGATGTTGTGAGAATTATTATAATAATTATTATTATTAGTATTGTCCTGTGTTTCGCTCTCCGGGAGAAGAGGGGTATAGAAGTGCCCACTTGTGACTTCACTGGTCCATGGACACCCATGGGCGGCGGCAACCACTTACCATCAAGTGATCTCTCTTCTTGTCTGTCACCTATCACGTAAAAAAGATGATGTTGGATTTGAATAAAAAAGCATAGGTACTTTTTAATTTACGTCTTACTTCTTTGTATGGTGAGTGAAATTGAATTTTTTATGTTTCGTTCCAGTTCTTTCAGCATTAAATGGTGCTTTAGCATTATACTCGCAAAGTGTAGTCGTAAAGTGACACCTATCTTGTATTATGTTATGGCTTACAGCGGATTCAACTCGCGGTTTGCCACCTATACCTACTGGTTATTACCTACGAGTACTTACCTTTAAGACGTAAATTATACTTTAAGTTAACGGGTTTACGGGTTTTAGCTACCAAACCGGATCTATTTTAAATAATATCGGGGTTACAACCTCTTGGCAAACACTTATACTATTCATTAAACAACCATGCACAAATGTTGGGCCCAGCATCATATATGTTATATAGTAATTCCAGCATCCTCGAGGTCCAGGCAAAAAGGCAGGAATTGAAGACCAGTTCCGTCCGACTTCTTTGCTGTTTATTTAAAAACTGATTTTTATTTATTTATTCAAAACACACACCAACCATCATTAAATTTCAAGCATTCACTTTATGCGATAGTAATTATATTGAACTAACAAGTGTGGGCTTGAAGTCTTTGCGAGCAAGCTTTGCTAGCGCGATGTAATAGTATAAAGTGACATCTATCTAAACAAAGCGAAACCGTCTGCTATGATTAAGGCGACGGGTAGCCACCACCTGGTAACTAGCGACACCAATCGATTTGAATTGTGAGCTACTGAACTGGATCTATTTTATACAATTCGAAGCGGGAGTCTCTGCCGCTTAAGAAAATATTTATACTATTTATTTAATTATTGTGAACTACTTTTTGATCTTATTATGCACTTGAAATTTAGATTAACGCCATAAGATGCCGTTTTCGGCGGTAATTTAAATTTCGAGTACAAAACTAGACCGAAAAGTTAAGTACATTTTAAATAAATAGTATAAGTGTTTACCAAGAGGCTGCAGCTTCGAAATTGATAAAAAGATATCAATAACATTTTAAATCAATTGGCGTCGCTAGTGTGCCCTTAAAGTAATCCATATTGACGATTTATTTGAGAACCAAATCCAGTTTTTGATTAATAATTTTGTGCAAAATTGGTTGCCATTTTGTAAACCATGACTATTGAAAACAGAGTGATTGAAATAAAAATCTAAACATAACATGCTCACATTGCGATTTTCATAACGAAAAATCAAGCTCCCAAATATTGCGGATAAAATTTAAATGGTTTCAGAAAGAAATGAATGAAAAAACTGTTCGCCTAAATAAAAAGTGCGTTAATATTGGAAGGTGAGTTGAAACCAGCGGTTGATAAAAAATACAAAAAGGTAACAATTTATTAAGTGGCGTGGTTTTACTGCTAAAGAT
Source organism: Marasmia exigua (assembly GCA_019059595.1). NCBI lineage: Eukaryota > Metazoa > Arthropoda > Insecta > Lepidoptera > Crambidae > Marasmia > Marasmia exigua. The sequence goes on from CM032475.1 coordinate 1,441,469, forward strand.
AATATACGACTAGTACGAGTATGTATTTTTTTTTATGTGATAGGTAGCAGACGAGCAGATGTACCGCCTGATGGTAAGCGATTGCCGCCACCCATAGACACCCGCCACACCAATGGAGTTACAGGTGCTCTGCTAACCTTTAAATGCCCTTTCCCCCGGGGCCTCCAGTACCTACTCACGCAATGAAACACAGCACTGTGCTGTGCAAAATAAGATCAAAAAGTAGTTCACAATAATTAAATAAATAATATAAATATTTGCTTAAGCGGGAGAGACTCCCGCTTCGAATTGTTTAAAATAGATCCAGTTCAGTAGCTCACAATTCAAATCGATTGGTGTCGCTAGTTACCGGGTGGTGGGCTACCCGTCGCCTTAATCATAGCAGACGGTTTCGCTTTGTTTAGATAGATGTCACTTTATACTATTACATCGCGCTAGCAAAGCTTGCTCGCAAAGACTTCAAGCCCACACTTGTTAGTTCCAAATAATTACTATCGGATAAAGTGAATGCTTGAAATTTAATGATGGTTGGTGTGTGTTTGGAATAAATAAATAAAAATCAGTTCTTAAATAAACAGCAAAGAAGTCGGACGGAACCGGTCTTCAATTCCTGCCTTTTTGCCTGGACCTCGAGGATGCTGGAATTATTATATAATATATAGGATGCTGGACCCAACATTTGTGCATGGTTGTTTAATGAATAGTATAAGTGTTTGCCAAGAGGTTGTAACCCCGATATTATTTAAAATAGATTTGGTAGCTAAAAATTATAATCGATTGGCGTCGCTAGTGTGCCTTACCCGTCAACTTAAAGTATAATTTACATCTTAAAGGTAGGTAATAACCAGTAGGTACAGGTGGCAAACCACGAGTTTAATCCGCTGTAAGCCATAACATAGTATAATATAGGTGTCACTTTACGACTACACTTTGCGAGAATAATGCTAAAGCACCATTTAATGCTGAAAGAACCGGAACGAGACATAAAAATTTCAATTTCACTCACCATACAAAGAAGTAAGACGTAAATTAAAAAGTACCTATGCTTTTTTATTCAAATCCAACATCATCTTTTTTTATGTGATAGGTGACAGACAAGAAGAGGGATCACTTGATGGTAAGCGGTTGCCGCCGCCCATGGGTGTCCATGGACCAGTGAAGTCACAAGTGGGCACTTCTATACCCCTCTTCTCCCGGAGAGCGAAACACAGGACAATACTAATAATAATTATTATTATAATAATTCTCACAACATCTCACACGTTGACCTGATTCCGTACTAAGTAGCTTAAGCACTTGTGTTACAGATATCAGACAACAGAGGAACACAAATATATACTTAAATACATATATTACACCCAGGCACCGAACAAACACAAGTGTTCATCGCACGAATGTTTGTCCAGGGTGGGGATCGAACCCACGACCTTTAGCGTAAGAGGCAGGGTCACTACCAATTGCGCCATCCGGTCAGTCAAAAAATGCTGCTTCACGCGGGTTTTCTGTGAGACCGTGGTATCACTCCGGTCGAGCTGACCAATTCATGCCGAAGCGTGGTTCTCCCACGGTCATCTGGACGTGTGATTTCCAGTAGCGTCCAAAGCGATTGCTTTGGAACATGGGGTGCGCTTGGACCATGATCCAGGATTTGGTGAGTCTGGTAATAACAATAAAAAGACTACCGTCTTATCTACACAACTACAAGAACAAGAGTTAAAGACGTGAAGCAGCACGGGCTGTTTCGCTGCGTGAGTGAGGCTACCGGAGGCCCAATCTGGGGGTCGGGTGGTTTAAAGGGTGGCAGCGCACTTGTGATTCCACTGGTGTCGCAGGTGTCCTTGGGTAGCGTAAATCTCTCACCACCGGGTGATTCGTCTGCTCCCGTCGAATGCGTCTGCCACTTATCAAATAAAAAAAGAGTTGTTAAAGACCAGGGGAACTAGACATATTCAATCGTAGTTATACGATTCAAAAACATATCCAACACGTGAAAGTCTTTTCACATTTTCCTTCACCGTCGATTTGGTGGTAGAAATGTGCACATAAGTTTAAAAACTCATAAGTATATGCTCGGACTCAAACCTACAACATTCCACCTTCTTTTTCACTGAATTATCTCTCAGTATTGTTTTGTCAAATATAAATGAAAGAAAGAAAATACCATCATTGATCATTACAACCCAGAGAAAACAAAAGACAGTTTTTTTTTTATAATATAGGTAGCAGACGAGCAGACGGATCGCTTGATGGTAAGCGATTGCCGCCGCCCATAGACACCCGCCACACCAATGGAGTTACAGGTGCTCTGCTAACCTTTAAATGCGCTTTCCCCCGGACGGGGCCTCCAGTACCCTCACTCACGCAATGAAACACAGCACTGTGCTGTGTTTCGCTGCGTGAGTGAGGCTGGTTTTCACGCTGGTTTTCTGTGAGGCCGGACAAGCCGGCCCATTCATGCCGAAGCGTGGCGCTCCCACTATTAGATTTTATAATATATATTTTTTAATGCTAGAGGCGCACAAACAAACAAACAAAACACACAAAAAAACAAAGTGTGCACTCGCACAATAATCTAAAAGAAATCACGTTTGAGGAAAAACAACATGAAATAAAATTAAAAATTAAAAAACCGGCCAAGTGCGAGTCGGGCTCGCGCACAAAGGGTTCCGTAGCAGCAAAGTCCAAAATTACAGTTAAATCAACCTATCTCAAAAACTATAAGAGATACTTTGATCAAACCAAAAATCGTTGAAAGAGTTAATTAGCATGCATCACCTCTATTTTTTTTAGAATTTTATACCCCGTAGTTATAAAAATAGAGGGGGGGGGACATACTTTTTACGACTTTGAGAGCTGATATCTCAAAAACCGTTCACTTTAAGGAAAATGTTTTTTAGAAAACTTTATATCATTTTAAAAGACCTTTCCATTGATACCCCACACGGGTATGTACATCGAAAAAAAAAATTTCATCCCTCAGTTACATGTATGGGGGGCCCCACCCCCAATTCTTTTTTTTACTATTTAGTGTCATATTTTTGTAGCGGTTCATACAACACATATTCCCATCAAATTTCATCACTGTAGTACTTATAGTTTCCGAGTAAATCGGCTGTGACAGACGGACAGACGGACAGACGGACAGACGGACATGACGAAACTATAAGGGTTCCGTTTTTGCCATTTTGGCTACGGAACCCTAAAAACGGAAAAGATAATGAAAAGGATAAAACGAAAAAAAAATTATGCGAAAAAAAAACAAACCACCCCCGCCAAATAACTAAAAAACTAATTGGGAGTAGAGTATTGAAAGAGTTATCCATTAACTCCTTACCGTTGAGGAGTTGACCTTCCATCATCAGCAGAGCCACAAAATTAATACAATAAGGCGTAAATACTGATGCAGTTTTGAAAAAAGATACAGAAACACTATGTGTGCCTTTAAAATTTGTGGGTTCCCCTTTATTTTTCCAAGATCCCATCATCAGATCCTAATATTCTTATCATGGTACCAATCCGGGACAATCTACTTTCTAAATAAAGAAGAATAATCTAAATCGGTTCATTAATTGCAAAGTAATCGGCGAACAAACATAAATACATATATACACATATAGAATTGAGACCCTACTTTTTTTAAGCCTGGTAAAAACACAGGAAAATACGATTGAATTGGATTTGTCAATTAGCTCAAACTATCACGCTGCTACTGTTGCCTCACCTCTTTTTTATGGCTTTTTTTGTTTCATTTGATGGATTACTAGCTCAAAAACAAAAAGTCTGAAAATGAAAAAGTCCGAACACGATAAAACAAAATCAATAAAGAGTCCAAGAAAAAAAATATACAGAAAAAACTGATCGTAAATGTTGACGTGATATGCATGTTGAGTGATAGATGCGAAGCGCACTTATAGCTTATTTAGTGGACCAAAACAACCGATGGCGTGGTCCGTTTGTTTTTGTTCCGTATCGGCACTGTATTTTACAACGGTAAAAAAAATACGAATTAAAACGAACAAAAAGTTGGAATAAGAAATGCATTATATTGAAAACACAGAATAAGTTTTAACGATAATTTTAACATCTAAAAAATAAAATTGGATTGAAAAACAAAAGAAAATCCAAAATAAAACAAAAACAACGTAACAAAAGAAAGTCTAAAAACTATATAGGCTGTTTGTAAAACAAAAGATAGTGAAAATGGCGGAAAGACAAGTTCGCAATCGCTGTAACTAGGACCTAGCCCACTCTTTGACGCGGTAATGCATCGTGATGAATGCTCGACGCACTGACAGCGCGGATTATGTCACGGTCGAGAACAACAGATGGCGCGGGCCGAGTGTTTTTGCTCCGTTTTACGCGTTAAGACTTTGAGTTTTGATGTGTGGGAGTTTGTCATAGAGTGAAATGTTTATTATGGTAACCTAAAGAGCACATATGTCTGTTGCAGGTTTTCATTTCTTTTTACCCGACTACAGCGAGGCAAAAAGGAGGGTTATGATTTTGACCTGTATGAATGTATGGTTGTTCATCTGTTCCTTCATAACTTCTAAACTAGTTATCATAGTTGAACAAATGAGGTGGACTGCCAAAAAATGAGACACCTTTTTAGTGTCTCATTTTTTGGCTTGTGCTTGAAAAAATTTCCTTCAAAAACCACGAACTAAAAAGTGTAAAATAATATTTTTAACACTTTATACACTTCAAATAATATTTTATAACAGTACACTCGAGAAAAGGTTTTACCGAAACCGGCGCCTAATCCCTGTTGAATAATTGAATGTTGTATTCAAGATAGTATTGGGCGCCGACTTCGGTAGCACCTTTTCTCGAGTGTACTGTTATAAAATTGCCGTGGGAGAGCCAAGCTTCGGCATGAATGGGCCGGCTCGACCGGATTGATACCACGGCCTCACAGAAAACCGGCTTGAAGCAGCAATGTGCTGTGTTTCGCTGCGTGAGTGAGGGTACCGGCGGCCCAATCCGGGGGATAGGGGGGGCTTAAAGGTTGGCAGCGCACTTGTGACTCCACTGGTGTCGCGGGTGTTCATGGGCGGCGGCAATTGCTTACCATCAGGTGATCCGTCTGTTCATCTGCCTACCTATTACATAAAAAAAAAAATTAAGTGTTAAAAATATTATTTTACACTTTTATTCGTGCTTTTTGAAGGCGGTTTTTTTTCGCAGATTTTTTTTTCTATATTTTTAATAGCCAGGCATTTGGCCACAATCTCACCTGATGGTAAGTGATGATGTGGCCGAGGATGGATCATGTCTGTCTAGTGACAGCCTTTTCACTCTTTTCTTGAACATTCAGATCGTTCAGGGAACACATCTTCCGGCAGAGAGTTCCACTCCTTAGCCGTAAGCCGTTTTACTCTAGATGGCGCTAGCACTGGCTAGCTGACTGATGCCTCTATCTCAGTATATATAAGTTACTCTATGGGATTCACATTTCGACATGCCACCTGGCAAGGCAACATACTTCTATGGTCTGTTGCCAATCGCAACAGCGTACGCACTAGCAACATATCGGCGTTCATAACTCACTCCTCTACAGCCATATCTCATCGCAGTAAATCGCGAATGCGTACATAAATTGTAGCAGAAGCGATGTTTTTCCATGTTTTATTGCTTTTGAATAAACGTGTTATGATAAACAACGCATTTGTAAGATCATAATGCTTCCGGTTTTCAATTGACGTAGTGAGATATATTTTATGGTTGTTGAATTGTAAACGTCTCACCTGATGGAAAGTGACGATGAGGTCTAGGATATAACGCGTTTGCCTAGAAGATGCCTGTTCACTCTCGCCTTAAAGATGTTCAGATTGTAGTGCTCCGGAAAAACAGACCTTGGAAAGGAGTTCCATTGAAAAGGGGCAAGTCAATAACATAAGGATGAAACCCCTCGCCGCGCCTTGTTTTCCGGTGGTGAAATGGGCTAGAGAGGATCAAATTATGCAAAAGCTCTGCACACTCTCCCAAAATGAATCCCGTAGAAGACTGAGAGACTTGCCTAACGTAAGCGGTGGTCAAGGCTCTGAGAGTACGTCATTACCGATGAGTCTCTTCGCAAGGTGCTCTATTGTATCCAGCTGATACCGGGCAGATCCATCCCAAAGGTGACAGCAGTACTCTAAACAGGAAAGGCCGGGGCAGAGAGCCCACTACTCGGACCGGAACAAATAAATGGCGTTCCAGCCTGCATGGTCAGGTTCGAGTTAAAAGAGTGGGAGCATAAGCAAAGCACTGAATTCTGGAATATACTACCTCGACTAGAACAGTCTAAGGCGTTGATCAGAGACGAGCTGTAGAAATAATAAAACTGGGTAGAGGACATGTTAGGGCACTCACTCGGACCCTCACAGGGCACTGCAAATTAAACAAGCACCTGCACAACATGGGCCTTTCAGATACCAAAATCTGCAGGTTCTGTCGCGAAGACGAGGAACCGATTATCCACGTCCTCGGCGAGTGCAAAGCGCTGCACCGCTGCAGAAGCCGGCACCTGGGAGCACACATGATCTCAGCTGACGAGATCTAGAGCTCTCCCCATCAGCTCCATTCTTGGGTTTATCCTGGAACTGGAGCTACATGAGGTGCTGTAATAGGTTACGGGGCTGCCACAATAGATCATCTACTGGTCGCAGTGGCTATGAGACGCAGGGTTCACCCCATTTCTATCAAATAATAACTCTAAACAGGAGCGAACCTGGGCTCTATAAATATTTAAGAGCGGGTTTGAAGTACCGCCTGACTTTCCAAAGAATGTAATAAAATCGTTAGTTCAGGTCGTAGCACGAAAGTGTAGCCTAGCCGTTAGTTAACGCACTTGTAAAAAAGCTCACTTTAAACTAATAAATATTATATCTGGGCACTCAAAAACACCGTTAGACTTATCTGCCGCCGCCCCTGTATGAGCTTGTATGCAAAGTGTTATCTGACAGTAAATAAATGTCCGGCTATTCTTATAAAAAAAAAATCTTTTATTCACCGCCATTTTTTATCATAATTATGAACCTGCAAGATCAGAAGAGTTATTAACTCTTCTGATCTTGCAGATGTTCATGGGTGACCACTTACTTTCAGATGGCCCGTTTGCTCGTCTACATATCGCCTCTTTTTTATGTGATAGGTGGCAGACGAGCAAACGGGTCACTTGATGGTAAGCGATTGCCGCCGCCCATGGACACTCGCGACATCACGCCGGTTTTCTGTGATGCCGTGGTATCACTCCGGTCTAGCCAGCCCATTCATGCCGAAGCGTGGCTCTCCCGTTGGCATTTTTGTACCCCCGTGCCTCGAAAAGTACGTTAAGCCGTTGAACCTGCACCCTCTTTGGTCGTGTCACGCTGGTGTCCCATCGGAATACGAGGGTAAGGGAATATAGAGTGCACTTGTTTTTGCGCACACACTTGAGCACAATAACACGTGGTCTACTGCTAATGGTATCTTACCCACACTCAGTCACTGTTATTTTGTAATTCTGACTGATTCTAGCATAAAAATCCTATGTTTTCAAACCAACAGACAACACCCAAAACCCAATTGCTAACTGATCCCAACATGAACCCCTCTAATTTCTCAGGTACCCGTCCCTTACACAAAGAAATCATAAATATTACATTCGCGTGTTCAAACGTTCCGTACAACGGGCTTTACATAATTACGGCTCTAATACAAACCGCCAATAGCGGTCGCAAACAATAAAATTGAATTGCCTAACCCGTAAGCGGCCGCAATCCACACAGAATGCCAATTGTGGAAAAAACTCTCAAGGTGAGAATACATGGCCGTCATCCGGAGCGTGGCCGCCGTGGGCTTTACCGGTAATCCAGAGCCTACGATGTGTTTCGGAGGGTACCGGACACTGCATATTTCGACCATTTTATATCCTCCAACCGATTACGTTCGCAGGACATATTATAGTGCTCAAGTGTGTGCGCAAACACAAGTGCACTCTCTATTCCCTTACCCCCGTATTCCGATGGAACACCAGCGTAACACGACCGAAAAGGGATCGCAGGATCAACGGCTTAACGTGCTTTCCGAGGCACGGGGGTAGAAAAACGCCAACGGGAGAGCCACGCTTCGGCACTAATGGGGCGGTTCACAGAAAACTCACACCTCACAGAAACAGAGAACAGGCCTCACAGAAAACTGGCGTAAAGCAGCATTGTGCTGTGTTTCGTTGCGTGAGTGAGAGTACCGGAGGCCCAATCCGGAGGAAAGGGCGGTTTAAAGGTTGGCAGCGCACTTGTGACTCCACCTGGTGTCTTGAGTGCCCATGGGCGGCGGCAATCGCTTACCATCAGGTGATCCGTCTGCTCGTCTGCCACCTAGCACATAAACAAAACTTAGATATACATTTTTGACCTGACCCAGGACTCAAACCCGGGACCTCTGGCGCAGCCAGCCCAAGTGCGGCCACTAACCACTGCCACCGAGGCAATCAATTTCTATCATTAGTTCAGCTGTGAAGGAAAACATCATGAGGAAACATGCACGTTTCGGATTTCTTACACGTGTATCATGGATTAGTTGGTCTGGTTCCTGTGTTAAAGGGTGGTGAAGGTCAGACGGCAGTCACTTCATTGTAATTACCCGACTCTCTCACGCCGTGTGGTCCCCGGCAGAGCAGAATAGGCCACTTTTACCGAGGTGTCGTAAAAGGCGCATGAAGCTGTTGCTTAGGAACTCAGGGCACGCATACACCATGATTCAGTATTTACAGTCTGGTAATTAAAATGAAGCGATTGCCGTCTGACCTTCACCACCCTTTGACAGAGGAACTAGACCAATTTACTCATGAAACTGTTGCTTAGGAGCTCAGAGCACGCTTAAGTGATGATTGAGGATCTAGAGAGTCGGGTCATCGTCTTTGGTCCCCACTGCTGGGGCACGGGTCTCCCTCAATCACATGAGGGGTAATAGCCATACTCACCACGCTTGGCAGACGGGTTGGCGAGGGTTTAGATATATATGCAGAGTTTTCCTTCTCTGGGTGCTGATGATCATGCCAGCACCCAGAGAAGGAAAACTCTGCATATATATTTACCTTAGTCGCCTTTTACGACACCTCGGTAAGAGTGAGGGTAGCCTATTCTACACTGCCGGGAACCATACGGCTAATCCTAGGCATAGAATAGATTTATTTATTCTTTAATGCGCGTCCATAGAATTATTACAAGTGCGCGTCATGATTCCAATAGCCAAATTTTTTTACTATTTTTATTAAAAGCATCTGAATTACTTAAATGGACAACATTTCAAAATTGCTAAGCTCTGAAACAAAAAATACCATTTCTTTATTTACTTTTCCGCTGCGCGAATATATATTTATTAATTTTTTATATTGCTTATTTACTGAGAAAAAAATTAAAAACTAAAAAACGTAAGATGACGTCATCGGACGGCAGAATGTAAAATATTTCTATGCCTAGCACATTATAGTTTTAAATTTACGAAATGCCAAACCCATGACATGCAACTGTCAAAAAAAAGACAACTTGTCAACATTGAATGAATGAATGACGTTGACAATGTTGACACTAGTATTATTTACCTTTGACAGTAGTACCTTTTTTTTATTAAAACAATGATAAGCAAAGGAATATCGCTGTATTCAGCCGTCCGATGACGTCATTTGGCGCTTACGTCTATTTAGAATATAAAGAATTTTAATAATTATTTTATGCATGAAAATGGACAAATTTTGAAAAAAGAAAAAATATGGGTCCGTTCATTTTATGTCTATTTTCATATAAAAAAACAATATGGACATGTTAAAAATATGAAATGTTGTCCATTGAATAAAGATATTTTTATTTTTAGTTATCCACCTCTTCCCGTATGTTTCCTGCGCATTTGAAAGCGTTGCGACTCTAACAATTTGTCCAAACACGAAGCGAGCTCTTGACCGCCAGGAAAAAGTTAGGGAAAAAAATCACCCCTTTCACTCGGTTTTTACACTGGCAACATTAAGGCCGCCATTTTGAGTCGTCGAAACGGAATAATTTAATAGAGTGACGGCTTTTGAATTGCTACGTTTCCGCCGTTTGATTCTCGGCATGTATTTTTTGTGAATGGTTGGTGGAATTTAATTTTCAGAGCTTTTTTAATTGAATGTGTAATCGAATGCTTGTAATAGTAAGATAGATAGATAGATACTATTTATTGCACAACATACAAAACTTAAAAGCTACAATACAGAGATACAATGTACAATTTAGGCAGTCTTATCGCTGGGAGCGATAAGACTGCCTCTACCAGACAACCTTCAGGTAAAGGACATTAGATAGAAGAAGGGAGGATGGTGCAATCCTTTTGATTTTGAATATTGATTAAGTAAATTTATAGTATAAATACACATATCTAGATAATAAATAAATAAATAAACACGTTATCATACACTAATATATACGAATGTTAACTTACTATAATACAATATAACCTACACAAATTATATAAAATTATATAAAATATACTACTATAAGGTTATAATAGAGAAAATATATTTTATACCTGCAATATATGGATGGATCTGGGAGAGGACTAACGACCACGAGCGTCAATGACAGGAAAGGAAGACAGGTGAAGTTAATAAAAAAGGATCAGTTGGGGAGAGGGTTTCAGTTTTTAAGGAAGTGTGCTTTGACCCGAGCCTTAAAGACGGGCAGGGATGGGGACTGTCTAATTGGTAGGGGTAGGGAGTTCCATAGGCGAATTGACTGGACTGTAAAGGATTGAGTATATGAATGAGTGGAATGGGGAGGAAATCTAAGGTGGAGATGTTTGGATGAAAATATAATATAATAGTAAGAAAATGTTCCCACGTTATTATTTTTTTACATTTGACTGAGTATAATCATAGGCATTTATTTATCTACTAAACACGCTGTACAGCACATTTAAAACAAAAACAAATACCAATACATTTTTTTTAAGTAACATTTGCGTAGGACTGAGTATTTGTGATACTTTCGCTGTTCCTGGTTTCCATGATACACGGTAAAACTTTATTTTGGACCTTGACAATGTATGTGATAGTAAGTAAGTAATAAATAATATTATCCTCCAACCGATTACGGCTACGACGGCCAATCTCAACGATCAGCCACGTACGCAGGATATATTATAGTGCTCAAGTGTGTGCGCAAACACAAGTGTGCACTATCTATTCTCTTTCCCTCATATTCCGATGGGACAGCGTGACATGACCGGAGAAGGATTTTGCGCAGGAGCAACGGCTTAACGTACTTACCGAGGTACAAGACCGCCAACTTCCAGACTTCGGGCTGACACTAAGAATTTCTTACGGAAAACTTAGGTACAAATTTTTGGCTCGACCTGGGAATCGAACCCGGGACCTCTTGCGCAGCCGTCGCTTTATAGTGCGACCAACTAACCACTACGCCACCGAGGCAGTAAGTATCAGCCTATAAACTGTCCCATTGCAGGGCAAAGGCTTCCATAGTAGAACTCAAGTCATCGCTACTATGATGGGATTAGGCTTAATCACCTCGCTTGCCTAATGCGGATTGGTGATCACAAACCCGAGCTATGTTCAAAAAACTTGAAATGTACTTGTTGCTCGACCGGGAAATCGAACCCAGGACCCTGAGATGCCCGGTACTTAAACCACTAGACCAACAGGCGCTTATGTAATAGTGCTTCAATTTATTTGTTTGTTTATCAATATATATATATATATATATAGGTACTTAAATATATTTTGATTTGCATATGCTTCGTGTTAAAATCTTGTTTATGGGGGTGAAGAGGCCCAATCGGGGAAGAAAGGGGAGTTTAAAGGTGAGAATGACCGTGGGAGAGCCACGCTTCAGCATGAATGGGACGGCTTGACCGGAGCTATACCGCGGCCTCACAGAAAACCGGCGTGAAGCAGTATTGTGCTGTGTTTCGCTGCGTGAGTGAGGGTAGGTACCGGAGGCCTGATCCAGGAAAGGGGGGTTTACATGTTGGCAGCGCACTTGTGACTCCTCTGGTGTCGCAAGCGTCCATGTGCGGCGGCAATCACTTACCATCAGGTGATCCGTCTGCTCGTCTGCCACCTATCACATAAATAATAAAAATAAAAAATAGAGCAGTCCTCTTGCATGACCCCAGCTGTGATAAAATAAATGAATTTGCCTGTATAAAGCTTCACGTCTTTTTCAGGTTCATTTAAATATCACAAACGTTGAATAAAATAGGCTCAGCGCGTCCACAAATTTTGAGCCGGAAACGTTACGGAGCCAAAAACATTGAGAGATTCATCACCCCTTAATAGTAAACCTAATGATATGCTCTAATGGAAAGCGATTATCATACAGTTTTTTTATGTGATAGGTGGCAGATGAGCAGATAGATCACCTGATGGTAAGCGATGCCCATGGAAACCCGCGACACCAGTGGAGTCACAAGTGCGCTGCCAACCTTAAATATATATTTGTTAGCTTTATAATTATTTTATTATAAGGGGACACACACACACATGTTACTACTTTGGGAGCGTCTCTTGCGCAAAGTATTAAGTTTAGAAAAAAAAATGTATTACAAACTTCAACTTCATTTTCAAAGACTTATTCATAGATACCCCAAACGTATGGGTTTAATGAAAAAAAAATGAGTTTCAGTTCCAAGAATTGGGACCCTCCAAATATTTTTTTCCTTTTTTGTGTGATAATCGTAATGCGGTTAACAAAATACACCAAGTTTAAGTTGTTTACCAAGTTTCAATAGTTCTTGTAGTTTCGGAAAAAAATGTCTGTGAAAAAATCATACGGGCGGTCGGACGGACGGACGGACAGACGAACAAACCTGACGAATCTTTATGGGTTCCGTTTTTTGCAATTTGGCTACGGGACCCTTAAAACGAGCCTTAGCGAGTTTTTAAAAAGCATTCGCGAGTGTTTTAATACCGAATTATATCCAGTCTCATACACTACTCTGTGTACATTCATGTTTTTGTCTTCAAAGTAAGAAATCATTGTGGAAACTATTTTGACCATCTATAAATCTATTTTGATCAATTAGTAATGCGAATGAATGATTGAATTTTCTTTTTAGTAAGTGTAACTACTATGTGTAAATAGGTGTTTGTATATTTCACTTCCTTTATAATAAAATAAAAAATGCATGTTGTGATTGCTTTTAATTGTAGGGACAGTTAGTTTTAAGAATGTATGTAAACCTTTGCAATAATTATATACTCTGCTGTACCTTATGTTGGTGATACAATAAATAAATAGGAGATATCTGATAACTCAGTAGATTTTCCTAGCAAAATACTACTTGAAACTCTTGATGCTTATGCTAAATGTAATATTTTTAGAAATTATGTTTACACACTATACACTACACACTATAACCCCAACCTTATTTCAAAAGAAACAAAATTTGTGCCAAGCAGTAAAGTCCCGCAATTAGCTGTGCTACAGCTCTGTGCCCTCGATACTACAAACGGCCCGCAAGAATTAAAATACAAATAAGCGCCATGGGCATTTCGCGGTGGCCTGAACATCGTTCTAAGCGGTTGAATGTCCCTGGTGACATTTGAAACTTTAAAACATAAAGAGTTAAGTATGTAATTTATGTCATAGGTTCATCACAAAATTATAGTCCATTCAATATGTAAAGGTGAATCGCATCATGCATCCATCTTTCTACAAATAAAAATATTAACTTTTAAAAATCATTAACTTTTTGTGTTCTTATTCTTCCAAAATGACAAGTTTTAAACTGTATAAATTAATCTGAACCAGAACTTAAAAGAGTTATTACCAATAAAATTTGTAAAAATTAATTTATGAATTGCATAATGCGCTAATCGGAATTTTTGCCCATAGGGATTGACACAAACAATTGACACAAACAATGGCAATAAATCAGTAATCAGTGTGGCGACCATCTTACCATCGAATCTCGATTATTGTCTCGTGCAAAATATGTCCGCATCGATTGCATTAGGGACCAAGAACTAGTAATTTCTTTTGGTGACGAAGGTGGTTCCGACACGTCAAGCGAGTTTTGTTATTTTTAAGATGAATAAAATGCATATTATTTAAATAAAGGTGATTAATTTCGTGTGTACCACTAAGAATATTTACATATTGTAGTTCATGTCCAGAAAATTCAAATTCATAGATAAAATGTTGATTAAAATTAATAGTCAAACAAATATAAAGTCGATTAGATTTCTAAAGAAAATATTCTCGATTCGATAAAAGGAGCGTCTCACTTTTAATGTCAAATTATAACTATCCTATTCACCTTATAATACTGAATGGACTAAAATTTATTTATAACACCGGCCATATGCGAATCGGACTCGCGCTTGTCTAAAAATATTTATTTGTATAGGCTTGTTCACAGCATTTACAAATCGTCATACATTTAAGTAATGTGAAACTATTTTTAAGTAATTATGTATAATTTGTGTCCTGTCCATTGCCACTTGAGACATGCAATCCTTTGAACTATGTCTGTGAACGAATAGAGAGCTATGTGTGGCCGTGTGGTCCCCGGCAGAGTAGAATAGGCCACCCTCACTCTTACCGAGGTGTCGTAAAAGGCGACTTAGGTAAAGCTGCTGGCATGATCATCAGCACCCAGAGAAGGAAAACTCTGCATTTATACCAAAACCCTCGCCAACCCGTCTGCCAAGCGTGGTGAGTATGGCAATTACCCCTCATGTGGTTGAGGGAGGCCCGTGCCCCAGCAGTGGGGACTTAAATGGGCTGATGATGATGATGATGATGTGTGTGAGGAGAAGAGACGGCGTAAAGGTCTTCGAGTGGAGGCCACGTACAGGAAGTCGCAGCCGCGGCAGGCCCCCCACAAGGTGCACCGACGATCTGGTGAATGTTCCGGGAATCCATTGGATGCAGGCGGCACAGGGCCGATCTGTGTGGAGAACATTGGGGGAGGCCTATGTCCAGCAGTGGACGTCTATTGGCTGAAATGATGACGATGATGATGAGTAATTTACATGTAAATAAATATATATGTTGATACATAAAATATACTAAAAAAATGCGATTCTACCACCGGCTCGGACTGTTGTTTCTGGTCTAGAAGATCCGGCAAGAAACTCGTCAGTTACTACAATAAGTAGTAGTTCTATACACCGGACTGACCGGATGGCGTGACAATTGGTAGTGACCCTCCCTCTTACGCCAAAGGTCGTGGGTTCGATCCCCACCCTGGACAAACACACTTGTGTTTGTTCGGTGTCTGGGTGTAATATATGTATTTAAGTATATAGTTGTGTTCCTCTGTTGTCTGATATCTGTAACACAAGTGCTTAAGCTACTTAGTACGGAATCAGGTCAACGTATGAGATGTTGTGAGCATTATTATTACTATACAACAGAAAGCACGTCAATCCTTTTATATTGTTTTAAATTTTATAAAGTACGCCTGAAAACAATACCTAACATAACTATTTAACGTAAAACCATTGGTCTTGCGCCCGATTGGTTCATACTGGTGTCACGTCTGAATCCCTCATATTCTTCAAGGGTCTTGACGGAAGGACCGAAGAACAACAAAATTATCATTTAAATGCCTAATCGAGTTAACAGACGAGCGACAAAATCTGTAATGACCCGTTTGGATCAGTGGTAGTGAATGCTGCCTGTAGTGCAAGGGTTGCGGGTTCGATCCCCGCACAGTATAAACATTTGTGTGCAAGAACATGACGTCTGTTTGTATTGGCGTTTATGTTTTCTATGTATTATTTATTTATTTACTATACAACATTCTTAATCTTAACGCAGTAGGTAATTAAATTCTTAGTGGTGACTTTATTATAGGTTGCCACGGCATGCCCAAGCGATACTTAATTATATACTAATACTATAATAAATAATAATAAATATTTCACAACATCACATCCAACATCCATTGATTTGACTTCGAGATAGGTAGCTCAAGCACCTGTATTACGGATATCAGAATCAACAGTGGGATAACAAATATATACATATAATACTTTTTTTTTGTTAATACATACTTATAATCCAAAGTAAACACCCAGACCAATACAAACAGACATGTTAATGCACACAAATGTTTGTACTGTGCGGGGATCGAACCCGCAACACTTGGACCAAAGGCAATCAAATATGTTAAAAACCATTATTTAGAGGAAACAAGTGTAAATATGAGTTTATTATGATTATACGTTTATTTATGTTACACTTTTATGCACATGTGCAATAGTCACGACATACGGGCTGACTTCCAAATACATATTCGTTTTTTTCTTACACAAATAAAGTGGAAAAATCAACTCAAATGCGTACATAATCTATTATTACATAATAAATCCTTATTTCTTTCCCCGAAAGAAAAAAATAACATTATGTGGAAAATGTGTCTACTCATTCACTTACCGCATTCATTATAAGTAAATAGCTATGGGCAGGGCACATTGTGAAGAGAAAAGACGGCTGTTGGGGCCGAAAAGTCCTCAAGTAGAGGACATTGCAGCTGCCACAGCTGCAATGTCCTTCACTTGAGGACCCTCCACGAGACGATGGACCGACGATCTGGTCTTGAAGGTCGCTGAAATACCTTCGATGGGGAACATTATGACAGACCTATATCCAGCAACTTGGTGGAACCCATATTGTCATTGATACCATTGTTGGTACAGGTGACCAATCAATGTGTCAATAGTAAAGAATCAGCCTATGTGCTGTCCCACTCAAAGGCAAAGGCCTCCATCAGAGAAATCAAGTTATCGCCACTATGAAAGGATTAGGCTTAATTACCACGCTTGCCTTATGCGGATTGGTGATAATAATACCGAGCTATGTTCGAAAAATTCGAAACATATCTTTGCTCGACCCGGAAATCGAACCCAAGATCACGGCCTGTTACTTAAACCACTTGACCAACAGGGCGATAAGATAAAGGTATTCCTGGGCGTCTTTTGGCTGAAATGACGATGAGGTGACCTTTCTACTCGTCTGAAAATTAACACATATTAAAAATATCTCATATGTCAAGGCAACCATATTGACGCCCAGTCCCTGACAAATTGTCGCTTGTCTGAAACCTCCCAACGTTCTCCAATTAGCTGGTTCCAAAGCGAACGTTTAATATAACAGATTCGGCCCGTCGTCCATCATCCGAGGAGGGCACTTAATCCCTGCTGCGGATCCAACTTTTGAGTTTGAATGCGCGGATTAAAAACGTTTGGATAGGGGCTATGCTTCCCCAAGGGCACGAATCCACATTTTCTGCGAAGTATATTCGTATTTACAAATTTTCTATAGTAACAAGGACAAAGTAAGGTCATTTAATACATTATTATTATATATTTAATGACCTTACACCTAACATAACTTAATATTAAAACCTATTATGCATATTTTCTTCTACTTGTTTGTAACCACGGTACCAATTGGCTGCAAAAACATGTTTACACTTTAATAGTAGTTAATAATTTGACTGCCTCTGTGGTGCAGTGGTTAGTGGGTCGCAATTTAACGCGACGGTTGTGCAAGAGGTCCCGGGTTCGATCCCCGGATCGGGCCAAAAATTTGTGCCCAAGTTTTCGGTAAGAAATTCTCAGTGGTAGCCCGGAGTCTGGTTGGCGGTCTTGTACCCGCGTACCTCGGCAAGCACGTTAAGCCGTTGGTCCTGCGCCCGATCCCTCTCCGGTCGTGTAACAGTAGTGTCCCATCGGAATATGAGGGTAAGGGAATAGAGAGTGCACTTGTGTTTGCTCACACACTTGAGCACTATAATATATCCCACGTACATAGGTGATGGTTGATGGAGGATATTATTTATTAGTTTCTACAATGTAAACTTTCTACAGTTTTTTTCCAAAGTCATAAAACTCGGTGCTTGTAAACATCGGATTTAGCTCTTCTCATCCCTGAAGGTTTTGAAACGGATAACTATGTAGATTAGATGCCGGATACACAAATCCATGTATTTTAATCAAAGTAATCTGATATGTGTTTGTCTGTACTTAGTCTTAATTATGGAATTATAATGCTTAAGTTAATAATGTACTTAACATTTTATCGACAGTCTTCGGGTTGACTTACCAAGGTCTCCGGTAGCTTGGTCGTTATGGCAGTTGCCCAGTTAGCAAAAGATCGTGAGTTCGGGTCCGACCCAAAGACTGTCGATAAATTTTAAGCGCATTATTACACAATAAATACTTACTTACTTACTTAACTTAAGAATAAATTGCAAAAAATAGCTCTACCCCAAAAAATCATATACCTAATGTATAATTTTGATATTCATAAGTGTTTGGACCTAGGTTGGATAAAAAAAACTATTTCTACAATACCACTCGTTTCCGTCCCATAGTAAAAGCATTGAGCAAAAAAAAACACAACGAATTACGAACCAAATCCAGTATTTCCCGGGACGTTTCAGCACACATTGAATCCCAAAAAAAGAAACCAAATCACTCCCCCAGACAGGAAGAAAAACAATAGGGTAGTTGTGGAACGGATAAATAAAGAGAAAGATTTATTTCGTGAGAGGAATATCACCGAGCGCGCTCGCTTGAATGTAAAGCAGAGCCAAGTTTTAGGGAATAACCAATCCGATCTATTGTAACACAAATGTAAGTATTATATACCCACATTCCACACATACACGTTAGGTACACAAAATTCACTAGACAAGCGTCCGTGGCACTCATTCAGCTGGTTTCACTGAAAACCAGCGTCGTGGCCTTTGTCTGGGCTGTGACATAAGCTGAGTGAGGGCCATTTATACTAGACGTCATTTGTTTGTGTTTTCTTTTGTTTTTATTTATATGTATTTTTAATTGTTTTATGTTTTGTTTTGTTTTGTTTACTGTTTGTGCCAAATTGTGTTCTGTTTATAACTGCTATAAGTTCTGTGTTGTGATGTCTATAATAATAAATATTTTCTTTCTTTCTATTGAGAACTTAACATAGGTAACATTAGTATACAAATAATGAATAGTCTTTACTGTACAGTCTATTATAGTCTAGACAGTGGAACACCTTGAATCTCTCGATAATGCAATTTAAAATCCCTGTCCCACTATATAAAACCCTTTTCTAGCCGACTTCTAAAAAAAGGAGGAGGTTCTCAATTCGACATGTAGGTATATATATTTTTTTTATGTTTGTTCGCCGATCACTTTGCCATTAATGAACCGATTCAGATGAATATTTTTTATTTGGAAATTAGATAGTCCCGGAATGGTACTATGATATGTATATCAGGATCTGATAATGGGATCCTGAAAAATTGAGAGAAAGGGTTCTTTTTTTTAAACTACACCAGTATTTATTTACTCTTGATTGTATTAATTTTGTAGCCCTGCTGATGATGGAAGGTCAACTTGTCGTCCGTTGATGGAATGGGCCAAATAAATTGGCCAAATTAAAGCACACACAAGTTATAAAACCCTCACCCTTATCTATACCTTTCCTTCATTGAACCGACATATATTTTCGACTTCTACATTATTTATCCATATTTTGTTAAGTTTATGTTAAGTAGTATGTATTTGTGTGTTCTTATGTTATTAGCGAGAGTATTGGAGGTCTATTCTGGGAGGAAAGGGGGTACAAAGGTTAGCATCGCATTTGTAGCTTCACTGGTATTGCATTGCAGCTATCCGTGGGCGGCGACCATGGCTTAACCATCAGATGTTCCATCTACCATAATCACTTAATAAAGACAACCCTTGGGTAGGGTGGACAAAATGTCTCAACCGTTACTATAAATATACACCTTAAGGCGACGGGTAGCCCTAACTAGCGACACCATTCGTTTTAAATCGTTAGCTACTAAACCGGATCTATTTTAAAGAATTTCGGAGCGGGAGTCTCTAATCAAACATTTATACTATTTATTTAATAAATGTGTACTGCTTTTTATCTGTTTTTGCACTCGAAATTTGGACTAACGCTATAAGTGGCCGTTTTAGGCGGTAATTCAAATTTCGAGTACAAAAGCAGACCAAAAAGTTAAGTATAATTGTTAAATAAATAGTATAAGTGTTTTCTAAGAGGCTGCAGCTTTGAAATTTTTAAATAGATATCTGGTTTAGTTCCTAACAATTTAAATCAATGGGCATCGCTATAGTGCCCTACCAGTCACCTTAATGACTTGTTCCCCTGTCCATTCCGTAATTTACCTAACACAACAAGTTCATCAACCCCCAGGTGTCCACAACAAGACAAACTGTCTGCGCGCCGAGATACGACCGCGAGAATGTTGGGCGTCCAAAACTTTGCGTCAGCGTCGGCTGTGGTGACCCTGATGGCGCTGTGACTTAACTAAATGTTCGGACTTCACTAAAAAGTTGGTCCAGCTTGTTGCAACTTGAATTTTGATAGTTCTTATTAAGAAACTTCTTTTAACAGTAGAAAAGCCAAGTTTGTGACTGACTCCACGGAAGTGATACCACGGTCTCAAAAAAAAACCGCCACTTTTTGTGACTTGGTGTTGCGGGTGTTCTTGGGCGGCAGAATTTGCTTACCATATAGTGATCTGTATGGTCGTTAGAAAAGAAAAATAAATGACTTGGTTTCAAGTCCATTTAGTAATTTAGATAACACAACAAGTTCATCAACCCCAAGTGTCCACCTGGGGCTGCAAGACAAACTGTCTGTGTGTCGAGATTCGACCGCGGGAAGGTAAGGCGTCCGAAACTTTGCGTAAGCGTCCGGCTGTGGCGGCCCTGTGGCGTAGTGACTGTACTAATTTTAGGGTTGGTTCACTTGGATGCAATTTGAATTGAGATGGTTAATATTAAGAAACATATTTATCACTGTGGGAGTACCCTGTTTCAGCATGAAGGGGCTAGTTTGACGGGAGTGATACCGAGAGGCCATGGGAATGTTAAGCTTCAGAAACTTTGCATCAGCGTCCGGCTGTGGCGGCCCTATGGCGCTATGACTTCACTTATGCTAGGGTTGGCTCAGTTTAATTCAAATCAAATATTGATAGCAATTTTAAAGAAAAAATCTACTGTGAAAGAATCACGCTTCAGCATGAATGGACCAGCTCGACCGGAGTGATAGCATCGCCTCTTGCGCTATGTTGCGTCAGTGAGTTATGGTACCGGAGGCACATTCCGGGAGGATGGTCAGTTTGGCAGCTTACTTGGTATTCCACTGGTGTCGCGAACTTCTATGGGTGGCAGCAATCGTATTACATAGACGTACGTAAACATAGACTCAAAGTCAAAGTCAAAGTCAAATAATTCTTTATTTGCATAGGCTTGTACATAGCACTTACAAATCGTCATACATTTGAATGACTTAAAACTATTTATAAGTACTTATGTATAATTTACATGTTAATACATAAATATGTTAATACATAAAATATACTAAAGAAATAAATAAACATAATGCGATTCTACCACCGGCTCGGAAAGTTGTTTCTGGTCGAGAAGATCCGGCAAGAAACTCGCCAGTTACTCTTTTTAATCGCCAAACTTTCATACAATGTTGTGACATCATCATACCAAGCCATACAGTTCAATTGTTACACAAAATAAAATAAAGAAAATATTAATAAAATAAATATTATGAGGTAAACCGAAGCAGACCAGTCCCCAAAGGTGGCACCTGTTCACAAGTATGACGTATGTGTCAGCCATCATTTCACTCAACCATATTAGAGGGAAAGTAATGACCCGCCACATAGCGCCACCACCTCCGAGACATTTGAGTGAGCATGACTACTTAGGTTCCCCTCATAGGTCACAAAGAGTAGTAGTTACTTAATACAATAATAACAAACTGCAGGACGAGGTGTACAATAGTAGTAGGTGGTTAGCATCTTGTCAATTATTGAATAATCAATATAAACCGCAAGACTAGCAAACGTATACGATGCAATACCCACCTAACCTGAACTGAACTAAACCTGACCTATACTGAATAAAGAATTTTTCTCTCCATTAAGTAAATAATGCACTAAACAATTTGTTTGACAGTCTTCGGGTGGGACCTTTTATACTTGTTAGGTACATACAAATATTGATTAAACTATCGTCGGCCTACGGCGAAGCAAAAAGCACTTTCAAAATTCGTCCACATACCAAGGTCTCCGGTAGCTTAGTCGGTAAAGCCCGGTTAGCAAAAGATCGTGGGTTCGGGTCCCACCCGAAGACTGTCGAAAAAAATTTAAGTGCATTATTTACTTAAGACGCCGTGTGGTCCCGGCAGAGTAGAATAGGCCACCCTCACTCTTACCGAGGTGTCGTAAAAGGCGACTAAGGTAAGGCTGCTGGCATGATCATCAGCGCCCAGAGAAGGAAAACTCTGCATTTACATCAAAACCCTCGCCAACCCGTCTGCCAAGCGTGGTGAGTATGGCAATTACCCCTCATGTGATTGAGGGAGGCCCGTGCCCCAGCAGTGGGGACTTAAATGGGCCGATGATGATGATGATGATTTACTTAAGAATAATTTGTAAAATATTGCCATACCCAATAAATTCATATTTTCGCCTAAGCCTGGCTTACAGCCATTGTGATATTCATAGTAACAAAACATTAAGTCACTACATTTACGAAGTTAAAATATCACTTCGCTAAACTAACGGACCTCCCCACGGACCGGGACATACGAATATTTACGTTTATATGTATACCCATGTCGCCTTTGTTTGCTTAGGACCAGATTAAAAAGTTCCATCGAAAAATTTAAATCCCATGATTAATGTGATTCGGGTTGTGTTTGTTGAGCAAATATAACCTTAATTCTGGAATTTGTAGATAAAAGCATATATTTCTGTGATGAAAATGTTTTTGCCGCAGGCCGTATTTCGTCTTCGAGTTCTAGAGTGGAGACCGTGTGAACGTACTGAAGGGCCCTCTAAGGCCAGATGGAGTGACGATCTGTGCAAGATGGATAGCAAGACCTGGATGAGAGATGATCGATCTTTGGCTAAGATCTATCAGCTTCGTTTTTAGTGTACAAATGTGGTGTTTATTTGTGCAGTGAAGTGCCGCAAAGTGATCCTAATAATAAGAATCGTTTGAATGTATCGTTTTTAACACTGCTATTGCGTGTCGAGTGCGTTGTCTCGTGACAATTTGCTTGGACCCAATAGAGTCTTGAAACACGTGATTATGTTTAGAGCGGTATCCGCAGAATCCGCAGTTCGATTAATGGTAAAACACCAGCGTTTTATAAAGTGACTTTGACTGACTTCGACTGTTGACAACCATCTTATTTCAATAAGTTACTTGACATTAGTATTTTTTTTTGTATGATAGACCAGCAGACGGATCGCCTAATGGTAAGCAATTGCCTGACCGGATGGCGTAATTGGTAGTGACCCTGCCTCTTACGCCAAAGGTCGTGGGTTCGATCCCCACCCTGGACAAACATTCGTGCGATGAACACTTGTGTTTGTTCAGTGTCTGGGTGTAATATATGTATTTAAGTATATATTAGTGTTCCTCTGTTGTCTGATATCTGTAACACAAGTGCTTGAGCTACTTAGTACGGAATCAGGTCAATGTATGAGATGTTGTGAGACATATTATTATTATTATTGCCGCCGCCGATAGATACCCGTGACACCACTGGGTCGCAATTCAACCAAACCCCCTTTCCCCTGGATTGAGCCTCCGGTACCCTCACTCACGCAGCAAAACACAGCACAGTGCTGCTTCACGCCGGTTTTCTGTGAGGCCGTGGCATCACTTCGGCAGAGCCGGCCCATTCATGCCAAAGCGTGGCTCTCCCACGATCAAAATCCAGAGGTGCAAGGCACCCATATCTTTGAGTAGAACCATATTATAAAAAAGGGTCCGAAACGAAATGAGTAAATACTTAAACAGGATTGAAAGTATAAAAACTAAACACTGAGTTTTCAAAACCAAGAGAAACACTGAAGACTAAAGATTAACAACACTACAAGAAATCAGCCAGTGGAAACAATAACAACAATTCACAATAGCAGTTAAGGCCGCAGCCCTGCCCGGGAGTCGAACCCGGCGAATAGAAACGGTCGTATTACCCGCCGGTTACCGCTCACCGCTAATGAATAATAAAAACCGGTCACGCGAGAGCTGTGATTTGTGAAGGGTTCCGGATGCCAGTTCATTCAATATTGTGACTTGTAACTTGATTTGTGTTCGTAATTTCTACAATGATAGTCCAAATAGAGCAATGGTTTATCATCGGGTGAGATAAGATAAGACATGTAATGATAAAAATATAAAAAAAAACTTTATTTAATTTTGACCCACACATTACACATATGAATGTCAAAATAGGCACATAATCATCATCATCATCATCATCAGCCCATTTAAGCTGCTGGGGCACGGGCCTCCCTCAATCACATGAGGGGTAATTACCATACTCACCACGCTTGGCAGACGGGTTGGCGAGAGTTTTGATATAAAAGCAGAGTTTTCCTTCTCTGGGTGCTGGATCATGCCAGCAGCTTTACCTTAGTCGCCTTTTACGACACCTCGGTAAGAGTGTGGGTGGGTGGCCTATTCTACTCTGCCGGGGACCACACGGCAACACAAGGTACATAATATCTACCGCTGATTCGGAATGTTGATTTCTACTGAGAAGACACCAGCAAGAAACTCAGTAGTTACTCTTTTATTGATGATGTTACAGAGTTTCAATTGAGAAGAGAAAAAATACAATTATCAAAGCTAAGATACTAGTGATCCGTTTGCTTCTCTATCACCTATCAAATAAAAATATATATGGTAGCTCAGCACCTAAAAATGTTTTGAATAGATGTGTACTTCCAGTAAATTCTGGAATATTCTGATTTTCTTTAGCCAGGTTTAATTGTATGTGATAGGTGGCAGACGAAAAGACTGGCCACCTGATGGTAAGCTATGGACACACGCAACACCGGTGGAGTCACAAGTGCGCTGCCAACCTTTGAACCCACCTTCCCCCAGATTGGGCCTCCTGTACCCTCCCTCACTCACGCAGCAAAACACAGCACAGTGCTGCTTCACGCCGGATTTCTGTGAGTAAGTGGTATAACTCAGGTCGTGTCTGCCCATTCAGGCTGAAACATGGCTCTCCCACGGTCAACCCTTTACCTTTTTAGTATGTGATAGGTGGCAGCACACCCGCGACACCAGTGGAGTCACAAGTGCGCTGCCGACCTTAAAACCAACCTTTCCCCCGGATTGGGCCTCCGGTACCCTCATTTACGCAGCGAAATACAGCACAGTGCTGCTTCACGCCGATTTTCTGTGAAGCCGTGGTATCACTCCGGTCGAGTCGGTCGGCACATTCATAAAGGAGAGAGAATCTATTATGTTGGATCTCTTTTGCCAGTTAGTCCAGTTCGTTAAACAGTATTGTTCTCATTTGTCCTTGTATTTGGCTTTTGTGACATGTGAATATCCCAACATGGTTAAATAATGTTTAATAGACGAAATGTCGGTAAATTACAGTGTTTGCAAAAACTTTTAAACTCTTTTATTTTGCACTTATATTTCCATGGAGCACCCACTGTCATTGGGTGGGAGACCAACGGACAATGGTTTCTGAGTTACGGGCCACAAGTGAGACAGTGTATTTTTTTTTAATCAGCCTATAAACTGTCCCACTGTAGGGCAAAGGCCTCCATCATGGAAATCAACTTATCGCTACTATGATAAGATTAGACTTAATCACCACGCATGCCAAATGCGGATTGGTGATCACAAACCCGAGCTATGTCCGAAAAATTCGTAACATTCTTTTTGCTTGACCCGGGACTCGAACCCAGGACCCTGAAATCACGGTCCGGTACTTAAACCACTAGACCAACAGGGCGTTTTTTTATAATAATAATAATAATATCCTCCTACCGATTTCGGCTAAGGCGGCCAATCTCAACGTTCAGCCACTTACGCAGGATAGGCGGCCATTCTCATCTTACGCAGGATATATAATAGTGCTCAAGTGTGTGCGCAAACACTCTATTCCCTTTCCCTCATATTCCGATGGTACACAAGTGTGCTTTCCAAGGTACAAGACTGCCAACTTCCAGACTCCGGGCTGACACTGCGAATTTCTTAACAGAAAAACTCAGGTACAAATTTCGGCGCGACCCTGGGATTGAACTCGGGACCCCAAGCGCAGCCGTCGCTTCAAAGTGCGACTTCCCCAATGCGCCAACAAGGCAGTCATTTAATATTCCTCATATGAAGTGCACTTCTTAATCTCCATCCAATTTTGTGTGACGTCATTTAATTTTTTTCTTAGCCGCGATTTTAATAATTTCCAAGGATCTCTAAAAGTGCATCATTGTACTTCTTATGCTACTGCATTGGTACTGCAGATAACGTTTTAAAAGCATTTTATTGCGTCATAAAGGAATATAATTACAACGGTACAGTCAGCACATTTGAATGGACAACATTTCAAATTTTTAACATGTCCATATTGTTTTTTTATATGAAAGTAGACATAAAATTAACAGACCATTATTTTTTCTTTTTTCAAAATTTGTCCATTTTCATGCATAAAATAATTATTGAAATTCTTTTTATTCTGAATAGACGTAAGCGCCAAATGACGTCATCGGACGGCTGAATACAGCGATATTCCTTTGCTTATCATTGTTTTAATAAAAAATGGTACTACTGTCAAAAGTAAATAATACTAGTGTCAACATTGTCAACGTCATTCATAGATTCAAAGTTGACAAGTTGTCTTTTTTTTTGACAGTTACATGTCATGAGTTTGGCATTACGTAAATTTAAAACTATAATGTGCTAAGCAAAGAAATATTTTACATTCTGCCGTCCGATGACGTCATCTTACGTTTTTTAGTTTTTAATTTTTTTCTCAGTAAATAAGCAATATAAAAAATGAATAAATATATATTCGAGCAGCGGAAAAGTAAACAAAGAATTGGTATTTTTTGTTTCAGAGCTTAGCAATTTTGAAATGTTGTCCATTGTAGAAAAGTTTATTTACAAAAACTTGTCTTTTTAAATATTATTGAGGGCGAGCGAGCAGACGGAATACCTGATGATAAGGGACACCGTTGCTATAGGCTTATGGAAGAGGTTTATTCCCGCTGTCCACCCTCTGCTTGTCCACCCCGGGTGGACAGTGAAACAACTGTTAAAAAAATTCCCGTTGTCCACCCCTTCTTGGTTGAAAGAGGGGGTGGACAGCGGGAATAAACAATGGAATGGAAGAGACGAGGTATCCCAGACGCGTTGCCGGCTCTCAAGGAAAAAAATAATTATGGTAACAACTTCTCGCAGCGGTATTTCCGAACCGTTACAACATGGAGATCTTCAAGAAACGAGCTCATAGCTTTCTAAAAGGCCGGCAACGCATTTCTACTCCCTTGGGTGTGGCTGATGTCCATGATGATGGTCATTATAATTAAATGAGGTTCAACTGTTGAACTGATGATGGAAGGTCAACTCCTCAATGGTAAGGAGTTAAAAGATAAGTCTTTCAATACTGTACTGACTCACAATTCGTTAGTTAGTTATTTGGCGGGTGTCAGGAGAAAGGTGTGTATTAGTGTCTAGCTGATTTTATTGTACAAATTTGGTAAGTAAGTAAGTAAACATTTATTGTCCACATAAAATATTAACATAGACAGGACATATAACATAAGCATAGAGAGATTGTACAGT
Source organism: Marasmia exigua (assembly GCA_019059595.1). Classification (NCBI taxonomy): domain Eukaryota; kingdom Metazoa; phylum Arthropoda; class Insecta; order Lepidoptera; family Crambidae; genus Marasmia; species Marasmia exigua. The sequence continues at coordinate 1,469,091 of CM032475.1, forward strand.
AATACATAGGAAAAAATATTTAACAAAAACAAAAAAAAAGTGAATATATAAACTAGTGACCAAGGATGAAGAAAAGGAACAAAGTTTATTTATGCAGTGTAGTGCCGCAAAGTGATCCTAATAATAAGAATTGCTGGATTGTATCGTTTTTAATACTGCTATTGTGTGTCGAGTGAGTAGTCTCGTGACAACTTTCTTGGACCGAATAGAGTCTTCAAACCCGCGATTGCTTTTAGAGTGATATCCGCGATGGCTTTTAAAGTGATTCGGTAGGTTAATAAAACGTAAAACACTAGCGTTTTATTGAGTGTCTGTGACTTATACTAACTTTGACTGTTGACTACCTACTTATTCTCAATAAGTTACTTGACATTGGCAAATTATCTTCGGGTAAAGCCATATTTAATAAAATAGACTATTCAAACGTTGATACCAGCTTATAAAAAGGATATTCAATAAACATTATGGAAGTATTAAATGTATATTTATTGTAAAGCATGGCGTCCCATATAAATTGAGTGATTAATGTTTGCAGATAGCAATAAAATACCAAATAATATCTTGCAGCAAATGAACAAATATGATTGCTATTAAGTACTGAAATATTCATATTGTTAGGGTGGTTGTACACAACTAGCTTTTAAAACAGACACGTCATCAACATCAGCGCATGCGCAGCTCGGTGGTTCTGGACGCGCCTTCCATACGGGGGGTCAAGGTTCGAAAGAAGCATTCTCCTCTGGATTTATCAAATTTATGTGCGTACTACCATTTGCTCAACGGTAATTAAAAACTTCGCGAGGAAACGATTTTGGATGGTATCTGAAATATGAAACCATGATTCAGCTCACCTGGTTCCCCTGTAAAGGTTGCGATAGTCATAGTTATTGTAACTACCAGACTCCCCAAATCCAGAATCATGGTCTAAGCGTACCACGGGTTGAGACGTTTCAAAAACTATCCGAAACGGGCAGGTTTCCTTCCGATGATTTCTTTCACCGCCGAACTAATGGTAGAAATACGCACACAGATTTGAAAAACCGGTCAACAACGAGTCAAACTCGCCCATGAAGGGTTCCGTAGCAACAAGTAAGATATATGGAAGGTAAATTGCGGTTAATGGTTTATAACGTATCAAAAAAAAACTACTTGCTAAATCTATTTCAAACCAATTTTCGTTGTTAGTTTTCATGTTAATGTTTATCATATATTTTTTTAAGTTTGATGATTTGCACATTTTACTACTTTGCAAAAAGTATTAAGTTTAGAAAAAAAATTTGAAACCCCAACATCTTTTTTAAAGACCTATTCATAGAATACCCACACGGATGGGTTTGATGAAAAAAATAATTTTAGAGTTTCAATAAATTCTAAGTCTCGAGAGGGGGGTCTCCATACTTAGCTAAAAAAAATTTTTTTTCCTATTTTTGTGTCATAATCGTAATGTGGTTAACAAAATACATCTGTTTACAAAGTTTCAAAATTATAGTTCTTATAGCATCGGATAAAAATGGCTGTGACATACGGACGAACGGACAGACATGACGAATCTATAATGGTTCCGTTTTTTGCTATTTGGCATCGGAACCCTAAAAATCCAGAGGTATGCTCGGATTTGTATCTGAAGGCTTGTATCTCACGTATTATAGTTAATTTTTTTTATTTCATTCTGAATTTCTTACAAAATTCACTTTTTTATATGATAGGTGGCAGACGAGCAGACAGTTCATCTAATACTAAGCGGTTGCCGCCGCCCATGTACACACACCAGTGCAGTCACAAGTGCGATAACTAACTAACTAAAACTAAATAGATTGGCGCAGCGACCCATGGTGAGTCTTGGCCTCCGATAATAAGAGCCTCCATCTTGGTCGATCCTGCGCCACCTCCTGCCAGTCATCTGCCGAGATTCCGCGCAAGTCTTTTTCGACCTCATCCTTCCAGCGATATCGGACGGCCGACTGACCTTTGGCCATTAGGACGTCCCTGATACGCTCGCTTTACCGCACGATCGTCTCCCATTCTTTCTAGGTGGCCGAGCCAGCGAAGTCGGTGCGCTTTAGTCTCGCCAATGATGTTGGGCTCGCTCACCTGGTCTTCCAATTCCCTGTTTTTTAGCCTTCTCCAAGCGCCATCCGGAGTCTGTATAGGTCCCAGAATCTTGCTCCAGATCTTTCGTTCTGCCACGAGTAGTTTGGTCTCTTCTTTGCGGGTCAATGTCCAAGCTTCACAGCCGTACATCAAGATTGGACGTATTACTGTCTTGTAGATGCCAACGACAAGTGCGATGCCAATCTTTAACCCCTCCTTTCCCCCCGATTGGGCCTAAGGTACTATCACTCACGCAGCGAAATACAGCACAGTGCTGCTTCACGTCGGTTTTCTGTGAAGCCGTGGTATCACTGCGGTCAAATTATGCGGTAGTATTAGGAATAGTTCACAAACAGACCCAGTGCACAGCCGGTGTGTCGCTGTCTTTACTTCATTTTAATGGGGTGTACTAATAGGCCTTATTTATTGTTATTGTGTTAAATGCGTCAGATATAAATTAGCACAGAATGCTTAACGTCGTGGGAGTCAATATTTCTAAGTTGAATACAGAATTTAAGTAAATATTTATTTAGAGAGTATTTTGGTTTTGGTACCGGGCACTTTCAGACACAATATAAATATTGATGTTCAAAAGTGGTTAAAAACTTAACGATAAAATACACTTCAAATAAGTAAATTTACATCTCATAAAATCAATCAATTGATTGACCTGGTTTCGAACTAAGTTGCTTCATCATCATCATCTTAGGTTGTATCCCAAGTGGGCACTTCAGAATCAGAATATTTATTGCTTGTAACAGTACCTACCTCAAAAAATTTAAATAAATAAAAAAAAACTTGCCTCAAAAAAGCTCGGTATTCTGGCTAAAGTGAGGCAATACTTTACGCCAGGACAGCTGCTTAACTTGTATCAAGCGCAAGTCCGAGCCTGCATGGAGTACTGTTCTCATCTTTGGGACGGCTCAGCCAAATACCAGCTTGAGGTATTAGAGAGTATTGAGAGAAGGGCCAAGAGGCTAATTGGCGACGTCGAGCTTGTGGGTAAGAGGCTACAAAGCCTTGAACACCGACGCAAGGTAGCAAGCTTATCGATCTTCTATCGGATACATTTTGGAGAGTGCGCCACGAGACTGTACAATGCCATTGGAGCATCTCCGTTTTTCCACTATTCCACCAGGCAGACCCTCAATCGACACCGGTACATGGTAGAAATACCAATAGTCCGCACAAAGAGGTTTGAATCCTGTTTCCTTATTCGTACTGCGAAACAATGGAATCAGCTGCCTGAGGAGGTGTTCCCTAGAAGCAACAATTTGGGGGTTTTCAAAGCGCGAGTGAGTATCTTCTAGGTAATCGTGCTACTTCTTAGACCATATTATCATTTACCATCAGGTGAAATATGGTCTAACGCTTACCTACAGTAAAAAAATAATCTAAATGCTTTATTTATGATTGTAACATATCTATTGTACATTTGTGGTGTTCTCAAAATGTGCCAAACTAGTATTATAATATCTGTGGCATAAGTTTAAAACTGAAGCGCAGTAATAGCGCCCTCTTTCAAACAATTATTATAACAAAAGTAAACAATGGAGAATTATCCAGTTATATCAAAAATATAGAATAAGTGATGGTAAGTGCGTGTGTGGTTGTGTGTGCGAGATTGAAAAAAAATCATACTAAACTTCAGAGAACGGAGCGATTTTTAAAATTAAAACTATTCACTTCTGGAGATAAATTGATGCAGTGATGTCATGGAGCACCTGGTTTTGTACCCTTGTGTACCCTTTAACGGCCAAGTAACACAACATTAACTATAAACAATAAGAGAAATCGCATTAAGAAACCTTAGACTTGGCACGACTTTGTCTAGATTTGATTACGTTTCAGAGATAAACAATCAGCTTTAACGAGACTTGGCAAATTTTTTGCAGAATGTTTTTGGTGGGATCAGTTTGTTCGTATAGTCTATACAGGTCCACGGTCCCTTAATGTTCTGTTAAAATAAACATCTAAGTTAAGTAAAAAAAATACGGCATAAATAATCAAAAACGCATATTTCAAACTTTCTAAGGGTGTCAAAATCTGTAATTTACCGCGCCTAAGCAGCACCTGGACTGGGTCTAGCCAAGTAAATAAGGGTACCGAATGCCCAATATAGGGGGAAGGGATGTTTAAAGAATTGGGAGCACACATTGGGAGCACACTTGTAACTCCGCTGGTTTTGCGAGTGTCCATAGGCGGTGGTAATCATTTACAATTAGGTGATCCGTCCGCCCGTCTGCCTATTACAAAAAAAAGATACAAAATATCCAATAACCAGTTCAACAGCGGCGCCATTCCACGAGATATTTCACATTTTCTACTTCAATTATTAATTAAACTTCTCCGACACTAAAATATTACTGGCTCTTTTTTCCCTCCTCACTTCTCAATAGAGATGGGACAAAATGGTTTTTTTTTATACTACCGTCGATTTTTAATTTTTTAAATCTACTAAAAAATATTTAATGTAATAAGGAATATTTTTAGTAGTTTTAGCTATTAATCTCACAAAAATGAATTGTTTTGGGTAAGAGCGAGATAGCCTTAATTAAAGCATCGTAAAATTTATTAGAATGAATGGTAGAAAAAAAAATGATTTTTTTATATATTGTGTAAATGTGACTCCACTGGCGTCGCGGGTGTCTGTGGGCGGCGGCAATCGCTTACCATTAGGTGATCCTTCTGCTCGTGTGCCAGCTATCACATAAACATAGTAAATAACAAAGTCCCTATCCCTATTTATGCTTAGATCTTTAAAACTGCGCTACATGTTTGGACGGGGATTGACAATTTTGTAAAATTTATATTACTTTACATTCAGAGTTGATAGATGTTGTTTAAAGAAAAAAATGAAGAAGAATTAAACGCTAAGGGAAAGAAAATTTGATTTCTGTGAGATGTCGATATGTAAGTATGAATAGTTTTGACCCATTTCTTACTTTACCTTGAGAGCAGATAGATTCTGTTAAAATAAATAATGAGAAAACTACTCCGGGCTGGTTCACAATTGAAACACGTTTCGTTACGAAGAAATCATATATTACGGAAAAACACGCGAATAAAAGTTGCCGCGAAAAGAAAATTTATACAATTTTTTCACAATGACAAATTAGAATGACAGTTCTTTAATACGTTTTCTTCTTTTTTTTAATTTAAAAATAAACACATGAGCCGTCGCTAACATAAAGTAAAATAAAAATAAAACGCTAGGGGAAAGAAAAGTTTCATTTCTGTGAGATGTCGATATACGTATTGTCTCATCCCTACAGTTTCATTCCGCACTTGCTTTTTTGTCCATTTCCCTTTTCGTAGTTATTATTAAAAGTGCCGTCAGTTCGCCTCAAAGATGTTTCGATGTAAAGAGTGTTTACCACTCCAGTATAAACAAAGCTAATTTGTGAGTAGGACGTGCAGTAACTATTTATACATGGCAGCACCGTCTATGACTGGCCGGTTGGCGCATTTATTTCATTTTTTAAGACAGGCAACAAGGCATACAATACAAAAGTCTTAAGTCTAGTGCAGTAGCTAATTATAAGTGCTGTCTTAATTACGAGAGTCGAGAAATGCGGTCATGCCGCAAACTCCATCTTAGCTTCCCTCCTCATTCCTCAGAATCCTATTCACAATCCTTTACTGTTCAACCCATTCGTCTCTGGAACTCCTTACCCCTTCCAATCAGGAAATCACAATCCCTTCCTATATTCAAGTCCCGTGTCAAAACTCACTTCCTATCTCTATAAATAGGTCTGTTTTTTCCTTGTCTCTTCTTCCTTTTTTATGTGGTCTGCTCTCTGGTCATTTATACCTATCTATAAGAAATATTTTTATTGAATTTTTGTTATAAATTATCTATGTATATATTATTGGGTATGTATGTATTGTTTATTATTATTTATGTAATGTAATAATATTAATATATAAAATAATGTATATTTCTGCCAGTCTCAATTTCATTTCTTAAACTACTTTGCACTGCCTTCCCTTATTACGAATACGATATTTCTTTCCTCTACCCAAAGGTTGTCTAGAAGAAATCGCTACAAGCGATAAGACCGCCTTATTGTACTGTCTGTTGTTGTTGTATCATGCTTGTATTTTATTTTTGTGCAATAAAGAATATCTATCTATCTATCTATCTATCTTGTAATGGACACTTCGGTTTTTTCAGTCTCTGTATGTATTTAAGTATATGTTTATAATTCTTCTGTTGTACGTTATCCTTAACACATGTGCTCAAGCTTCTATGTAAGAAATCAGATCAAAGTATGAGATGTTGAACCAACAGCGAAATTAAAAATGTATATTATGTACAAATAAGACTTTTCTTTTGTACCGAAATACATAGCGAAATTATATTGTTTTAAACTTTCATGGTCACTAACATAAGAATAGTTATTTACGAGATTTTAACCATGTACCTTATTTTTGAGTTTCCGATATCTCGGCACTGTTGCAAGTAACTGAAGTTTTTGCGGGTAAGTTGTTACGTGCAGACAAATCGGTCTATCCTCCTTCGCAGTCTTATATTACGCGCACCTGCGGTACCACTGATTCTAAAATGTAATAACCGGAAAACTAAACAAATTGTCGTTTCGCGGCCAGATACTGTGAGTGTTGTGTGTCGAGAACAGGTGCGAGAAAAAAGTGAGTTAGTGAACAGTGGTACAGCAGGTGCACGTAGTAAAATAATGCGAAGGAGGGTAGACCGATGTGTCTGCCAGTAACAACTTACCCGCAAAAACTTCAGTTACTCCGTGACCATGGCGCTTGCAACAGTGCCGAAAAATCGGAAACTAAAAAATAAGGTATATGGTAGAAATCCCGTAAATAACTTTTCTAACATACCGACATGTTCATGCACACAAATGTTTGTAGTGTGCGGGGATCGAACCCTTGCAACAGAGCCAACATTCACTACCACTGATCCAAACGGATGTACGTACAGGAAGTCGCAGCCGTGTCAGTCCACCCACACGTTGGAGTGACGATCTGATGAAGATCGCGGGAATCCATTGGATGCGAGCGGCACAGGACGGGTATGTGGGACATTGGGGGAGGCCTATGTCCAGCAGTGGCCGTCTATTGGCTGAAATGATGATGATGATCCAAACGAGTCAATGTGGGTATATGTAAATTCCAGGTTATATGGAAATGAAAGCAGCAAAATGTAAAGGATTGTCGAATCTACCGTTCGCAAACAAATCATTAATTATTACAGACCCGCAATCAACGCACGCAGGCACAATCGATATCTGGCAAAGCGATGTTGATGTAATTGACCACTTCGAATATTAGTTTATCATGCTTAATATACAACGTTTTCACCATGGGAGAGCCACGCATACCACGGCCTCACAGAAAATCGGCGTGCAGCAGCACTGTGTTGTGTTTCGCTGCAAAAGTGAGGGTACCAGAGATCCAATCAAGGAAAGGGTTTTTTTTTATATAGAAAGGCCAATCAGGATGACCTCACTCCGCCTGATGGTGAGCGGCCGTGCAATCCAAATATGAGGCTGACAGGCACAGAAGAACTAACAAAGTACCCATTGAGTCTGATATCCTCACCCTAATGGCCTGCTGAGATGCCGTTTCACGTCCCGCCTAAAAGACCCCGGATTGTATGAAGGAGGACACATGAGCTGGGAGGGCATTCCATGCCTTGATGGCTCGGGACAGGAACGAGGAGCCAAACCTCTTGATGCGCGCCGCCATTGTCTGGATTGTATGCGGATGGCAACGCTGACCAGCACGTGTTGTTCGGAAGTGGAAAGGGGAGGATTGGATGGGTTTAAAAGTTGGTAGCTCACTTGTGACTCCACTGGTGTCGCGGGTGTCTATGGGCGGCGGCAATCGCTTTCCGTCAGGCGATCCGTCTGATCGTCTGCCACCTATCACATAAAAAAACGCAGGTTCTGTAGATGATCTTAGCACAGAAAAATACAAATGAGTATTTTGTGAATATTTCCAGTTTCAAGGTACTTGAATACAATACAAAATACAAGACTTATTCAGTTGTATTTTTTTGCTACTGCTGTTATTAATATCGAGCACTTTGAAAATCTCATTTATTTTATTAGTGGCCCCTTAAATACTAATTTTGTTTTCTTTTTAGTATTTATTGTTATTATAGCGGAAATAAAAATACACAATTTGTGAATTCAATTGCCTAGATATGTCGTGACCATATCATAGATTTGCTCACTTCATAAAACACTCGAACCTTCTCACCTTTGCGTGTAATTGTCAGTTGCATCCAGAACTGTCGTTCCGGAACCCAGGATATACTATTCATATTCTTTATTGCTTTCCATAATGTTACAAAAGGTACGCTTGCTCCATGAATCAGGATTCGGAAAGCCTGGTAACGCAAAGAAGCGACTGACGCTTGACCTTTTCAACCCTTAGCACAGGGAATCCAGACTCTCTCAAATATTTTCTCAAACAGATTTTCTCAAATATTGCAGGTACAAGACCCCAATTCTCGTGCTCGTGACATTTATTTTCATACGTTATACATCACTAAAACAGTTTTTTTGTATGGTTTTCAGGATGTTTTCAAAATATCACGAGCACGAGAATTGGGCTTCAAGTATGAACTCGATTATATCACGAAATAAGAGTTGCTTATCGATAGCCCACTATCGATAGTCTATCGATAGATAGTAAAAGTAAAATCAATAGTATCGATAGTCTATCGGTAGATAGTAAAAGTAAAATCAATAGTATCGATAGTCTGATAGTAAGAGTAAAATCAATAGTATCGATAGTCTTTCGATAGTATTGCAGGTTCGATACTATGCATAGTAAAATTAGATCAATACTATTGATAACGCTAAAACTATCGATACTATCGATTGTTTAATGTCCAATAACAATAACATAAAATTGCCAACTACATCGCCAATAAAACGCCGTCAACCAAACGTTAATCAACCATAATCTATTATAAATAAAAAAAACTCGCCTAAAGCTTAAAAGAATAACGATCGAGCAATCACAGCATAAATGATAACTTCACTTGTAATTAAAACCGGGAATTAATCTGCAGGACAAAATTAACAATCTGCCGACGAAAAAATGTCAGAAATGAGTTTTCTTTTCAACTCTGCGAAGGACCTAATTTTTTCTTGCGTGAATGAGCGGATAATATAATTTTGTTGTTGACGGTAAAGTTAGATGTGTTTTTTCGACGTTGAGAAAATTGTGTAATGAAAATACCGCTGGTAGGTTTTCTAGAATAATATGATAGTGTAATATGTTGGGTGAACTAAAAGTTTTTATGTATCTGCTTTAAATAATTTGTACCCATATAGTACTAAGCAAATTGAATCAGCCTATATTCAGAAATGGCTCCTATGTAATGGGGTCTTTCCATGACGAAATCTTTGCAAACTACAAACACAAGCTTAAAATCAATCAGAAGGTACATTTTCTTTCTGCTTAGTACAAAACATTGTATGTACCCATTTAAAAAAAAAAAACCACAAGCGCAGATGCAGTTAATTACCTGAGTTGCTACCTACTTTTTTTTTAAGAACACACGACCACAATCTCACCTGATAAAAAGTGACGATGAGGTCTAAGATGTAACGCGTTTGCCTAGATGATGCTTCACTCTTGCCTTAAAGATGTCCAGATTGTAGTGGTCTGGAAAAACAGACCTTGGCAAGGATTTCCGTTCCTTAGCTGTCCGCAGTATGAATGTGGAAGCAAATCGCTTCGTGCGGATGCCGCGCCTTGAAATTGGATATTTTGACGATATCTTTCTTTCCCAAAAAAATATCCCTGTATCTTGTTAGCTGATATTATGTATACGGGGTGTATGTTAAAACTATCTTTAACAAACTCAATTAGCCAATTAAGCTAGTCAATGCGTGTGACTTAACAGCTAAATTATAGCAGCAATTAGGCAAATCCGTTCGACTACCGCGTATGGCGGATTGGCGGCCTACTGTTGCCGCAGCTGGGCCAGCGTCAGTGTTGCCAACTTAAAGTCCGTAAAATAAAATGGAAGATGACCTTAAAATGACCTTTGTTTCAATAAACATAAGGTTTGCTATTTTATCAAGTTTCATTCTATACAATTTTATTATAATTGGTATACAATATTTTTTCTGTGACACCAATAGCTATCATTTTAATCAAACTATATTTTTTTAGGCCGTGTGGTCCCCGGCAGAGTAGAATAGGCCACCCTCACTCTTACCGAGGTGTCGTAAAAGGCGACTAAGGTAAAGCTGCTGGCATGATCATCAGCACCCAGAGAAGGAAAACTCTGCATTTATATGAAAACCCTCGCCAACCCGTCTGCCAAGCGTGGTGAGTATGGCAATTACCCCTCATGTGATTGAGGGAGGCCCGTGCCCCAGCAGTGGGGACTTAAATGGGCTGATGATGATATTTTACACAGTTTAGTTTAGTACGTTTGGTGTTAGTTTTGTTTGTTGTAATTAACAGATTTTGATAAGACATTTTTTTTGTACTTTTCAAACTAATGATGGCTCTCATAATACATTATAATTATGATTTTTTATTTCTTTTTAATGTTAGTGCCTATGTTGTGTGCTTAAAATGTATATATATTTAATTTGTATGTATTGATCTATAAATTGTATTTGTAATCATTCAAGATACACCCTTTTGTTCACCATAGCTGTAATTTTTTTTATTGCGCACTGAAGCCACGTATTTTGACTGCAGCTTAGGCTTACCAACACAGACCTCTGTCATCCCACTCGAGGCCTACGTAAGCACCTATCTATCCTTTATTCATAGGATCAATGACGTGTGGACAAACTTCAATTATTCCGATTGTCTGGAGGCCCCAGGCGTTGTGCGCTGTGCGCCGTGAGTGCTGTGACGCTGTGCCTGGCGGACGACGGCAAACACTGTTGTCACTTGCTATGAGAATAGGGAATCAGGCACCTTTACACGGTTCGATATGTCAGGCCGAAGATTTCTAACCGATCTTTTTACAGTTCTGCGTATGTATATGATTTTACGCATCTATGTTTTGTAAAAGTAGATATACGAGGAGGTTTTTATAGTGTATAGGGCCATGATCAGCAGTGAACGTCCTATAGATGTTATGAGTAGTTTATTTGCTATGCGACTAGTTACTTCTTCCTCTAAACACTTGCAGTTTTATTCAAGAGTATTTGTATACTAAAACGCTGTAATTTTTTCAAAATTTTTGTATGAAAATTATTTGTTCATCATCAAAACCGTTAGAGTTAAGAAAGGTGTATTGAACAAAACTCTTAATCTCGTTTTAACGGGCTATCCAATATCTGGCAAGTGTAGTTAGCTTCTGACCTTCGCAATCCTTGGACAGTAACTGCACTAAGTACAATCATGGCTTTGCTACGTTTTATTTAGTTTGTTAAAAGCAGACTAAATGGTGGCTCAATGGGTAAAAACACGCTTTCCATATAGGAGATCATATGTTGAATCGATCCAACAGACACAGACATCCAATGCCCAAAACTCCCGAGACGCTGTGAACCGCACCAAGTGGAGACACTTCGCGCGAGCCGCATCAGCACACGAAAATGGTACATCGTCAACCACGACCACTCTGTCAACAGTGAACGACTAAGGAGAAGGCTGATATTTTTATAGCAATATTTTGCAATTTGTTCTTAAGTAAATTACACACTTAAAATTTCATCTTGTATTCAAGCGGGACTCGAACCCAACCACAATCCGGGTGAATGTTCTACCAATTAGATCACTGAACGCGTTATTAAGCCGACGAAATTTGTAAGTGCTTGATGCGACATGAGCTGTCGATAGTCTCATCAATATTGTAAGTATATTTACGATATCCAGTGGAAATATTATTAAAAATATTTGACCACCAGTTAAGATGAGACTGCTAAATCAATAGTTGATATTTTTATAGCAATCTTTTGCAATTTATTATTAAGTAAATAACACACTTAAAACACGAGATGAAATTTTTAAGTGTGTTATTTATTAAAGAAGGAGAAGACTGTTGAATCCAAGCGTGCAGATTTTTCAAATCTATGTGCGTATTTCTACTATTAGCTTGGCAGTGAAGGAAACCTTAATGAGTGAAACATCTGCATGTTTCGAAGTCATTGTCTGATATGCCAACTATCACACAAATTTAACCTTGCAATGCCAGTGAAGCTAAAATTGCGCTAGCGGCGTCTTTAAAAGGAGATCTTTAATCTTTTCTTGAAGCTCTCTTCACGCCTTTGTATGTCTTGCTTACGGTTAAAAAAAACCAGCGCTGGTGCTGCCACTACTTTCCGCCTATCTCTATACTGAGCAACACCTTTGCAGCGCACCTGTGACTCCACGTGTGGTTTTGGTGTCCATGTGGAACGGCAATCGCTTAATCACAGATGGTTCGTCTGATCATGTGCCCACCTTTAGTTCAATAAAATGTACATGATTTCCAGTCAAATTGAGCTTTTTACTACCTACAACTGTCCAGCGACGTATTAGGGGCCCCACTCACGGCGACTTTTTGTAGCGATTCTGTATCGCGTTCGCATCGATACAGCCGCGAAGTGGTCGCTAACTGTGTGTCCCGGACTCAGATTCAGACACGACACAAACGCGATACTGTCCCGCGTTTAGTAAACGCGCGCTTGCATCGATACAAAAAGTCGCCATGGGCGAGGTTCCTTTAAGGTCTTCTTTCTTCCTATTCTGTACGCTGGAAAGCGATGCCTTACAATCATAGGTATACAGACGTAGATGGTATAAGTCTATTTATGCCAGCACTGTACTAGTTCCCACCTGCCCCCATAGTGGGCAACACTGGGCCAGTATAATCTACGGCGTCCGCGGCGCCTCGATAACGCGGATTGAGGCCGGTCGTTATTTGTGCGTGCGTAATGCCTGGCGACGAGGGGCCTATTCAGGAACTAATTTAGGTCTAGAATAATTAGATTGCATGGTTTTGTCAGTAACTAATGAAAGTTTAGAACTAATGGATGACGATAGTAGCAAAATAAATACTGTATTTTTTACGTGTTGCCAACCTTCTGTCTAGGGAAAAAAGGCATTGTAGCTACAAAAGATTACAAAACTCGTAAAATAGCTCAAAATTCAAAATTCGAAAATACTTTTTATGCATAGGCCACATCGAACCACTTGCAAGCGATTGTCATCACCTCATCATCTCGATGGATGGTGGTCTAATACTGTGCGTTTTTCCCGGAACTTTCTACCATGTACCTCAGTTCTGTGGAACAGTTTGGCTGCAGGAGTATTTCCGGACGGCTACGACTTAGGGACCTTCAAGGAAAGAGCGTACACTTTTTTAAAAAGGCCGGCAACACAATAGCGTTCTCTCTGATTTCGCGGATGTTCATGGGCGGTTTCCATCAGGTGACTCGCTTGTTCGTTTGTCATCGTAAAATCGTCATACATGAAAAATAGAAATTATAAATATGTATATTATCTCTCTCTCCTGTCGATTCCCTCACTGCAGAGGATCGTGACTCCTTCCGATTTTGTCGAGCTGTCGCCATCGGCTGCGCTCCGCCGCTCGGTGCAGGGCAGTGCTTATCGGGATCTCGAGCTGTTTCGCTATCTGGTCTGACCATCGCTGTATATTATACATGTTACAATATACTCGTACTTAAGTGATAGAAAGCAGGCGAGCAGAGGGATCACCTAATGGTAAGCCATTGCGGCCCACGGTATCACGAGTAGTGGAATGACAAGTGCACTGCTAAAGTTTAATATTCCCTTCCTTTGGATTGGGCTTCCAGTACTTGGAAAAATACACTAAGTAATTTTTGAGGCAGAGGCGGCCCATTTTTAAAACCATTATTTAGACCGTAGGAGAGCCACGCTTCGGCATGAATGGGCCGGCTCGACCCATTCATACCGAAAACCGGCGTGAAGCAGCATTTTGCTGTATTTCGCTGCGTGATTGAAGGTACCGAAGGCCCAATCCGAGGGAAAGAGGTTTTAAAGGTTGGCAGCGCACCAGGTGTCCATGAGGGGCGGCGATTGCTTACCATCAGGTGATCTGTCTGCTCGTCTGCCACCTATCACATTAAAAAAAAGAAAGACTAACAAAATCGATATTTTTTATGAATCATACATACTAAACAAACATACTCACACACACACATGCACACACACACATACACACACTTAAAATTGTACTATTTCAACTCAATTAGTGACCCTGCCTCTTACGCCAAAGGTCGTGGGTTCGATCCCCACCCTGGACAAACATTCGTGCGATGAACACTTGTGTTTGTTCAGTGTCTGGGTGTAATATAATGTATTTAAGTATATATTTGTGTTCCTCTGTTGTCTGATATCTGTAACACAAGTACTTAAGCTACTTAGTATGGAATCAGGTCAACGTTTGAGATGTTGTGAGAAATATATTATTAAATATATTATTATTATAATTTACCTAATAATTAGTTTAAAAATATTGTTTCATTCAAAGTTTGTAACCCCTTTTTCTGGGTTACCTCACCGGCCACTCGGTCTTAGAGCGAGAGACTATGATCCCAGAGCGCCTATTTTAGGTGTGTAAAGGAAAACACTTAAATGCCTTATTAATTAAATTATTACTAAGCCTTTAAACAGCAACTATGAATACAAATTGAATGTTTAAATTAAAAGACATATTATACCTATAAACCTCATAACAGCTGTTTATTTTATATTACAAATAACAAATTAAATTTGTTACTATTGGTGTCTGTAGTACCCAAATGTTAATGTAAAGCGATACGGTTTCTGCGATTCAAACCTCGTGCTGAGTGCAGGGACAAACGGCATTATTGTCATATGTACATCTTTTCTGGTCAATCATCATCATCATCATCATCATCATCAGCCTATCGCAGTCCACTGCTGGACGTAGGCCTCTCCAATTGTTCGCCACTGTGATCTATCCATGGCTTCTCGCATTCAGCTCTTGCCAGCCATCCTGCGCAGATCGTCCCCCCACCTAGCCAGAGGGCGCCCTAAATTACGTTTGGCCAAGACGCGGTCTCCACTCTAGAACTCAACCCACAGCCATCTGGTCAATCAATTTATTTCTATTCTATTTCTAAACATGGGGGCAGAGATATTACCCGATGGTAAGAGTTTACCGCCACCCATGGACACCTGCAACAGCAAAGGAGTACCATTACTTCGGTTTAGGCCTCTAGGACAATCCATTATTGAGTGCATAAAGATGCACTCAATAATGGTATCTCCAGCAATTGAACTGTGGTACATCTGTAACACCTTCAAAAAGGGCTGATCGCAGAATAACAACAGAGGAGTGACAAACAAGCGGTCATAATTAATCAGCTAGGCTTAACGCGCAAAGTTGAGGCTCAACCAATAAACCAATTAAAATTTCAAAACTCCACTCATTTTGCTCTTTGTTCGTATGGTTCAAGTGTAAAGCGATATTATTTTAAATAAAGATAAATAAATTGAAATTTTAAAAAACCCACGACAAAAACAAATAGATTTTTGTCATTTTCTGACAGCGGCCGATTTAATATTTGTCACAATAAACATATTCTGCTACTCGAGGCCTTTTTTTTGATAACCATATTGTGGGAGTTGTGTTACGGGACGGCGGCCATCTTGGATTGATTTTTATCCAACATAGCTTAGAACACTCCCTCCTTATTCATCTTTCAAACCAAAAAAACAAAATCAAAATCAGTTCATTAGTTCGGGAGCTACGATGCCATAGATAGACACACAGATACACACACACACACACACACACACACACACACACACACACACACACACACACACACACACACACACACACACACACACACACACACACACACACACACACACACACACACACACACACACACACACACACACACACAACACCCCGTCGTTTTTGCGTCGATGGTTAATAAATATAGATTAGATGGTCCCAAACTTAAATTTTCTCTTGTACTATGGAAACAGGAAACAACAACACACGACAATTTTTATGGACTATAGTGTAACGCTTCAAAGAGCGACGGTAGATCAGTGGATAAGAACGCACCATCCATTCGGGGGGTTGTAGTTCGAATCCAATATGCAGCTCTGGATTTTTCAAATATATGTGCGTATTTCTACTATTCTATCAGCTGGGCAGCGTTCGGGAAGCTACGCAGCATATTTTCGGCCCATCTACCGCAGTGTCTCAAGACGAAAGTCTTCAATGCGTGTGTGTTGCCAGTGATCATATACGGAACCGAAACGTGGCTGCTTACAATGTGCCGATCAAGGAGGCTCAAAGTTACCAAGAGAGCCATGGAGAGGGCTATGCTCGGAGTCTCCCTGCGTGATCGTATCAGAAATAATAACATCCGCAGGAAAACTAAGGTCACAGACGTAGCCCAAAGGATTGCATGCCTCAAGTGGCAATGGGCAAGGCACATAGCAAGGAGAACAGACGGCCAGTGGGGCGGAAAGGTCCTCGTGTGGAGGCCACGTTCAGGAAGTCGCAGCCATGGCGCCCCCCACAAGGTGGACCAACGATCTGGTGAAGATCGCGGGAATCCATTGGATGCGGGCGGCACATGACCGATGTGGAGAACATTGGGGGAAGCCTATATCCAGCAGTCGACGTCTATTGGCTCGTGATGATGATGATGATTTCTACCATTAGCTCTGCGGTGAGAGATATCATGAGAACCTGCAAGTTGTAGATAGTTTCTGAATCGTGTAGTCATGATTTAGTTAGTCTGGATCTCCTGTAAATAGTTTTTTTTTCTACAATTATTTCACAACGTCTCATACATTGATCTGACTCTGAGATAGGTATCTGAAGCACCTGTGTTACGGATATCAGAATCAATATATATATTTAATAATTTTCTTTTGTAAATACCTTTTTTATTGATAGAAAACACCCAGAACCGCAACTCTTGCAACAGAGGTAGCGTTCACTATCACTGATCCAAACGTATCGTCAAGGATTACGGATACGGATTGGTGGATATCGGACGAATCCATAGCAACGTATAGCGTAGCACATCATTGTTGGAAATGGACCTTTATACTGTGCTATCACCGTCGTCTTACATGAAAGCTAGAGACCACCTATTGATATTTTTTCAAATCATCATCATAGGCCTTTTTGTTATCTATAATAGATGTTTTAAGCTACATCGCGTGGTAAGGTGACATTACAGCTGCGCTCGTGGCTGTATAAGTCCTATGCGGGAGCGAATTTTCCGCCCGCATTTGAAACACGTCAATTGAACGCTGCTACGATTGGGGTGGCAGGCATGGCGTATGGTGGTATTTTTAAATCAAGTAAGCAAAAATCCAATCACGGTTATTTCCACGTGGCAGAAATTGGAACTAACGTTTTTTTCCTTAACAAGTGTCAGTGTTTTATACATTTTCCCATGGTAAGATATTGTAACACTGATTCGAACGGGTAGTCGAAGGGTTGCCAAGGTCAGACGGAAACGGCGAGAAGGACGCATTGTTGATGTCTATGAGTGGCTGTGATCATTTATAATTATATGGGAGAGGCATGCTTCGGCATGAATGGGCTGGTTTGACCGGCGTGATACCACGGTCTCACCCAGAGAAGGAAAACTCTGCATTCATAAACCAAACCCCTCGCTAAGCCGTCTGCCAAGCGTGGTGAGTATGGCAATTACCCCTCATGTGATTGAGGGAGGCCCATACCCCAGCAGTGGGGACTTAAATGGGCTGACGATGAATCAAATAGCAGCTATGTAGGTACAACTTTTTCTTCTTTCTATTCTTTTATTACCATTTGCCTTATGTCTTACACCAATTCTCTGTCTAAAGAAAATAACAGTGTTTGGGCACACTCGAGCCCATCAATTTTATTGCGTAAGTTCGTGCTCACTCGCGGCCGTCTCACCCGGTCTCACCCAGTCTCACCCAGTGTCACACCGCCGATTACAATGGAACTTACTGAAACTGGTTATTGGCGGGTTGTTTATTTGAACTGAATTTTATGGCTGCTCTCATGGTGACGTGACGAACTTAAAATGAGAAGGCGAGGTTCTGAATTTTTGATGTGAAAGTAAAGGCAACACAAGTAGGAATGTATAAAAACTTTTTACTATGATCTTTAAGCCAAAGTTTGACCACAATTTCAGCTGGTGGAAAGTGATGATGAGTGATAGTTGACAGACGAGCAAACGGATCACCTGATGGTAAGCGATTGCCGCCGCCTATTGACAACCGCGGCACCGAGTGGAGTCACAAGTGCGCTACCAACCTTTAAATCCCTTTTCCCCTTGATTGGGTCTCCGGTACCTTCACTCATTCAGCGAAACACAGCACAGTGCTGCTTTACGCCGGTTTTCTGTGAGGCCGTGGTATCACTCCGTTCAAACCGGCCCATTCATGTTGGTCTAGGAAAATCGGATATGACAGAAGGACGGAGAGACAGATATCAGTGATCCTTCGAGGGTTCCGTTTTCACGTTTGTAGCCCTAAAACCTATCAAACAAGGCGAAGTCTAATCCAGGGTTGGGAGGAAACTAAAACAATTATGAAAATGGAAGATAATCCACATTCAATTTCATAGGATTTACTTTCTAGTACAGTCGGCATCATATTGATCTTTGCGTTCAAAATTAACAAAAATAATTCAGTTTTTAGTTATCAATTTTAGCACAATACTTGAAGGTGTTCTTGTATTTATTCTCATTTATTCTCGAATAACAAATGGAAATGCATATGTATTGGCGTTTTTTTTTGACATAGGAAGCCGACGAGCAGTTCACAAGTTCTTTAATCCCTTTTCCCTTGATGGTCTCGGTACCTTCACTCATTCAGCGAAACACAGCACAGTGTGCTTACGCCGTTTTCTGTGAGGCCGTGGTACTCACTCGTCTCAAGGTGCACGGTCATTCAGTTGTTCTAGGTTGGTCAGGAAATCGGACATGACAGAAGGACGGAGAGACAGATATCAGTGATCCTTCGAGGGTTCCGTTTTCACGTTTGTAGCCCTAAAACCTATCAAACAAGGCGAAGTCTAATCCAGGGTTGGGAGGAAACTAAAACAATTATGAAAATGGAAGATAATCCACATTCAATTTCATAGGATTTACCTTCTAGTACAGTCGGCATCAAGTTAGTCTTTGCGTTCAAAACTAACAAAAATAATTCAGTTTTTAGTTATCAATTTTAGCACAATACTTGAAGGTGTTCTTGTATTTATTCTCGAATAACAAATGGAAATGCATATGTATTGGCGTTTTTTTTTTTTGACATAGGAAGCCGACGAGCACACGGATCACCTGATAATAAGCGATGACCACCGCCTATGGACACCTGCAACACCAGAGGAGTCACAAGTGCGATGCCGACCTTTTAAAAAGGAATACGCTCTTTTCTTGAAGGTTTGCAGGCGTATAATGAAAATGAACATATATGATGTATCTATAAACACTTACACCCCTTTAACCACGTGTTCCTCAAACCATTATGAACTAATATTTGTTCTACGAGGTATAGCTTTTGGAAATTCGCATTAAAACTCTACTTTCCATACATAATAGGTCACGAGACTGGATCATTTTGTATCACATTATCATTTTAGCCAATAGACGTCCACTGCTGGACATAGGCCTCTTCCTATGTTTTCCACACAGATCGGTCCTGTGTCGCCGGCATCCAATGGATTCCCGCGACCTTCTCAAGATCGTTGGTCAACCTTGTGGGGGGCCTGCCACGTCTGCGACTTCCTGTATGTAACCTCCACTTGAAAACCTTTCCGCCTCAATGGCCGCCTGCTCTTCTCGCTATGTGCCCTGCCCATTGCCACTTGAGACATGCAATCCTTTGGGCTATGTCTGTGACCTTAGTTCTCCTGCGGATCTCATCATGCTATGCTATGGAGGACTATGCTTTGAGTCTCCTTGCGTGATCGTATCATTTTGTATGAGGAGTCGGAAAAAATATTCGACGAATTTTGAAAAGTCGTATAACAAAATAATGTTGTACATATTGGTACGTGGTTAGGGGATGTAAATGTTCACAGAATCACCCTTTAATTTTCTTTTGCCAAATGCTGAGATATTTTTGGGAAGTTTGAACGCTAATATTAATTTTGGGACCGTTGGGGAGCCACGCTTCAGCATTAATGGGCTGGCTCGTCCGGAGTGATACCTCGGCCTCACAGAAAACCGGCGTGAAGCAGCACTGTGCTGTTTCGCTGCGTGAGTGAGGGTACCGAAGGTGAAATCCAGGGTAAAGGGTTTAAAGGTTGGCAGCGCACTCGTGACTCCACTGTTGTCGCGGGTGTCCATGGGTGGCGGCAAACGCTTGCCATCAGGTGATCCGTCAGCTCGTCTGCCACCTAACACATAAAACAAAAATTTTGAAGCTGATTGTACATATCTGTGCGTCCTGTGAAAAGTGGTACAAGACAACTTATATCGAATTTGATTTTCTTCTTGCCACTTCATCACAAAAAAAACTTTTTTTTCTGTCTGATCAGACATACAAAAAAATCCTCCATTTTTCTGTCTGATGAGACAGAATAATAGAGGATTTTTTATGATGAAGTAGCAAGAAGAAAATTAAATTCGATATAAGTCGACTTGTATCCCTTTTCACAGGACGCACAGATATGTTCTCACTATTCTGACATTTCACTATTCTGAAATTGAAACCCTAAGTTTGCCAGGGCCGGAAGCAGACTAATTATCGAAGACACACGTAATCTGCCAATGATGCTCCAGGGACCGTCTAAGGGCATCGAAAGCCGTTTATTTGCGAGACGCGGCAAAAAGAGGCCCCTGGGAGCGATGGATGACTCGCGAAATATCGATAGATAAAAACTCTATGTAGCGAAGAGCACAAGCTATCGATTTGAGAATTAATTTAATTTTAATGACATCCTTTCTGTGGGCGATTAGAATATATTTGAACGCTGGTGTTCTGATGACAATAAAAGCTGGTATTAGCGCAAAATATTTCGCTTCATATTAAGGTCTCAGCATAACCATAAGACAATAACTAAACAAAACAGTAATATATCAAAACAGAAAAAAGTGCAATGATATTTGTTTATGCTAGAGGTGACAAACGAGCAAGCGAAATCAAAGAGATTGCTAATGTCTTGCCGGCCTTTTTAAAAAGGGTACACTCTTCTCTTGAAGGTCCCTAATTTGTAGCCGTCGGGAAATACTTCTGCAGCCAAACCATTCCACAGAACTGAGGTAAGTGGCAGAAAGATCCGCAAGAAACGCACAGTATTAGACCACCATCCATCGAGATAATGGGGATCCAATGAAAATCACTTGCATGGTGTTTGATGTAAGAATTTAGCTGCAAGGAGTAGATCAAACAGTTCCTCAGAACACTCCCCGTGATAGATTCGTTACAGAATGCTGAGGGAAGCTTTATCCCGCCGCAGTGCTAGAAGACATCATCATCATCATCAGCAACCCACACTCGTCCTCTACTGGACATAGGTCTCCCCTAATGCACGATTTTCGGCCACTCTCATCCAGCCCACACCAGCCGGCCTTTGAATGTCATCATCCCATCTTGTCGCAGGGCGTCCTACACTACGATTACCGAGTCGCGGTCTCCACTCACGGACTTTACGGCTCCAACGGCTAGAGGACTTAAACAATAGTAAAAGAACAGACAGACATAAATAATATAAAAGAAGCTGGTCCAGCCGTCGATCCTCAATACTATCCTTACTAATATTATATGTATAATGGGAAAATGTATCTGTGTCTGTTTGTTTGTTTGTCCAGTCTTTCATGGCAAAACGCAGCGACGAATCGATATGATATTATTAAGTAGAGATAATTTGAAGGGAAGGAACGTAACATAAGCTACTTTTTGTCTCTTTCCAACTTCCCACTTCCCTACAATGGAAGGGGACGTTTGTATAGAGCATTTAGCAATTTTCAAGGCAGATAGCCAAAAAGAAATATAGGGGCATTTTTTTTTATCAAAGGCTAGATTTTATTTCATTTATTTATTTATTCTTTTATTATTCTGTAATTTTAACGCAGGCGAAACCGCCGCCAAAAGCTTCTAAAGTTAATAAGTGTGAAATGTTTGTGTTATGTGTTCAATAGTTTAATTTATTGTTTCGTTATAAAATATGTTAACTGTATATGTTTTCCCTCTATAGGTTCTGTTTTTTTTTTCTTTTTAGGGTTCCGTAGCCAAATGGCAAAAAACTATGTGGGGTATCTATGGATAGGTCTTTAAAAATGATGTTGGGGTTTTTAACATATTTTTTTTCTAAGCACAATACTTTGCGCAAGAGACGCTCCCAAATTGTTAAATTGTGTCCCCCCCCCTGTAACTTCTATAATAAATAAATTATAAAACTAAAAGAAATACATGATGTACATATTCATGAAATCTAACAACGAAAATTGATTTGAACTAGATATAGTGAGTAGTTTTTTTTTAGTACGTTATAAACCGTAAACCGCAATTTACCTTCCATATATCTTACTTGCTGCTACGGAACCCTTCATGAGCGAGTCCGAATCGCATTTGGCCGGTTTTTTGTTTCTTGATTTTGTATACTTTCTTCATGTCAATCCTTGTTTAATTAAAGTTTTATTTCTAATAACCCCATTGCGTGCTGTGTGTTTTTTTGTGTGGTAGGTGGCAGACGAGCAGATGGATCACCTGATGGTAAGCGATTGCCGCCGCCTATGGACACCCGCAACACCAGTATATGTTCTGGAATATCTATATTTTTATTTCTTCCTTTTTTATCCTGAACAGACACTACGCTACAGGGACACCCGCAGAATACCAGCGTCGTAACGTGCCAGCAATAACCCGGCACGACATACGCTGAGTGGGCACAACACTAATTTATATTTGTTATTATTTTTTTTTATAACAAAGGAATAACAAACAGCCAACTAAATATTATAACTAAATAAGATTAAGAAACTAAAATTGATTGGGCAAAAGACAGTTATTCACATTTAACCAATTTTTAAAAAGAAAAAACAACGTCAGCATAGGTAAATCCCCCATTATATATATGTTAAAGTCAAAGTCAAAACCACTTTTGACTTCAAAAATAAGTGTATAATAATATAATACGTTCCTAATAATACAAAATAGGAGATATATTCAAATATTTGAGAAGATACAATACACATATATGATAATACTTACACGTACATACATAAATAATTAATATATGATAGAATATTATAAACGTAACTTTAAAACCATTCATAGGGCTTCTTTAATTTTATTCAAGAAAGTTTTTTTGTTGTCCATGAAAGGGTCAACTTCGCATTATTGTTTTTATATAATTGTTTGTTTCCATATCTTACTTCGTGTGAAATCTGCTATATGTTATGTATTTGTTGTGTCAATACATTTTACATTCATTCATTCAATAGTAAATGCCTTGTTTATTGATTTCATCGATAAAGAAGTAAGATCTAAATGGGTGTCAATTTCAGGGTCTCAGGATAGTTCTTATATCATCATAGGCTCTCTGCAGGACATGGGCTTGTCCCAATGTTCTCTGGAAAAAAGGTACTCCATGTTTTTGGATGGTTTGACTAAGAAACTGCAGTCTAAGTAACATTTTAGGTGTGTTCATGTCTACAAGTATATGAAGTCTTTTTAGTTCCGGATTTATCAAAATGGATACCATAAATAAAGTTCAGTTGTTAAAATTTCAATATCATAAATGTTTAAGGCCACTTACTTCGTTTTCCTTCATTTTATATTACTTGTAGACTATTATGATCTTACATTATGTTATTAATATTGTTTTTTTCTTTGTTTTGTTTTCCTTCCTATTGTTTGCATGTGTGCACGTACAGTGGTGGACACATCAAGCTATACAAGACTGTCAAATTTCTTCATTCGATTAAAAACCTTATATTGTTACACATAGCTTGACTTGTCCGCCACTGTACGTCGCCCAAGGCTACACCACTTCAGCAAATTCGGAACTTGGGCCTCCACAAATTCTGTAGCCTTGTTGGCTACAGAATTTGTCCTATTTGTGTGTTTATGTCTCTCGTGTTTAAATTTGTGTTCTGTGAGCAATAAAGAAATCTTTATCTTTACTTCGGAATGAGATCAAATGTATGATGGATGATGTTCGGATTATTTTTGTTTAAGCGTTTTTGTCGAAGATTGAGAATTTTCAAAAGAACTAAGTGACTGTTGGATGATAAGCAAAATACGAGTAAAGATAAATCCTGAAAACCCAATCCTCGTGACGTGACTAGTGATTACAGAAATATCGATAGAAATACTTTCTTGATATTTCAATTACTGATTACTATATAAGACATTTTTTTAATGCTGAAATAGACGAGCATAAGGTTAATCATTTGATGGTAAATGGTATCCGCCACTCTTAGTCATGAACAATGTAAGGACCTACCTTGGAAGAAGAACTATTTTCGACCAAAATAATGTTTTTAATTCTTACGAAAGGTTAGGAGTACTGTAACTTTTAGCAATTCGACCAATCTTAATCCGATACTAAATGTATGGTAAAGCGCTGTCATTCTATACAAATCGTACTTAATACCATAGATTTATAAACGGATAAGGATTGGTCGAATCGAGCTTAAATATTATACTTTCGTAAGCCATTCGATCAACAGCCTTCATAGATGTTAAGTAACTATCGTCTACCACACACCTCAAGAATAGAATCTCGGCTTCGTGTCACGTAGGTCGAGGTGTGGAGGCACTGCCAACCTTTAAGCCCCACTGTCCTCCGTAATGGGCCTCCGGTACCTTCACTCACTCGGAGAAACACAACACGGACGCTACTTCACGCCGGTTTTTTGTGAAGCCATGGTATTACTCCGTTCGAACCGACCCATTAAGGCCCAAGCGTATAATATCGGTATGAGATCATTTTAACTATCTTGGACGCTAAACCTAACGTGCGTTTTCTTGGCCGTCCCAAGTAGGCTCCTTTCACTATCTGATCCTTGTTTTTTTTTTCTATTAATGATGTTAGTTTAAACTCTTGTATCGATAATTTCATATACATTGCTACCAATCGCTACAAGCACAATATAGCTAGGTACCCGCTCAGGTTAATCTCAACTCATCATCATCTTGCATCATTTCAGCCAATAGACGCCACTTCTGGGCCAAGGTCTCCGTCATATTCTCCACACATATCGTTTCTGCGCCGCCCGCATACAATGGATTCCCGTGAACTTCACCAGATCGTCAGTCCACCTTGTGCGAGGCATGTAACGGCTGTGACTTCCTGTACGTGGCCTCCACTTGATGACCTTTTCGCCCCAACGGCTGTCTGTTATCCTCGCTTATGTGCCCTGCCCATTGCCACTTTAGGCTTGAAATTCTTTGGGCTATGTCTGTGACCTTAGTTCTACTGCGGTTTTAATCATTTCTGATACGATCACGCAAAGAGATTCTGAGCAAAGCCCTCTCCATTGCACTTTTGGTGACTTTGAGCCTCCTTAATTGGCACATAAATGAAATCACCCCTCACACAAAAATGAAAATCCAAAATGCAACCCTCATTCACTCGGTGAAACCGAACCGAAACTGTCATGCCGTGGTATCAGTCCAGTTGAGCCGTTTACGTCGGAAAGCTTCTTTTACTGTCTGATCCTCCATTTTTCTTTCTGTTAATGGTGATAGTTTAGAGAGCGATGGCAACTCAGTGGATATGAACGCACCCTCCATGCGGGAGGTCGTTGTTCGAATCCGAGCATGCACCTCTGGATTTTTCAAATCTATGTGCATATTTCTATCATCAGCTCGGTGGTGAGAGAAAACATCATGAGGAAACCTGCACGTATCATCATTATCATCATCATCATCAGCCCATTTAAATCCCCACTGCTGGGGCACGGGCCTCCCTCAATCACATGAGGGGTAATTGCCACTCACCACGCTTGGCAGACGGGTTGGCGATGTTTTTGATATAAATGCAGAGTTTTCCTTCTCTGGGTGCTGATGATCATGCCAGCAGCTTTACCTTAGTCGCCTTTTACGACACCTCGGTAAGAGTGAGGCCTATTCTACTCTGCCGGGGACCACACGGCGACTGCACGTATCGGATTTCTCAAAAAATGTATACCTACAATATTTGAGATCAAGAATCTGATCACTGTTACCGTGATCCTGTTGGTCTGGTTCCACTGTCATCAGGGTTGCGAAGGCTGACCTTCGCTGCTGTCTGAACAACAGTCGCTTTATTTTAATTACAAGACTTCCTGAATCCTGGATCACGGTCCAAGCGTACTCTGGGCTCCAAAGCGACAGCTTTGGACGCAACTGGGAATTGCGCTGTGGAGGGATGTTAGCTTAGAATCTTGTATCGATACTTCCATTGTTGCTACCAGTCGCTACAATAGCTAGGTATCCGCCCACGGCAGGCTAATCTCCCCTGATGGATTGCCGTCCCGAACTGTTCGCACAAATGAGAATAAACCGAAAGGCTCGCTTTGTTCGCCAGCTTTAATTTGTTTCTTGTTATTGTTTCTTAGGTCTAGTAACTTACTATTAATGGCCTGAAATATCTTTAGCAAGTTTGTTGCTTGTATTTTCTCAAAATTATTTAGACTTCAGGAATAAATCTTCCAAGATTCAAAGCATTTATTTGATTTTTAAAGTGTCTACACGGTTGTACTATCTATCCTATCGTGGGAGAGCAACGTTTCGGCATGAACGAGACGGCTCGACTGGAGTGATATCGCGGCTTCGGAGAAAACAGAAGTGAGGGTAACAAAGACCCAATCTAGGGGAAAAAGAGGTGTCTGTCTTACCAGAATTTGTGTACAACTTAACTTTGGAAACTGTTAAGGCTAATGTAGTATCTTTTATAACTTAGTTTAATAATGAAATATATAAAAGCTGTATGTTTCCTTAAATAAAAAAAAAGATGGTAGCGCACTTGTGACTCCACTGGTGTTGCTCATGGATACTCATGGACGATGGTAAATATGAAAAATCTGTAGCAATAGGTAGACTTCGGAAATGTTGTAAATACATTGTATCGGTAAACTTTTACATTCCTCTATCCATGTCTTCTACCAAACATTCTGAACAACATTTTGTCCTATGACTTTTGAAAATTCACAATTTCTACTTTTCATGATAATGACTGACCGGATGGCGCAATTGGTAGTGACCCTGCCTCTTACGCCAAAGGTCGTGGGTTCGATACCCACCCTGGACAAACATTCGTGCGATGAACACTTGTGTTTGTTCGGTGTCTGGGTGTATATGTATATATGTATTTAAGTATATATTTGTGTTCCTCTGTTGTCTGATATCTGTAACACAAGTGCTTAAGCTACTTAGTACGGAATCAGGTCAACGTATGAGATGTTGTGAGAATTATTATTATCATACAAATTCGTTCGAGTAAATGGCCAATTTTTATGTGGAGTTGAAAATTTTTTACGAAAAATTTCCAAAACTCGTATATCAACCGTTGTTCGGAGTGATTGGTGGAAAAAGTGGTTATAGGGAAGTACTCATAAATGTTTACCGATATAATCTGTATATTCATTCAGGTCTACTTTATCTATGCCATTTAGAGAACTCACATGATATAAAATTGACTTGTAGTCCCACAGGGCGTACTCCATTTGCCCTTTACGGCTTCAAAGAACCAAATAGGTAGTTAAACCAACTTGTACTTTCCAACAGACCGATTCCCGCTTGCAAACCGTTTACCAAACTCCATATTTATTATTGGAACGATATTATATTCAAAAGCTGTATTTGTAAGCGATTCTACGGCCCGATAAATGCTCCTCCATAAAATTGACATACAGCTTTTCGTATTGCTCTGACAACTTATTCAAAATAATCCCAAATGAATATACCTCTTACATCTTTGTGATAAGGTCGATCAAGGATGTAAAATTAAGTTGGTTTTTGTGGAAAAGGAAACATTAGTACGTGAATAATCTTCGTATATTATCGCCTCTCGAGATATCGGTATTCGGAACGTATTCTAAGTAGTGATAAAGTGAGATGTTGCGATCGATAAAGAGCTCTTACGGTTTTAAGCGGTCGTTCGGAACGTCTGGTCGGGCGGTTATTTCGGATGGGAGGTGTTCAATAAACGGAGCTTTATCTGGACTGACACGTCGGGAAAGGTTATTTGTCAAGTGGTGACTATTTTTAGTCGTCCTAGCGTGAAAATGCGAGTGAACTTGACAATACCTATTTGAATAGAATGAATGAATGATTCTGTCAAGAGTAATAGATACTTTGATCATATAATTGATCGAAGAATAAAACACAAAGATTCGGATGATACCTTTGATTATACCTATCGAGCGTGATAGAACACAGCGATTTGGATGACGTCACTAAATACTTGATCGCTATTCAAAACGCATTGACTGGTGTCATTTTTAACATCACAAGGACCTAAATTGAATAAAGATTTTTTTATCTTTATCTTATCTTATCTTTATCATATGAATGAATTGAAACTACTTTACTGTGTGTTCCAACAATGACTGGCAAATCATTATGCAGCTGGCCTGATAAAAAAGTACCATCAGCTGATGGTCATGCATTGGTAATGACAATTTCTTTTCCAACTGATGAAAAACATTAAACATGAAATCAGAGTTAAAGTTGCATTTCAACGTTTAAAATTTCTACTGTAGAACATAGGCCTAGCCTATTGAATTTTGAAGATTCTGGTCACATGTAGTTTGCATCGAATAAGATTTTGGATTTTGACAGGTCGTCCGCCCATCTTAGGGCACCTACACTGTTTTTATTATTATGAGATTTACTTCATAATTTAGACTAAGCTAGATTCTGCGACTGTTGACAGGTCCTCCTTGTCCTCAATGTTTGGGGGGCGTCTCTGTTTTAATTTTATTGACTCCAGAACTTCTCTGCCCTAGCAAGCATCAAGTATTCGAACTATGTGCACACTTTTTAATTTTTAGCTACTAAACCGGATTTATTTTAAACAATTTCGGGTAACTAATAGTACCTATAAGTGTTTGCGGAGATATTGTAACCCGAAATTGTTTAAAATGGACCCGGTTTAGTAGCTAAAAATTAAAATCGGTTGGCGTCGCTAGTGTGCCCTACCCGTCACCTTAAGGCATGAATTTCTTTCCAATCCAATCCAATATTTATCAAAAGGTCGCGGGAATTCATTGGGCGCGGGCGACGCAGGACCGATCTGTGTGAAGATCTTTGGGGGAGGCCTACGTCCAGCAGAGGACGCCTATTGGCTGAAATGATGTTGATGATGATGACTTATCAAAAATATATCCATTTTGTACCTAAGAATTAGAGCAAGAGTGTTTGAGAGTCAAAATACGTCAAATTATAGAATTATTGATGAAAACTGATCCAAAAGTTACCCCTTATTTTGCTACTAATTGGAATCTCATAGCTATGATTATTTAAAAAAAAAAGAAAGTCTATATACAGTATTGTTTATTTGAAAGCTTTTGGCGGTACACTACTGCCAAAAGCTTTTGGCGGTAGTCTACCGCCTTAGATGTTAGATTTTAAATAATTATGTCAAAAATAACTAAATAAAATTCACAAAAACCGGAAGAAAAATATATGGATCAGTTAAAGAAATAAAGATCCGCAGGCCCGCCCTCATGAAAGCTCGTTTAGGTAAATGAGTAAGAAAATCGTATAAATTTTCTCAGACAGTCACACTGTTAATTATATTCAAGCTCGTTTCAACATCAGGCTCTGATTTCGGGCCCACTTAATTAATTCTCGTAGAATAATGTATTGCATCTTTTGATCTCAAATTAATAGCTGTAAGGAAGATTCAATGAATAAGCAATTTGATATATCGTTTAATTTTTGCAATGTTATAAATACTTTTTCGAGTGTATTTTGGCACGCTCTGCAGCCTTAATAACTCAATGGAAAGCTTCAAAGGTGTCGTTAGATCTATTTTCCAGTTAAAAAATTAAATCCGACAGCGTTCTAGAAACGGATTGGACTCTTAGTGGATTAAAGGGCATTTTAAAATACCCGTGGGGGAGCCATGCTTCAGCATGTATGGGCCGACGCGACGGGGGTAATACCACGGCCTCACAGAAAACCAGCGTAAAGCAGCACTGTCAAAAGGTTGGCAGCGCACTTGTGACTCTACTGGTGTCGCGGGTTTCCATGGGCGGCGGCAATCACTTACCATCAGGTGATCCGTATGCTCGTCTGCCAAATATCAAACATATATTTTTTTAAAAGTCATCATCAGCCTGTTGCAGTTCACTGCTGGGCTAGGCTAGGCTTAGGACTAGGCTTCTCCTAATCTCCACCCCGATCGATCTATGGCTACTCGCATTCAGCTCCAGCCAGCCATCCTGCGTAGATCGTCACTCCATCTGGCCTAAGGGCGCCCTACGCTACGTTTACCGAGACGTGGTTTCCACTCTAGTAATGCCGTAGTATCAAAAGCTGAGGTCGGGATCTTTTTTTTTGTCGCTGGGGAATGCCGCCGGCCCGTGTGCAATGGCCACGTTGCGACGCCGCCTTTCGGGCGGTGCCTTATGGTATGCATAAGGCACCGCCTTATGCATACCATAAGGCACCAGCTCCTGCTGGGGAGCAGGAAGGTTTTGTTGGGCTCTCCTCTAGGTCGGGACCTAATTGACCACACACAACCATACCATCTCTTCTCGTAGCGCCTCTCCTCTTTGTATCTGTGTCGTGTCGTGTTATGCCTACTGTATTTATTTATCTTTTCTGTGTTGTGATGGTCAATAAATGTATTTTCTTTCTTTCTTTCTTTGTAGTACTTGTTTACCCCAGCCTTTGTCAGTTCTGCGACTGATATGGCCAGCCTACTGCCACTTCAACTTATATCATTACAATGCATTTTGTAAACGATGGTGTTTCCGAACAGATACGACCTGGTGATCTTCAAGAAAAGAGCTTATTCCTCCCTTAAGAGCCGGCAACGCATCTGTGATGCCCCGTGTGTCGCAGATGTCCATGGGCGGAGGTAATTAACTTACCATCAGGTGAGCCGTCTGCTCGTTTGTCTGCCATAAAAAAAAATGTTTACAATCGCTTCGATGGTAGCTGAGTGGTTCAGTGCCCTTACAATAAGTTTGGAAAACTGTTCTCGCTGTTGAAAACTATCTCTTTGTCCCTTTCATTGTGGTGCATGTGAAAGAGACAGATCAATAGCGAGGATAGTATTTCAAACTCATGGTAAGCTCTCTGGACGCGTCTTCCGTACGGGGGGTAGTGGTTCGAATCTGAGCATGCACCTCTGGATTTTCCAAATCTATGTGCGTATTTCTACCATTAGCTTGGCGGTGAGGGAAAGCATCGTGAGGAAACCTGAACGTCTCGGATAGCTTCAGAAACCTGTAACCATGATTCAGTTGGTCAGACGGCAGTCGCTTCATTGTAATTACCAAACTCCCCAAAACAAAAATCATGGTCCAAGAGTACCCCGGGCTCCAGAGTGATGGAGAGTGATGTAGGCTATTTTGTGGCAAACCGATTACCACGTGAGGGAAGACGCGGGCAACCGCTAATTTCCGATATAATTACGCAAGGAGATTCCTTCAGATTTCCAAGCGTTCATTGTATTGATTGATTTTAATATAGAGTTGCCAAAAGTAAGTCGGCCGTACAACGTACATCCGAGTCATCAAAATACACACCAAATTTTCCGTGGCTCAACTGAGCCTGATAACTTCAGGGTTGATAAATAAGCCACGGACGTTCATATCTATTAGACACAAAATATCATGATAGTGGCGCCCACACCGATGCGCCGCTGTGTCCGATGTGGGAAGATAAACGGGCGGCAAGGATTCAGTGGCCTGGATGAGACTTTTACATACTTCTCTCTACATAAGATAATTAAATATGAAAGAGAAATATTCAAATGTGGGAGAGCCACGCTTTGGCATGAATGGGCCGGCTCGACCGGAGTGATACCACTGCCTCACAGAAGACCGGCGTGAAGCAGCGCCTGCGCTGTGTTTCGCCGTGTGAGTGAGGTTACCGGAGGCCCAATGGGCGGAAGGGGAAAAGGTTGGCAGCGCACTTGTGACTCCACTGGTGTTGCGGGTGTCCATGGGCGGCGGAATTGCTTACCATCAGGTGATCCGTCTGCTCGTCTGCCACCTCTCATATAAAAAAAAAATATGAAAGAGCATCGCTACTTGCATAATATATTCTCACAAAGACTTGACTTGACTGCCTCAGTGACGCAGTGGTTAGTGGATCGCACTTTAAAGCGACCGCTGCGCAAGAGGTCCCGGGTTCGATCCCCGGGTCGGGCCAAAAATTTGTACCTAAGTTTTCGGTAAGAAATTTCATACCGTGGCAGTGGCAGCCCTAAAGCCTAAATGTCAAATTACTAATTAAATTTATGTCATATTATTAAAATAATGAATTAAATAACATGTCAAATTACTAATTTAATAATTTCAAATAGAAACTATGTAAGAGAACGAAGACTTCTGTCTAAGTTTTTGGCTTATTGCTTTTTTTTTATGTGATAGGTGGCAGACGAGCAGATGGATCATCTGACGATAAGCGATTGCCACCGCCCATAAACACCCGCGACACCAGTGGACTCACAATTGCGGTGCCAACCATTAAACCCCCTTTCCCCCGAATTGGGCCTCCGGTACCCTCACTCACATAGCTAAACACAGCACAGTGCGGGTTTACGCCGGTTTGCCGGTACTGTGAGGGTATCACTCCGGTCGAGCCGGCCTATTCATGCCGAACCGTTTCTCTCCCACAGTAAAGCTACTATAGCCAAAATACCGGTACAAAGGACATTATAAATAAACACTGGCCATTTAACTGTCATCCAATTTCCCTCCAAACCCCAAAGCTTATGATTTACACTTTTTAATGTATCTGACTCTTCCATTGATTTGTGTGTCCCGCCGCCAGGGGTCGTAAACCGGGGTTTACAAGCCCGCTGTAAATTCTTCGATGATTTATAGGAACGGGCCGCGAGTGCACTATAAAAAATGTTTAGTATCACAATCACCTGGATTCGGTGTATTGGGACGAAATAAAAATATGTTTCCGAATAAAAATAGGCAATAAAATTGTAACATGTCGGACTATATCGGGCAGTGGGCATCAGATTCAGCTGCCAACTATTTGAAATCCTACTCGCGGTACGTCTTTTTTTCCCTCTCGAGTTGATCATTGCTGTTTGGATTCTAGTTGAAACAATAGGATGGATTGACTAGAGTGTGATACCACATACTGACAGAAAAAGTCACGCTGTCCACGTCAATTGTCGAATAAATGTGACCTACAAATAAAGATGGACTAATTTATTCAAAAGAACATATAAGATATACCTTCTGGACAAACAAAGTAACACCCCGTGTTTTGCTGCAAAAGGTATTATCAATGAGGGAGCATTAAAAAAATTAATAGATATCAATTGAGACAACAACACGTACTGGACCCGAACCGAGACCTTTTGTTGTTCTGCTTAAGCCAGAAACGGTGGAGGAGCTACGGGCGCCAGTACCAGTGCAACTGTCTGTAGAAGAACCCCATAGGTTTTGATTCTCTTGGGAGGGTCAAAATTTATAAAAGAAATATGCGGTTTTCGGTGGATAGACGACAGTTTTTTTTTCAATTTCCTCAACAAAGAGGTTTGCATTTTTCACAACTTTAAGTGACTGTAGAATGAAGTATATTATGGTTTAAATTTCAACCCGATATCTTCACAGGTTCCCGAGATAAAAGGTCTAGACATCTATATGTCTGTCTATACAGACAGATAAACGGACGGACAACAAATTGATCTTATAAGGATCCCGTTTTTTCTTTTTTATAATTCTCACAACATCTCCTACATTGACCTGATTCCGTACTAAGTAGCGTAAGCACTTGTGTTACAGATATCAGACAACAGAGGAACACAAATATAATACTTAAATATATATATTACACCCACACACTGAACAAACACAAGTGTTCATCGCACGAATGTTTGTCCAGGGTGAGGATTGAACCGACGACCTTTGGCGTAAGAGGCAGGGTCGCTACCATTTGCGCCATCCGGTCAGTCAAAGTCAGTTTTTCTTTTTTAGGTTTAGAACCCTAAAAATACACCATTTCTTTGATACTTAATCAGTGAATAATCCGAGTCCTTTGACTCGGAGTAAGTAAAAACTCACCTACAAAAATTAATTTGTCAATAGGAATACAAAATATAATGTATTTTAGCTAGGTATATCTGCTAGGTCATGGCTCAAATTATCAGCTCACGCTATTCGTTCTATTTACTATACTGTATAAATAAACGGAATCGCATCTGAACAATAATAAAAGAAAGGACACGCCTTGTAGATTAAATAAAAGGGATTTATTACGTGACCCGAATGTGTTAGCGCAAAAAGAATGTGACGGGTTAAGAATACAAAGTCTTGCAGGGAGTCCTGTAGGCCCCCGGTCCCTGGGACCCCGGTCCGGGAGAGTAGGAATTAAATTACACCTCCTCTTGGGCAAACAAAGTTGTCTTGTGTTTATTTTTGTTGGGAATTAAAACGTGTTTTTAGGGTTCCGTAGCCAAAAAATGGTAATGCAGGTGTCCATGGGCGGCGGTAATCGCTTACCATCAGGTGATCCGTCGGCTCGTCTACCACCTATATCATTAAAATAAACCCTTATAGATTAGTCATGTCCGTCCGTCTGTCAATCCGTCTGTATGTCACAGCCACTTTTCTCTAAAACAATAAGAACTATACTATTGAAACTTGGTAAATAGATGTATTCTGTTAACCGCATTACGATTCAAAAACTGGAAAAAATAAAAAAATTGGGGGGTCTCCATACTTGAAACTGAAACTCAATTATTTTTTTTCCATCATACCTATACGTGTGGGGTATCTATGGATGTTGAGGTTTTTAACATCATTTTTTTCTAAACACAATACTTTGCGCAAGAGACGCTCCCAAAGTAGTAAATTGAGTGCCCCCCCCCCCTCAACTTCTATAATAAATTAATTATAAAACTAAAAAAAATATATGATGTACATAATTATAAAAAATTAACAATGAAAATTGGTTTGAACTAGATATAGTCAGTAGTTTTTTTTATACGTTATAAACCGTAAACCACAATTTACCTTCCATATATCTTACTTGTTGCTACGAAACCCTTCATGGGCGAGTCCGACTCGCACTTGGCCGGTTTTTTTTTGTTTACAGGTGGAGTGCCGGAGGTAGGTATGGGTTTAATTAATTTATAAAAGACCTTGTTTCTTCTTGTCGACGCCCGGTCGGCCGCCCCAGATATCGCTGGGATGATGTCGAGCAGAAAGATCTACGCGAGCTACGTGTCAGCGACTGCCGCGATATCGCAAATGAACATGACCAATGGAGGAGTCTTCTAGTCAAAGTCAAAGTATTTATTGCCTTCATGAATGTTATACAAGATCTAAAACAATTCCGGTACATCATGTTACCCTTTTGGGCGTAGCATAAATTATAAATTATAAAACGCGAAATGGACCTATTTACTTTACTTATTAATTAATATTTCACACTTCTTATCGATACTATTAAACACTTGTATGATAGCATCACAAAGATAGTATATTAGTTTAATGTTAGAGACATTATTATTAATTATTATATGAAAATATAATATTAATTTGTAGTTTTTATACCTATAACCTAATTATTATTATAATTGAAATATTCCCTTATATTGTAGAAGCATTTTTCAATTAACATAATTTTTAGTTTTTTTAAGAATACTTTTGTGTTTTTTTCCATTCTTAACTCGTTAGGTAAATTATTGAATATTTTAATGGTACTATAGTAAGAGCTAGCATGAAATATAGCCATTCGACTACTTGGTAGCTTATATTTATTCACATTATTAATACGGGGGGTATGAAGTCTATTACACAAGGAGGCATCGAAAATATCTGGGTTATTTTTATATCGGAGGCCAAGACAGATATCGAGTCGCTGAGCCATCGGAGTAGGTAAGTAAGTTGTTTCTACTTGTGTGTGAAGAGAGGGGTAAAGTGGTTAAAGTAGGGTAAGTGGATTCCGTGGCAGTTTCGGGTCTGCTATCGGACGCGTCCCCAGGTGGTGGATAGGGGAATGCCCACCCAGATATGGGGGGTACCGGCTGCTGCCGGCGCGAACCAAAACCTGGAGGGGGAGGTGTTCGCGACGCGAACCAAAACTTGGAGGGGGAGGTGTTTAATTCACTTTCCGCCCTCATGGAGAGGTGCATGTCACCGCAAAGCAATGGGTGTCTCAATGGGGACCCAGCGGAGTTCCGGTTCGGTGAATAGCAGGCCTACAAGGCCTGCGGCGCGGCAGGTCCATTGGCTATTATGTCATGGTCGCTGGAAAGGCTTCGGCCCCCTGTCGGGCAATCTGGCTCTGGTTAGGGTCAGAGTCTCGGCTTAACCGCCCGGACTGAGAGGAGAAAACCTCAATAAAAAACCCTAAAGGACCGGCGTTGGGGCTAACGCGGCGCCGTGTCGCCTTCGGGTGGCTGGGGGGATACCCAGCCTGCTAGCGGCCAACTCAGGGGGAACGCCCAACCCTCTGTAGTATCGGGTTACCACGGTATGCGGCTCTGCCGTGGTGGACTTTGTTTCCGTTGTTGCTCGTGGGAACTGCATGGATAGATTTATTAAAAAAACTAAAAAACCCAAAGACGTAGTGGCGTGTGACTCGCCGGTAGATGACGTGGAGATTGGAGCTTCTGCCCAAATCAATGTAGAGGCTGGCGCTGCGGCGCAAAAAAAAGGTGTGGCTGGTGTTACGGTGCAAAAAGGTGAAGAGCAGGGCGTGTCGGCGCCGACATCTTGCGTAGGTAACAAAAAACTGCTAGAGCGCATTCGTTGCGACTCAATGACAAGCGTACAAAGCTCAGATCGTGTGGATTCTGACTCCGCCATGAGTTGGGCCTCAGTGTTGTCCGAAGAGAGACCGGCAAGCAAGTTTTGGAGGGCTCGCAAACGGCCGAGCGAAACAAGAAGGAGCAGCTCAGGGAGTGGCTCCGACTCTAGGAGAGTATTATCCCCGGTGCTAGCTACCTCACGGGTCTCAAGCAAGGCCTCGAAACGTGGCCGTGGTAGGCCAACTGCTGTGGGGCAGCGGGGTGGCCGTGCAAAAACCAGGGTCGACCTCTTGGTCCCAGAGCGTACAGCACCTGAATCGGAGATGGCGAAGGAGTCAGTATCAAAGGTGACTAAGGCGCGCAAGGATACTGCATCTCACTTTCTAAGCAAAAGTGAAACGTGGGGTCCGGCTCAAGACGCCACAGCTTCTACTCTGATGGCCCGTATAGAAGAAAGCCTCGAGTGTGTTGGAATGGTCGGAGAAAAGTCAGGACACCTTAAGGGTACCTTTCAAGGCGCCCTTAAGACGTCGGTTAAAGTGCTACGGGAATCACTTGCTATATTAGCAAAGCGCACTCCATCAGAGGAGGTAGTTCGCCTGGAAGCGGAAAATGCCCGCCTGAAGGACAAACACGACAGTTTGGAAAGGGAGCTGGCTTCACTCCGTGAGGAGATACGGGGCGGAATTGAGAAAGCTGCTGCGGCCGCTTCGAATGCTGTTCCGTCTGCAATAGAAGAAGAACTTCGACTGCTCCGGACTCAGATGGCGTCCATGTTGGACGCCAGGTTGGAAGGTCTAGAGAAAGATGGTCGTCTCTTACCAGCAAAGCGACATCGTCCGCCACTAGCGGCGGACCGCGTCATGAACGCCGCCGAAGCCATATCGGCCACCATGACCGTAGTAGCGCAGGCTAAAACAAGGACGGACGATACTCTGAAGAAGACGACTTCGTCAAAGAATGTGACAAAGAAAAAAGCGAAAAAGGTGGCTCCTACTACCGCCGAGAAATCAAAACAGGCACCTGTTTCTGAAAACGCTGTACTTGCACCTAGCGATAAAAATAAAAATGATGTCAGCCAAGCGGTTGAGAAAGACAGCTGGGTCACAGTAGTCCGCCGCCGTGGAAAACAAAGGGAGGATCCTCAAAATAGAGCGCCAAGGTCAACAGCGCCCACAAAAAAGGCGTTAACTACGCCTCCGAATAAAAAAGCTAAACCGAAAAGGTTACGCCCCCCACGTTCAGCAGTAGTTGTTGTATCGCTGCAGCAGGGGGCACAGGAGAAAGGCCACACCTATGATAAGGTAATTGCCGAGGCCAAATCTAAACTAGATTTGAATGAACTCGGCATCCCCAGTGTGCGCTTCCGTGAAGCCGCAACTGGGGCCCGTATATTGGAGGTACCTGGTGCATCAAGCGATGATAAGGCCGACCAACTGGCTGAGAAACTCCGTGGCATGTTTGCCACAGAGGATATAAAATTCACCAGACCAGTGACTACAGTTGATCTACGGGTTACTGGTTTAGATGACTCTGTCACTACGGAGGAATTAGTGGCAGCGGTGGCAAAAGCGGGGGGTTGCTCGCCAGATAATATTAAGTCTGGTGAAATCAAAAAGGGACCTTCCGGAGCTGGGGCTGCCGTGGTGAAATGTCCTGTAGTGGCAGCGAAAAAGATTGCGGCTGGCAGATTGTTGGTTGGTTGGGTGTCGGCTGGGGTGAAGATTCTAGATCCTCGGCCTCGCCGATGTTATAGATGCCTAGCGCTTGGCCACATTTGGGCTCAATGTAAGTCGGAAGTGGACCGCAGTAACAGTTGCTACCGCTGTGGGCAGGCCGGACATAAATATGGCGATTGCAAAGCCAACCCACACTGCCCCGTCTGCGAAGAAGTTGGTAAACCGCCAAATCACCTAGCTGGGGGCAAAGCTTGCGCCAAGCCCCCGACCAGGACGATAAGCAGAAAGGCTGTGGCAAGAGACTCAAGAGCTCAGCTGCAACCCCAGAACCCACATACAGCGGTTCAGACGGAGGTTAACATGGAGGTTGCTTAAAATGGATTTAAAATTCCTCCAGGCGAACCTGAATCACTGCGCCGCAGCCCAGGATCTCTTCCTCCAGTCCATGGCAGAGTGTCAGGCTCATGTCGCTGTCGCCGCTGAGCCGTATCGTGTCCCAGCCCGTTCTGACTGGATCGGCGATACACATGGTTTAGTAGCGGTAACTCAACGTTGTGGGGCTGGTGCTCCCCCTCTCAACTTTGTTGCTAAAGGCGAAGGTTACGTGGCGGCTAGG
Source organism: Marasmia exigua (assembly GCA_019059595.1). Taxonomy (NCBI): domain Eukaryota; kingdom Metazoa; phylum Arthropoda; class Insecta; order Lepidoptera; family Crambidae; genus Marasmia; species Marasmia exigua. Next base: position 1,508,302 of record CM032475.1, read on the forward strand.
ATCGGTGAGCCAGTCGTGTTGGGAGTGTATTTTTCTCCAAACCGATCACTCGCTGAATTCGAGACTTATCTCGTTCGCCTGTCCGCTGTCATCAGTCAGTGCTCTCCCCGTTCTGTTGTAGTTCTTGGAGACCTTAATGCTAAGTCTTCTGTCTGGGGATCAGCAACAAGAGATGTCAGGGGGCGAGTGTTGGAGGAGTGGCTGGTGGAGTGCGGGCTATCTGTACTCAACCGTGGTGCAGTGCATACGTGTGTGCGTCGAAATGGAGGTTCTGTTGTTGACGTTACCTTCGCGTCACCTTCGCTTGCACGCCGTGTTTATGGCTGGGAGGTAATGGAGACCGTGGAGACGCTATCTGATCATCGGTATATCAGATTTAGCGTCTCTAGTTTGTCTCCAACAACTCCACCGAATGTGTCCAGTCAACCACGGCTAAAAGGCCCACGCTGGGCTATCAAGCGTCTAGATAAAAACCTGCTGCAGGAGGCGGCACTGGTTCAAGCGTGGCTCCCAGAGCGTCCACCAGTAGACGTAGACGCAGAAGCGACTCGTTTGTGTGAAGCCATGTCGCAATGCTGCGATGCAGCAATGCCACGGGTTAAAGCCTTTCAATCAAAACGCCAAGTGTACTGGTGGAACGAGGAGATCGCCCAGCTTCGCCGCGCATGCGTGGCGGAACGCCGCCGCTTCCAGCACTATCGGAGACGCCGTCGTCGCGATGAGGCCGAAGAAGACCGACTATATGCTTTATATAGAGAGGCGGCAGTGGCGCTACGTATAGCCATCTGTCAATCTAAAACTGCAGCTTGGGAGGAATTATTGGAGACGCTAGAGCGAGATCCTTGGGGTAAGCCGTTACAAAATGGTACGGAAAAAAAACTTACGCCCATGGATCCTCCCATTTCGAGACCTTAGAACCGCATAACACAGTAGGTATTATACACACCAACTTATTATATATATTTATACCGTACGGCGTCACAAATACCAGTGACATGGCCTACAGGAAGGTACCTACCCCTTCCTTAAGGCGTGGCTTTAGCTGAGTGACGCTCCTTTTTTATGCACCGCGACACACCTGAACACAATGTAGGTATATGTATATTGTCCGTCAGAATTATTTCAACTTGTACTATTTTTTTTTTGTTTATTTTTCCTTTGTTTTGAAGTGTTGTTTTTACGTGTCTAAATATTACAAGCAAACACAAGTGCACTCTCTATTTCCTTGCGATCATAGACACCAGTGTGACACGACGGGAGAGGAATAGGGCGCATGACCAACGGCTTAACGTGCTTTCCGAGGCACGGGGGTACAAGACCGCCAACTTCCAGACTCCGAGCTGATACTGAGAATTTCTTAACAGAAAAACTCAGTTACAAGTTTTGGCCCAACCCGGGAATCGAACCCGGTACCCCAAGCATAGCCGTTGCTTTAAAGTGCGATGTACTACCCATTGCGCTAACGAGGCAAAAAAAAGCATTTTTTTTTTCATTTAATAGGTGGAAGACGAACAGACGGACCACGTGATGGTTAGTCATCGCCCATGGACACCACCAGAGCCACGCTTTAGCACGAATACGCCGGCTTGAACAAAGATACCACGGCTTCACCTAAAATCAGCGTGGAGCAGCACTTGCTTTCTTTTTCGCCAAGTGAGTGAGGAGGCCCAATCCAGGGGAAGGGAAATTAACAGGTTGGCACTGGTGACACCATTGCACGTGGCCAGGGGCGTTTAAGAATACTGCCAAGGTTTTTCCCGGCCTGTCGTAAGAGACGACTAAACGGGCTTTCGGAGTACATGAGCGTATCCACTCATGGGGAGTGGGTTGCTCAGCATACGACTCCGCGGGGGACGACATTACTGGGTGTCCTGATAGGTCGTACAGCGTTGAAGGGCTGTATTGCGCCAGATAGGGGTGAAGCGGCGAGCGCGATCAGCGGTACGGTCTAGTCCCGGCTGTGGGGTTTTCGACCTCGATTGCGCGGAGATGCAGGGGTTTTAGTTAGGGTTTGAGTCCCACACACCATCTTGTTCCCTACATGTAGCAAGGTGACGGCCATGATGGTTTCCCCTGGGAAAAAAAATGGTGACACCATTGTGTCCATGGGCGGCGACAATCGCTTACCAACAGGTGATCAGTCGTGTCGGCTCGTTTACCAAATTTTCAGGTGGTGGCTTAGTGGTGCTTCACAACGGGGTGGTCCAACGCTATTATGGTAAAATTTATATTTCAATATTTTTATTTATTTATATAAATTTTTCCCCCTCTTTTTCATGGTTATATTGTTTATAAATGGATCTTGAATTTGATACGCCTGTAGTCATATTCATCGGATCTACAGTTAAGCCGCAAAATGTGTTTTAAGTTATTTAGTCCCTCTAGAAGATTATTTTCTAATGTTAAAGAGTGATTCATATTGTATTGTAATATGTTATGTGTACGAAATAAATAAATAAATATTTAAAAAAACCAGCCCACCAAGGGTTCTAACCTATATAAATAGTTCAAGACTCGCAAAATATTCTTAAAGTTTCTGAATATTTTTCAGTACAAATAAAAAACTTTGCGTCGTAACAAATAATAAAATATATTTTACAATGTGATCAAATAAACAAATGAAGCCCTTTGATGTTACCTTATTTGAACTCGTAGTATTAATTCGAATTTCGACCTCCTTTTAAGAAAATAGACCCTTGATTTTGAATAATTAATTACAAGAATTAGATTATTCCCTATATGAGTGATCTATCGTAATGATTTTTGCCAAATTTTATAGTTCTAGGTCAACCGGAAGAACCCATAGGTTTTGATTCTCTTGGGTGGGGTCAAAAGTGTATTGTATAATAGAAATAAGCGGTTTTCGGTGGATAGACGACAGTTTTTTTTTTTCAATTTACTCAACAAAGAGGTTTGCATTTTTCACAACTTTAAGAGACTGTAGAATGAAGTATATTATGGTTTAAATTTCAACCCGATACCTTTACAGGTTCCCGAGACAAAAGGTGTAGACATATAGACAGACAGATAAATGGACGGACGAACAAATTGATCTTATAAGGGTCCCGTTATTTCTTTTTTAGGTTTAGAACCCTAAAAATACACCATTTGTTTGATACTTAATCAGTGAATAATCCGAGTCCATTGACTCGGAGTAGGTAAAAACTCACTTACAAAAACTAATTTGTCAATAGGAATACAAAATCTGCACGGATCACACGGCGTAGAGTACAGTAGAATAGGTCACCCTCACTCTTACCGAGGTGTCGTAAAAGGCGACTAAGGTAAAGCTGCTGGCATGATCATCAGCACCCAGAGAAGGAAAACTCTGCATTTATATCAAAACCCTCGCCAACCCGTCTGCCAAGCGTGGTGAGTATGGCAATTACCCCTCATGTGACTGAGGGAGGCCCGTGCCCCAGCAGTGGGGACTTAAATGGGCTGATGATGAATACAAAATATAATGTATTTTAGCTAGGTATATCTGCTAGGTCATGGCTCAAATTATCAGCTCACGCCATTCGTTCTATTTACTAGACTGTATAAATAAACGGAATCGCATCTGAACAATAATAAAAGAAAGGACACGCCTTGTAGATTAAATAAAAGGGATTTATTACGTGACCCGAATGTGTTAGCGCAAAAAGAATGTGACGGGTTAAGAATACAAAGTCTTGCAGGGAGTCCTGTAGGCCCCCGGTCCCTGGGACCCCGGTCCGGGAGAGTAGGAATTAAATTACACCTCCTCTTGGGCAAACAAAGTTGTCTTGTGTTTATTTTTGTTGGGAATTAAAACGTGTTTTTAGGGTTCCGTAGCCAAAAAATGGTAATGCAGGTGGCCATGGGCGGCGGTATTCGCTTACCATCAGGTGATCCGTCGGCTCGTCTACCACCTATATCATTATAAAAAACTCTTATAGATTCGTCATGTCCGTCCGTCTGTCAGTCCGTCCGTATATCACAGCCACTTTTCTCCGAAACTATAAGAACTATACTATTGAAACTTGGTAAATAGATGCATTCTGTTAACCGCATTACAATTCTTACACAAAAATTGGAAAAAATAAAAAAATTGGGGGGTCTCCATACTTAAAACTGAAACTCAATTTTTTTTCCAATAAACCTATACGTGTTGGGTATCTATGGATAGGTCTTTAAAAATGATGTTGAGGTTTTTAACATCATTTTTTTCTAAACACAATACTTTGCGCAAGAGACGCTCCCAAAGTGGTAAATTGAGTGCACCCCCCCCCCCTCCTCTAACTTCTATAATAAATTAATTATAAAACTAAAAAAAATATTTGATGTACATAATCATGAAAACTAACAAAGAAAATTGGTTTGAACTAGATATAGTGAGTAGTTTTTTTTTATACGTTATAAACCGTTAACCGCAATTTACATATTTTACTTGTTGCTACGGAACCCTTCATGGGCGAGTCTGACTCGTACTTGGCCGGTTTTTTTTTTGTTTACAGGTGGAGTGCCGCAGGTAGGTATGGGTTTAATTAATTTATAAAAGACCTTGTTTCTTCTTGTCGACGCCCGGTCGGCCGCCCCAGATATCGCTGGGATGATGTCATGCAGAAAGATCTACGCGAGCTACGTGTCAGCGACTGGCGCGATATCGCAAATGCACATGACCAATGGAGGAGTCTTATATCGGAGGCCAAGACAGATATTGGGTCGAGGAGCCATCGGAGTAGGTAAGTAAGTTGTTTCTACTTGTGTGTGAAGAGAAGGGTAAAGTGGTTAAATTAGGGTAAGTGAGTAAAGAGCACGATAAGCGGTACTGTCTAGTCCCGGTGATGGGGAATCCGACCGCGGTTTTTTTATGTGACAGGTGTAAGATGAGCAAACGGATCACATCACGCAGTGAAACGCAATAGACGCTGCTTTATGCCGGTTTTGAAAGGCCGTGTTATCACTCCAACCGAGCCGAGCGTAGCGAAACTCTCACACGGTCCCGTGATAGCACTGAGATGGACACCCCAGGGATTTGGTTTGATCTGTTCCCCTATGAGGCAAGGTGACGTCCATGATGGTTACCCCTGAAAAAAAAACGCGTAAAAATGTGCGATTGGAAGTTACAAATTTTCATAATCTAAATAACTGACTGACTGAACTGAGTAAGCGAGGATGTTAAAAAAATCTTAAGTTCCAATTCCAAAAAAAAAAATGCTATTAAGAATAAATAAAAATTGTATTTTGCATAACATTTTAGCATTTTGAAAACGAATTCAAACTGCTCGAAAACGTTACAAAGTTCTTAGAATGACTAAAAAGGTGTCTTTAATCTGTTAAAAGACGGTTGATATTATATGACTTAATATAATTAATTGAATTTACTTTGAAAGATTTTTGCCGAGTTGACGACGTGTTCATAAAATATAATTTACGTTTTCAAACCCATTTTATAAAATTCAATGAAATTACTTGGAGCTGTCTTAAAGGTGTGATTAATTTAATATACTTGCTCTATACTAACAGTAATTTTATGGAATGAAATCTTTATTTTTGGCTCGCTTTTTAATCAAAACTAATAAAATCGGTTAACTAGTAAATTTATTATCAAAATATTAGAAATACCAAATATAAACGTTTACATTTCGTGAAATTTTCGACGTTAACGACCTATTTTATGCCTATTTGTTTTATTAAAAACTCAGTTATTCATTATGAAAATTGAACAGAAACAGAGCTTGTATTGTCTTGTTTCAAAATGTCTTAAAAACATCAAAATATATTCAAGTTTCATTCATCATTATTTGGTATTCGCAAATGCACACAATTTTCTTATAAATTTAAAACAGTCATCTTGCTGTTTTTTCTCGCACGAAAGGGTCGCGGTGGAGCGACAAAGATAGCAAGATGTCCGAGGAACGGGGAAGCTTAGCTCAAATTGAATTTGAACTGACCTCCACAGGTCTCTTAAGTATTACTAATCCTAGCCCAATTACTGATGAAATCATACTAAGGTGTCATTAGGAAACAGCATGAAGCCTCATTTCACAAGCTGAGTACGTAGACCTGGACCTTTCCTACCTACGCTTACCTTAGCAGTTGAATGATTTCCACAAGTACATCATTCCTACCTCCCTTTCCAACGAATGATTTCGAAGATCAAAAAGTCCCTCGTTCACATCCCAAAAACAACAAACACGCCAAAACGGCGTGTGTAACGAACCGCGCCAAGCATGGTCCAGTAGTCACTAAGCCAGTAACGCAATATCGATGGCTACTAAAAACTCTAATCCCGCCGCAGTACGAGCGCGCAATTAGATTGGCCGGGGCGGACGCGGCGGTGCCTCCCGTAATCTCATTGCTTCCTGAGCGGCGCGAGGGATGAGATACTGCGGATCAGGTATTTCGCTTTTTTATATAATAGCTAGCAGACGCCGGTGGATGCAGATCATCTGCTAAATATGCAGCCATGATGCTGACCAAGATCCTCAGACATGATGTCACGACTCAAGAGAGATAGAATAATATGTAGCAAAGATGCAGGCAAATCACCTGATGGTAAACAATTGACACCCGCAATGCAATAGGGTCAACAAGCACGCTGCTTCTGAAATGTGTAGCCATGTTTCAGTTGGTCTGGTTTTCCTGTTAAAGCGTTGCGAAGATCAGACGGCAGTTGCTTTATTGTGATTACCAGACTTCTCAAATTATGAATCATGGTCCAAGTGTACCCCGGGATTCAGAGCGTGAAGGAGGAGATAGCAGAGAAACGTGTAAGGCAAGCAATTGACGTGACCCATAGAGACAAGTGCTCTGCCAGCCTTTAGACCCTCCTTTTCCTCTGATTGGGTCTGGGGCCTTCATTTAGGTTGCGTTTCCACCAGAGATACCTCGCTTATCTCTGGTGTGTTGCGAGGAACGTGTTTGTTGAGAGCTCATAGAATCGCTTCGCTGAGAGAAGCTGAGAAGCGATTCTATTGACTCTTAAAACGCATCCTCGCTCAACTCTCTGAGCAGGACGAATTTATATAATAACAATATTTCTTGGCTCCTTACCGCCTCAGTCAATACTGAGGCGGAAATGAGGTGAAATATAGACAATCACAATGGACAACATTTCAAATTTTTAACATGTCCATATTGTTTTTTTATATGAAAGTAGACATAAAATGAACAGACCCATATTTTTTCTTTTTTCAAAATTTGTCCATTTTCATGCATAAAATAATTATTGAAATTCTTTTTATTCTAAATAGACGTAAGCGCCAAATGACGTCATTGGACGGCTGAATACAGCGATATTCCTTTGCTTATCATTGTTTTAATAAAAAAAAGGTACTACTGTCAAAGGTAAATAATACTAGTGTCAACATTGTCAACGTCATTCATACATTCAACGTTGACAAGTTGTCTTTTTTTTTGACAGTCATGAGTTTGGCATTACGTAAATTTAAAACTATAATGTGCTAAGCAAAGAAATATTTTACATTCTGCCGTCCGATGACGTCATCTTACGTTTTTTAGTTTTTAATTTTTTTCTCAGGAAATAAGCAATATAAAAAATGAATAAATATATATTCGAGCAGCGGAAAAGTAAACAAAGAATTGGTATTTTTTGTTTCAGAGCTTAGCAATTTTGAAATGTTGTCCATTGATTCACTATGAGCCAACATTAGCTTCTACATGTGGTAGCTTGTCAATAGCTCTTTAATATTTTTGTTATTGTAATTTTTCATGTTAAAGCTGTTAGCTAACCTAAACAATAAATAAAAATCTGGTGGAATCGCAGCCTTACTCGGCGAAACATCAAGGCGTTGATTCACGCCGATTTCCTGTGGGGCCGTGATATGCACTCCGATCGAGCCCATTCATACCGAAGCACGGCGTCTCCCACGGTACGACCAATTTGATGGATCTTTTAAGCTTAATCCCCCGCCGCTTCTGAAACGTGCAACCATGATATTGGTCTGGTTTTCCTGTTAAACGGTTGCGAAGGTCAGACCGCAGTCACTTCATTGTAATTACCAGACTCCTTAAATCCCGAATCAGAGCGACAGCTTTGGATGCAACCGATAATTACACGCTTAAGATCAGGTATAGTACCCATATCAATACAAGCGAAGCAAGCCCAAGGGAATCATTCAAACACTTGAAATTTTATTTTAAAGCAATCCCCTTTTGAAAATATATCGATGAAACACATCACTAATATCGATATCGATACAGAATGACGGTTCGTCACAGATTATAATAGTGTCAGTCTGTGTATGGCTACCCATACACAGACACACATGACTGACACTATTATAATCTGTGGACGCCGCTGACAGCTTCAACAGCGCCAGACATAAGCACTGCGGGCGGCGGCGGATAGTGGCAACTGACCTTTTCGATTGTCTTATCTGCAGCTTGCTTCATATAGTTATTTGTGATTGATGTACAATAAATCATTTTTTTGCTTATACAATACAATTTAAATATATATACGTAGAAATAAACCTGTCAAAATAGCAACAAGTTTATGCCTCGATCCAGGGTTATCCAAAACATTTTAGAAGCTCGTATTAAGGGAATGTTTAAAAATGCTCCAAAAGTGTTCATTTTCTATGGAAGAGATTTTACCATGAAAATGTTTTTGATGAGGTTAAAAGTTAAAAAGTAAATGTGCAACCACACTTTCATATTTTTGTTTCTTGTTTGTGGTTATTTTTTAATACTAAAGTATCTTAGTTAAAACAAATCTTCCTAAGGACCGATTTAACCAATCTCTATCCGTGGATAAATCTATGGTATAACGTCATATTTTTATCAAAAGACAGCGCTATACCATCTAGTCTCGGATTAAGATTGGTCGAAACGAACATAAGTCATTCTAGGATTAACTGACATGTGTCCTATATTTACTCTAATTTTTTTACGCGATAGGTGGCAAACGAGCAGACGGATCACCTGATGATAAGCGATTGCCACTCGCGACATCAGTTGAGTCACAAGTGCGCTGCAAACCCTCGCGCACGCAGCGAAACACAGCACAGTGCTGCTTCACGTTGGTTTTCAGTAGGGCCTTGGTATCACACCGGTCAAGCCGGCCCATTCATGCCGAATCGTGGATCTCCCACGGTTCTATCTTTTGGCACACGGATCAAATTTCGGGAGTAAAAAAACTTAATTTTTTTCATATTTAAGATTTGGTTTCATAATTTTACTATTTAATCTTATTTATAATTAAATTAATATAAGCGCGAGTGAGTGTGTGCGCAAACACAAGTGCACTCTCTATTGTCCTCATAATCCGACGGGACACCTTTCCCGGGTCGAGCAAAAGAATGTTTCGAATTTTTCGAACATAGCTCGGGTTTGTGATTAGCAATTTACATTAGGCAAGCGTGGTGATTAAGCCTAATGCCTACATAGTAGCGATGACTTGATTTCTATGTAGAATAGGCCACCCTCACTCTTACCGATTTGTCGTAAAAGGCGACTAAGGTAAAGCTGCTGGCATGATCATCAGCACCTAGAGAAGGAAAACTCTGCATTTATATCAAAACCCTCGCAAACCCGTCTGCCAAGCGTGGTAAGTATGGCAATTACCCCTCATGTGATTGAGAGAGGCCCGTGCTCCAGCAGTAGGGACTTAAATGGGCTGACGATGATGATGATGATTACTACTACTACTATGACTACATTCCATTCGCAGAGGTAATCGGTAACCATTAGGTACTGTGTCTGCTCATCTGCCAATTACAACATAACTAATATTTTTGAACTACGCTGAAGCCACTACTCAACATCAACCGTTTTCTACTGTGAAAAAAAAGGTTAATCTTTCCGTTTAATCAGCCGACCCATTCCCAGATTGTAATTAAAAATGTCACGTCTCTGTTCATGTGGGCTGATTAAATAAGCGCGGTTCGTTTTTTTTTTGTTCGCGGATCAAAATTAGATCTTTGTGTTTACGTTCGATGGTAGGTGAGCCTGCATAAACTTGGGCCCGTGCGTTACGCACTGGGTTTGGTGAACGACGAATTATTTGTGTTTTTGTTGTATTTTCAATTCAATTCAATTCAATTCTTTATTGCTTTTCCATATGTGATACATTACGGTGGTACATTTATAAATGATATTTGAGGAACAATATGGACCCTGTCGGGCACAGCAAATTATAGGAGAGGAGGACTGGTGAATATTTATATTAGATACTCTAGTCCATTGTTACATACATGTATATATAAAATAGATAGAATTATAATGTGATATTGAGATTTTGTGATCGTATGATTATTGTTATTATATTATTAATTTTATTTTATGATGTTACTTATTATTCAATTTATCTGTATTATCTAGCTAGGTATTATTAATAATTCATTTGTATTTATTGCATTTTTATGAAATAGACCTGATGGTAAGTGATCTGCACAGCCCATGAAAACCCGCAACACCAGTGAAGACAAAAGGAAAAGTCAACTTTTCCCGTTCGATTGAACCTCGGGCACGCTCAGTCACTGGGCGAAACACTGCTTGACGCCGTTTTTCTCTAAGGTCGTGGTATCACTCTGCTCGAGCAATTAATGCTGAAACGTGGCTTTTCCACGGTCCACAGTAATCAATAGTAGGTAGATTTAGTACTGTTTTCTTCTTAGGGTGCTATCCGCTCTCGTAGTGTGGCGATTTTTACGTTTGAAAAGTGACTGAGTCTTAATTTGAAATCACTATGCGTAGGTTTTTTTTCTAGATTACCTACACGCGATGACTCGCGGTAAAGTGTTTCAGTCATTATTGTGAATGAAATATAAAAGGTAAGGTAAAGGTAATTTATAACAAAACAAAAATATCTGCAAACCACATAGTCATGTAATTATATGTTATGTCTATACCAATATGTTGTTAATACAAATACAGATACAAAAGTATGTGAATAAATGATTATGATTAAGTGTTTTAAAATGATCAATGGGTTTCGTCACCATAGCTCGTGTCCGTCAAGCCTACGCCCTATTGTCACCGCGCGATGGAGCGACAGCCGAGTCACGTATGTACGCAAACTCACATTTCAGAAAAACACGTAATAATCGAGCCACTGCCACAATAGATCATCTACTGGTCGCAGTGGTTATGAGACGCAGGGCTCACCCCATGTTATCAAATAATAATCGAGCAAAAGACCCACGGCAGTCACATTTTACATTTCATTTATGATTAATAAATAAAATAGTCTATAGTCTGAAGCAAATCTGCGTTTATTTAGTACGGCCTAAAAGACGCTGAGTGTTTAGCAGCCAGTGTGTGCACACGCACGCCGCGTTTGGTTATGGTAATGTGTGTTTGCGCACGTGACGCGGCTGTCCCTCCGACGCGCGATGACACCAGCGTGTAGGCTTGACGGACACGACTTGTGAATTACCACTATATTATATGAGTATCGTATTTGAACTATGGTGACGAAGATGGCCGTGTGGCAGAGGAGAATAGGCCACCCTCACTCTTACCGAAGTGTCGTAAAAGGCGACTAAGGTAAAGCTGCTGGCATGATCATCAGCACCCAAAGAAGGAAAACTCTGCATTTATATCTAAACCCTCGCCAACCCGTCTGCCAAGCGTGGTGAGTATGGCAATTACCCCTCATGTGACTGAGGGAGACCTGTGCCCCAGCAGTGGGGATTTAAATGGGCTGATGATGATGATGATGACGAAGATCACATTATGGTGATGAAGATTAGCTGAATGATGGTGATAATTCGGCTGATCGTAACGATGATGATCGTGATGATGTTTTTTGTTTTAAATTTTCATGGCTACTAAACATTAGAATCGTTCTTCTTCTTCTTCTTCTTCGTGCGGGCTTTTCCGCAATCAGGCAACAGTTGCGCCCATTTCGCGGCGGCCCAGTCGGCCGGTGTCACCCCAACCAGCCGAGTTCTTCAAGGAAAACTATCAGCGTCTTGGTGTTGCTAAAGATTTCCTGGAGACTGCCTGGGTTTCCCATGTAGTGTGTCCGGTTGTTCGCCACCCTAATGCAATGTAAAAGTACATGATCGGCTGTTTCTTCCTTCTCTATGCCTGCTCTGCATAGAGGGCGTCTGTAACACCTAGATTGAACAGATGTTTGTTAAAACTGCCGGGCCGTGTGGTCCCCGGCAGAGAGAATAGGCCACCCTCACTCTTACCGAGGTGTCGTAAAAGGCGACTAAGGTAAAGCTGCTGGCATGATCATCAGCACCCAGAGAAGGAAAACTCTGCATTTATATCTAAACCCTCGCCAACCCGTCTGCCAAGCGTGGTGAGTATGGCAATTACCCCTCATGTGACTGAGGGAGACCTGTGCCCCAGCAGTGGGGATTTAAATGGGCTGATGATGATGATGACGAAGATCACATTATGGTGATGAAGATTAGCTGAATGATGGTGATAATTCGGCTGATCGTAACGATGATGATCGTGATGATGTTTTTTGTTTTAAATTTTCATGGCTACTAAACATTAGAATCGTTCTTCTTCTTCTTCTTCTTCGTGCGGGCTTTTCCGCAATCAGGCAACAGTTGCGCCCATTTCGCGTGCGGAGGGTGAAGTCGGCCGGTGTCACCCCAACCAGCCGAGTTCTTCAAGGAAAACTATCAGCGTCTTGGTGTTGCTAAAGATTTCCTGGAGACTGCCTGGGTTTCCCATGTAGTGTGTCCGGTTGTTCGCCACCCTAATGCAATGTAAAAGTACATGATCGGCTGTTTCTTCCTTCTCTATGCCTGCTCTGCATAGAGGGCTGTCTGTAACACCTAGATTGAACAGATGTTTGTTAAAACTGCCGGGCCGTGTGGTCCCCGGCAGAGTAGAATAGGCCACCCTCACTCTTACCGAGGTGTCGTAAAAGGCGACTAAGGTAAAGCTGCTGGCATGATCATCAGCACCCAGAGAAGGAAAACTCTGCATTTATATCTAAACCCTCGCCAACCCGTCTGCCAAGCGTGGTGAGTAAGGCAATAACCCTCATGTGATTGAGGGAGGCCCGTGCCCCAGCAGTGGGGACTTAAATGGGCTGATGATGATGATGATGATTGTTAAAACTGCCATGCCTCGTTAGAGCACTGGTCACTAAACTTATCGTTATAAATACGTATTCCTTCTATTTATTTCGTATTTATATATATTTATTGCTATGAATATGTAGGTATATGTATATTATGTATTGTATAGTTTTCTTGTTTTGTTCTCCAGTTCACGTAATCTTCTTTCGCTGCATCATTATCCTTTCTGTATGACCCAAAGGTTGACTGGTAGAGAATGCATCTTGGCATTAAGTTCGCCTATTGTAAAAACCTTTTTGTGCATTAAGGTTTTAAATAAATAAATAAATAAACGGAGGTTTGTTTGAAAACTGGAGGCGTCCACTAGTAAAGAATTATAATATCTTCCAACCCATTTCAGCTAAGGCGACCAATCTCAACAAAGGATATATTATAGTGCTCAAGTGTGTGCGCAAACACAAGTGCACTCTCTATTCCCTTGCCCTCATATTCCGATGGGACACCAGTGTGATACGCCCCGAGAGTGCGTGCTTTCCAAGGCACGGAGGTAGGTACAAGACTGTCAGCTTCCAGACTCCGTTCTGACACTGCGAATTTCTTAAGGTGACGGGTAGGTCACACTAGCAATGCCAATCAATTTTAATTTTTAGCTACTAAACGGGATCCATTTTAAACAATTTTGGCGATACAAATTCTCGGCAAACACTTATACTATTTATTAAACAACCATGCAAAAATGTTGGATCCGACGCGTACGCGAAAATTGATTCATCCATTGAATCCAATTTTCGTTTACAAAAACTTATTTAATAAAAAAATTATTTAATAAACCTCGACCTGATCCCGAAAATGAGGACTCTAGGGCCACATTAACACGCCATTTCACCGAAGACTTGCCAGAAGTCAGCATTGGCGAAATCGAGATTGCTCTTGGACAGCTGAAAAATGGAAAAGCCCCTGGAGAGGATGGCGTTACAACAGAGTTGTTGAAAGCTGGAGGATTACCCGTACTGAGGGAACTCCAAAAGCTCTTTAACGATGTCCTCTTCGAAGGGAGAACTCCGGAGGCGTGGAGTAAGAGTGTGGTCGTCTTGTTTTTCAAAAAAGGGGACAAAACCCTTTTGAAGAACTATCGACCCATTTCCCTTTTAAGCCACGTCTATAAGCTGTTCTCAAGAGTGATCACGAACCGTCTTGCGCGGAGACTCGACGAATTCCAACCACCGGAACAGGCTGGGTTTCGGAGCGGATACGGCACCATAGATCACATCCACACAGTGCGGCAGATTATACAGAAGACAGAAGAGTATAATCAGCCCCTGTGTCTAGCATTTGTGGACTATGAGAAAGCCTTTGACTCGGTTGAAATCTGGTCTGTTCTGGAGTCCCTGCAGCGATGCCAAGTCGATTGGCGATATATCCAGGTGATGAGATGTCTCTATGATGCCGCTACAATGTCCGTCCAAGTACAGAATCAGCAAACAAGTCCTATACCATTGCATCGAGGAGTGAGACAAGGGGACGTCATCTCCCCGAAATTGTTCACAAATGCAATGGAGGATATGTTCAAGACGCTGAACTGGAAGAGACGTGGCATCAACATCAATGGCGAATACATCTCTCACCTGCGATTTGCTGACGACATCGTCATAATGGCAGAAACGCTGCAGGACCTACAACAGATGCTGAATGACCTGGCTGACTCTTCTAAATGCATCGGCCTACGGATGAACTTGGACAAAACCAAGGTCATGTTCAATGAACATGTTCTACCGGAACCGATTGCAATTCACGGTGCCGTCCTCGAAGTTGTTCAAAAATACGTATACCTCGGGCAGACTTTGCAATTGGGTAAAAACAACCTCGAGGATGAGGTGAATAGGAGAATCCAGTTAGGTTGGGCAGCATTTGGAAAACTACGTCGTGTCTTCATATCGTCGATACCACAGTGCCTAAAGACGAAAGTCTTCAATCAGTGCGTCCTACCCGTCATGACATACGGAGCCGAAACGTGGACACTTACGGTACGGCTGGTCCACAAGTTAAAGGTCGCTCAGCGGGCTATGGAACGAGCAATGCTCGGCGTCTCTCTCCGAGATCGAATCCGAAATGAGGTGATCCGGCAGAGAACCAAAGTTATCGACATTGCTCACCGGATTAGCAAGCTTAAGTGGCAGTGGGCTGGCCATATTAGCCGCAGAACCGACAACCGATGGGGTAAACGAGTTCTGGAGTGGAGACCGCGTCTTGGCAAACGTAATGTAGGGCGCCCTCTGGCTAGGTGGGAGGACGATCTGCGCAGGATGGCTGGCAAGAGCTGGATGCGAGAAGCCATTGATAGATCACAGTGGCGAACAATTGGAGAGGCCTACGTCCAGCAGTGGACTGCGATGGGCTGATGATGATGATGATGATGATTTAATAAAAAATATAAGTGTTTGCCGAGAGGTTGTAACCCCGAAATTGATTAAAATAGATCCGGTTTAGTAGCTGAAAATTAAAATTGGCATCGCTAGTGTGCCCTACCCGTCACCTAACAGAAAAACTTAGGTACACATTTTGGCCCGACCCGAGGATCGTACCGGGGCCCCAAGCGCAGCCGTCGCTTTAAAGTGCGACGCACTACACCGTCAGCCCATTTAAGTCCCCACTGCTGGGGCACGGGCCTCCCTCAATCATATGAGGGGTAATTGCAATACTCACCACGCTTGGCAGACGGGTTGGCGAGGGTTTTGATATAAATGCTGAGTTTTTCTCTGGGTGCTGATGGTCATGCCAGCAGCTTTACCTTAGTCGCCTTTTACGACACCTAGGTCAGAGTGAGGGTGGCCTATTCTACTCTGCCGGGACCACACGGCGTCACACGACGCACTACCCACTGCGCCCACGAAGCAGTCAATTATATTAAAGAAAACTATAAATCGAAACGGAAAATACTCAGTCCTGTGTGATCATTTTATTTAACACGTTATTTACGAGTGACCGCCGTCAGACGAGTTAAACACATCTGTCGCAAAACAAATTGTTTATTCCATACGTTTTACACGAAAGGATTATTTGGGTCAGACGATGAATATTTACATGGATTTTTGTTCAATTCACATTCGTATTGAGAAGTTTGTGCTCAAATCAATTGTAAATGTCTTTATTTCTTAATTGTGTCTGGATTTAATATATAATTAGCGATTTCGACTATTAATGCTTAAAAAAAAAGATCATTTAAACAAAAGAATTTAATAGAAGTACTTAAAAATTAACAAATAGGTATCCTAGGTCCTAAACTAATCCTAGCTCGTGAACGTCCGTCCGATCCGATGGTTGCAGCGCAAAGACGCCGATGTCTGTCTGTGTCCTCGCTCCCCAGCTTGCGTCCCCCTCTCCGACTCGTACCACCATCACGCCACTCTGACGTCACAGCCGAAGGCACGCCCCCTGGTGCCTATTTTTCAGCTAATTCGGCCGTTCCTGAAGTCGGCTCGTCCTCGACCGCCAAATTTTGCAGCACCTGACGTGGCTGTGATGGTTGAGTGTGGACCTCCGCTTGGACTTCTCGTGTGTTTCCCTCCTCACTGTCTTCCGAGTCCGAGGAGGTGTCCTCGTCGGCGGCACCTATCGTCACAACACAACATTGTTTGCATTAGAACACAATAAAATAACATGGAAACATACACTCATTTCACTTGAGATAGCAATAAGAATCTAAAAGGGTTTATTTTTATGTTAAACGGAGCCTAGGATGTAAAACATAAAAATAGACACCATAAGCACTAGAAGAGCCCTCAGGTTTCTAGTCACCATACAGAGCCCTCAGGATGTATGACTGGCAGAGCCCTCAGGGTACCAGATTTCAACAAGAACAGAGCCCTCAGGATGTACCACAGGCAAAACCCTCAGGGTGCCAAATTTTATCAAGTATAGAGCCCGCAGGATATACAGCTGGCAGAGCCCTCAGGGTGCCAGAAAATAAAACAACATAGCAATAAGCAGAAGTACAACTAGGCTATCAGAGGGTTATAAGGTAATACGCGCAGAGCTCTCGAGATGCGCACCGTGAATAGCCAAAGAGCGTAAGTACATAATTATACTCACATTCAAAGAATGCCGCGCACACATCGGGGGTCCACTCTCCCCGCCACAATACCATATGTTGGGCCGCAGCCCGCGTACTCTTACCATACGACCCACTGACTAGTCGGAGCTCATATCGACCTTGTGGCAGTATCTTCGTGACAACGTAGGGGCCTCGCATCCCGGAGTCTAACTTGCCAGTAGACTGGCTTGTTTTCTTTACGAAAACCAGGTCATTGGTGCGGAACTGCTGGGGTACTCTGCGATGCTCGTTCACACGAGCATCTTGCTGCGCTCGATTCTCTTCAAGCAGCCCACTAGCGCGCTGCCGCGCCAGCTCACACAGAGATTCTCGGTTCGGACTGGCGGCTTCATATGCAACGTCGCGAACCACGGATCGTATGACGGGCGTCGCACCATCACTGCCAATCAATAAATTTAAGGGTGAGCGTCGGGTAGACTTCTGTAACGTAATGTTCAAATTGAGCTGTAACTTCCATAGAATTTTAGACCAACTTTCCTGCCGAAAGTTTGTTTCCACTCGGATCATATTCATAACAGTACGACAGTACCGCTCAACTTGCCCATTACTTTGATGCATTTCAGCTGTTATAAAATGAATCTCACTACCTAAATCATTAATCCATTTACAAAACGATGAGCTCTCATACATACGTCCTCGATCTGATACAATTAAACGAGGTGTGCCAAATAAAGAAATAGCATTTTCAAATACACGTTTCAGTTCATTAAAATCTTGCCTAAAAATCGGATACAATAAACAAAATTTGGTAAATGCGTCTATTATTAAAATAACAAACTTATAGCCATCTGAGTCTGGGAGTGGCCCTAAGACATCTGTATGCACAGTATCAAAAGGAATACTAGGTTTTCCCCACGAGCTAATAGGCTGCAAAGGTTGACGAGGTACCTTTTTGTATGATAAGCAAACAATGCAATGTCGAACATATTTTCTAACAAACTGCCTTAATCCCGGAAACCAAAAATGACGCATTATTAGGTCGGTTGTTTTGTCTACACCGATATGCTGATGCTCATCGTGAAAAATGCGCAGTAAACTAAGCCGGTGGCCTTTAGGTATGTAACATAAAAACCGGGGTTGTTCTCCTGCAACATCAAGTTTATAATATAAAACATCATTACGTTTTACATAACGGTTTGAATCTAGTTCACCGTCATTCAACTTCTGCAATAACGACCGAGTTTCTTCGTCAGCGGCCTGCGCTATCTGGGCCCAGTTATGTGGCCTTGGAATTTGACACATATTAATTGCATTACGGCTCAGGTAATCTGCGTGCGATAGCGCAGTCCCCTTACGATACTCGAGATCGAAGTCGTAATCCTGTAAATACATCCACCACCTAGCTATTCTAGGCAGCAGATCTTTCTTGCGTTGGGTTAGTTTCAGGGCGTTGCAATCTGTTACGACCTTGAACTTGTTACCGATTAAATAATGCCTGAAGTGTTGCAACGCTTTGAGCACAGCCAACGTTTCTAACTCATAGGAGTGATAACGTGGCTCTGCTCCCTGAGTGACTTTGCTGAAGTACGCAACAGGCCGTTTACGACCCTCAGCATCCGTTTGTAGTAAAACGGCACCGTACCCACGTGACGACGCATCAGTGTGCACTTCGGTGGTTAACGAAGGGTCATAAATAGCCAGCACAGACTCATTGGTTAGCCGCTCAATAATGTCTTTACGGACCCGTTCGTGCTCGTCAGTCCACTGAAATTGCACACCCTTGCGAAGTAAATCAGTAATACAAGCCGTTTTGAGGGAGTAACCGGGAATATATCGCCGGAAATATCCTGCAAGACCGAGGAACTGTCTCACCTCTTTCACATTGCTCGGCGTACGGGCCTTGACCAAAGCTTCGATTTTATGCTGACTCGGCTTAACCTGACCATAGCTGATCGTATGCCCCAAATAATCTACTTTTCTAGCCAAAAACGTGCATTTTTTTAAATTAATTGAAAAACCTGCCGTAGTCAAAGTCCGTAGCACTTCGCGGAGCGTCTGTAATCCGTCGATAATTGTCTCGCTTGGTATCAAAACGTCATCGATATACACTAAAGCCTTGCCAGCTTCAATAAAGGAACGCAGGGTATCAGTTATTATGCGCTGGTAAACGACAGGTGCATTAGCGAGTCCGTACGGCATTTTTAAGTACTCATAGTGTCCTTCGGGGGTGACAAAGCCAGTGAAGCGAATAGAATCGCTATCCATTGGAATTTGATGGAAGCCTGTAGCCATATCGAGGCTTGTGAAGAACTTGGCTTTGCCCAATCGATCGATATGGTCCTCAATAAGTGGCAATGGATAACGATCCTTCACTGTGTTCGCGTTCAACGCCCGAAAGTCGACACACATCCTGTCGCTACCGTCCTTTTTCTTCACTAGTAAAATAGGACTAGAGAACTCTGATTCCGACTCCCTAATTATCCCCTTATTTAGTAAATCACCAATTATTTCCCGAACGCGAATCTTTTCGTAATAGGACATTTTATAAGGTCTGTACACTACAGGGGTTTCATTTTGCAACCGAATATGCATAGACCCAGTATTCACGGTCGTAGTGGCGGTACCAGTGACCAAAAATTCCGAAAACTCTTCGATAATTTTCAGCAAATGAATTTTATCATCACCTTCAACAGCCGTGTCTATCTGGTCACGCATACTCGACTGCACATTAAACACAGAATGTGATTGCGTGAGGCGCTGCACACCGCGTGTTCGAGTGTAAACCACACCATCTCTATTAAGGACATCCGTACCTAATATGACTGGGATAGTCAAATAGCAATCAGGGACGACATGAAAATCTACTTCGAGGGAAATCTCAGGCAATTCAATAGTTAACGTTGTAGAAAAACTAGACTCCACCTCTTGGCTGCCAATGCCACGCAAGGTACAAAAGGATGGCGTCTGAGTACATCGTAAATGTTTCACAACCGATTCCGCTATAAGAGAAATTTGCGAGCCACTATCTATAAGAATATCTACAGGCACACCCTGAATCACAGCAGACGCGATATCGTTACGTTGATAATTATCTTGGAGCTCATGACAAAAGTTGACGTTAGGTTTGCCGCGCGATTCGCTACGCTGTTTTGCAAAACAATCTTCTACTTTATGCCCCATCTTTTTGCAGAAACTACATGGATCAGATTTACTTGAGACTCGATTGGTAGCAGGCAATTCGGATGCTGACGACACACGTCTATCAACCGTATCATTTAATTTCGCACGTTTAGGACATTCGGTTTGTTTGTGGCCAAAACCGTTACATTTAAAACATTTGGTTCGCGTACTAAAATATTCTCTTTTTCGAGAATGACTTTGAGGTTCGTTATACTTGCTACGAACGGGGGTAGTCTGAACCGGTTTGACATAAATCGACAAAAACGCAATTAAATCACCGGGCAACAAATGAGCGTTCGTTGCAGCCGCGCGAATCTGCGGGTCGGTAATGCCGCGAATTATTATTTCACTAATCAGATCTTCACTCAATCCTCTAACAACGCGCAATCGCAACAATGAACGTCTAGCATACTCAGCGTATGTGGGATAGCGATTGGAATTTGACTGCATAACTTCGAATAGAATGTTCGCACTATCTATTCTACGCGGGCACAAAGATTGAAAATCACGTTTAAAATTAGACCACGTACGCTCATTACTTGACCATTCGTTAAGCCACACACGCGCATCGCCCTTCAAACAATGACCTATCCGGGCCAAACATTCACGATCATCCCATCGGTTGACACGACACAAATAATCCACTTCTTCACACCACACATTAAAATCATTTAAAGAAGGATCAAAACTAGAAATATAAATATGGTTGGATCTCACCGAGTTTGCAGCACTGATCGCGGTCGCAAGTTTATCCGCTACCTCGCTCATGATGAAATCTGCGGCAGACGGCGTCGTACTCGGTGGTAGCGATGCGGCCACGCTCGCCTCGCCCGCTGTGGCGCCGTCCGTACAAGTTTGAACTTGCGCAGACACACTCGCTAGATCAGATGCACAGGGCGGGAGCGAGTGTGAGCGCGCCGGCGGCGGCTCGGGTGGCGCCGGGAGGGCACGCGCATCAGCGCCTGCACCTGCTTCACCTAAATCGAGAACCCGCGTATCTTCCAACGCCTTCAAACGAGAAATTATCGTTTGGAGCTGTTGTTCGATACCTGAATCGGATGAACGTCCACGCTTTCGAGATTTACCACTAGATTCCTTAGGCATTGCGATCGGTATTTAAAAATAACTAAATTGAACGAATCTCTTAATCTACAAAACCAACACAGATGTGGTTAGGAATCCCACTTCTGAAATTAGCGATTTCGACTATTAATGCTTAAAAAAAAAAGATCATTTAAACAAAAGAATTTAATAGAAGTACTTAAAAATTAACAAATAGGTATCCTAGGTCCTAAACTAATCCTAGCTCGTGAACGTCCGTCCGATCCGATGGTTGCAGCGCAAAGACGCCGATGTCTGTCTGTGTCCTCGCTCCCCAGCTTGCGTCCCCCTCTCCGACTCGTACCACCATCACGCCACTCTGACGTCACAGCCGAAGGCACGCCCCCTGGTGCCTATTTTTCAGCTAATTATATGTATTTAAGTATATATTTGTTCTTTGGCTCAGGTAATCTGCGTGCGATAGCGCAGTCCCCTTACGATACTCGAGATCGAAGTCGTAATCCTGTAAATACATCCACCACCTAGCTATTCTAGGCAGCAGATCTTTCTTGCGTTGGGTTAGTTTCAGGGCGTTGCAATCTGTTACGACCTTGAACTTGTTACCGATCAAATAATGCCTGAAGTGTTGCAACGCTTTGAGCACAGCCAACGTTTCTAACTCATAGGAGTGATAACGTGGCTCTGCTCCCTGAGTGACTTTGCTGAAGTACGCAACAGGCCGTTTACGACCCTCAGCATCCGTTTGTAGTAAAACGGCACCGTACCCACGTGACGACGCATCAGTGTGCACTTCGGTGGTTAACGAAGGGTCATAAATAGCCAGCACAGACTCATTGGTTAGCCGCTCAATAATGTCTTTACGGACCCGTTCGTGCTCGTCAGTCCACTGAAATTGCACACCCTTGCGAAGTAAATCAGTAATACAAGCCGTTTTGAGGGAGTAACCGGGAATATATCGCCGGAAATATCCTGCAAGACCGAGGAACTGTCTCACCTCTTTCACATTGCTCGGCGTACGGGCCTTGACCAAAGCTTCGATTTTATGCTGACTCGGCTTAACCTGACCATAGCTGATCGTATGCCCCAAATAATCTACTTTTCTAGCCAAAAACGTGCATTTTTTTAAATTAATTGAAAAACCTGCCGTAGTCAAAGTCCGTAGCACTTCGCGGAGCGTCTGTAATCCGTCGATAATTGTCTCGCTTGGTATCAAAACGTCATCGATATACACTAAAGCCTTGCCAGCTTCAATAAAGGAACGCAGGGTATCAGTTATTATGCGCTGGTAAACGACAGGTGCATTAGCGAGTCCGTACGGCATTTTTAAGTACTCATAGTGTCCTTCGGGGGTGACAAAGCCAGTGAAGCGAATAGAATCGCTATCCATTGGAATTTGATGGAAGCCTGTAGCCATATCGAGGCTTGTGAAGAACTTGGCTTTGCCCAATCGATCGATATGGTCCTCAATAAGTGGCAATGGATAACGATCCTTCACTGTGTTCGCGTTCAACGCCCGAAAGTCGACACACATCCTGTCGCTACCGTCCTTTTTCTTCACTAGTAAAATAGGACTAGAGAACTCTGATTCCGACTCCCTAATTATCCCCTTATTTAGTAAATCACCAATTATTTCCCGAACGCGAATCTTTTCGTAATAGGACATTTTATAAGGTCTGTACACTACAGGGGTTTCATTTTGCAACCGAATATGCATAGACCCAGTATTCACGGTCGTAGTGGCGGTACCAGTGACCAAAAATTCCGAAAACTCTTCGATAATTTTCAGCAAATGAATTTTATCATCACCTTCAACAGCCGTGTCTATCTGGTCACGCATACTCGACTGCACATTAAACACAGAATGTGATTGCGTGAGGCGCTGCACACCGCGTGTTCGAGTGTAAACCACACCATCTCTATTAAGGACATCCGTACCTAATATGACTGGGATAGTCAAATAGCAATCAGGGACGACATGAAAATCTACTTCGAGGGAAATCTCAGGCAATTCAATAGTTAACGTTGTAGAAAAACTAGACTCCACCTCTTGGCTGCCAATGCCACGCAAGGTACAAAAGGATGGCGTCTGAGTACATCGTAAATGTTTCACAACCGATTCCGCTATAAGAGAAATTTGCGAGCCACTATCTATAAGAATATCTACAGGCACACCCTGAATCACAGCAGACGCGATATCGTTACGTTGATAATTATCTTGGAGCTCATGACAAAAGTTGACGTTAGGTTTGCCGCGCGATTCGCTACGCTGTTTTGCAAAACAATCTTCTACTTTATGCCCCATCTTTTTGCAGAAACTACATGGATCAGATTTACTTGAGACTCGATTGGTAGCAGGCAATTCGGATGCTGACGACACACGTCTATCAACCGTATCATTTAATTTCGCACGTTTAGGACATTCGGTTTGTTTGTGGCCAAAACCGTTACATTTAAAACATTTGGTTCGCGTACTAAAATATTCTCTTTTTCGAGAATGACTTTGAGGTTCGTTATACTTGCTACGAACGGGGGTAGTCTGAACCGGTTTGACATAAATCGACAAAAACGCAATTAAATCACCGGGCAACAAATGAGCGTTCGTTGCAGCCGCGCGAATCTGCGGGTCGGTAATGCCGCGAATTATTATTTCACTAATCAGATCTTCACTCAATCCTCTAACAACGCGCAATCGCAACAATGAACGTCTAGCATACTCAGCGTATGTGGGATAGCGATTGGAATTTGACTGCATAACTTCGAATAGAATGTTCGCACTATCTATTCTACGCGGGCACAAAGATTGAAAATCACGTTTAAAATTAGACCACGTACGCTCATTACTTGACCATTCGTTAAGCCACACACGCGCATCGCCCTTCAAACAATGACCTATCCAGGCCAAACATTCACGATCATCCCATCGGTTGACACGACACAAATAATCCACTTCTTCACACCACACATTAAAATCATTTAAAGAAGGATCAAAACTAGAAATATAAATATGGTTGGATCTCACCGAGTTTGCAGCACTGATCGCGGTCGCAAGTTTATCCGCTACCTCGCTCATGATGAAATCTGCGGCAGACGGCGTCGTACTCGGTGGTAGCGATGCGGCCACGCTCGCCTCGCCCGCTGTGGCGCCGTCCGTACAAGTTTGAACTTGCGCAGACACACTCGCTAGATCAGATGCACAGGGCGGGAGCGAGTGTGAGCGCGCCGGCGGCGGCTCGGGTGGCGCCGGGAGGGCACGCGCATCAGCGCCTGCACCTGCTTCACCTAAATCGAGAACCCGCGTATCTTCCAACGCCTTCAAACGAGAAATTATCGTTTGGAGCTGTTGTTCGATACCTGAATCGGATGAACGTCCACGCTTTCGAGATTTACCACTAGATTCCTTAGGCATTGCGATCGGTATTTAAAAATAACTAAATTGAACGAATCTCTTAATCTACAAAACCAACACAGATGTGGTTAGGAATCCCACTTCTGAAATTAGCGATTTCGACTATTAATGCTTAAAAAAAAAGATCATTTAAACAAAAGAATTTAATAGAAGTACTTAAAAATTAACAAATAGGTATCCTAGGTCCTAAACTAATCCTAGCTCGTGAACGTCCGTCCGATCCGATGGTTGCAGCGCAAAGACGCCGATGTCTGTCTGTGTCCTCGCTCCCCAGCTTGCGTCCCCCTCTCCGACTCGTACCACCATCACGCCACTCTGACGTCACAGCCGAAGGCACGCCCCCTGGTGCCTATTTTTCAGCTAATTATATGTATTTAAGTATATATTTGTGTTCCTCTGTTATCTGATATCTGTAACACAAGTGCTTAAGCTACTTAGTACGGAATTAGGTCAACGTATGAGATGTTGTGAGAATTATTATTTGAATTTATTTATTCAGACTACAATCCAAACTAAGCACGACCTACCAATTTTTACCCAAAGAAACCCAGAGTTTTTTTTAAAGATAAATGGAGCAGGACACCCTAGTTTTGATCCCTCTATCGAGTACAAATCAGAATCTACTAATAAAATTATATTTTTGAATTGTTTTGTGAAGAAAACTACTGAGTGTGTGTTATGGATATCTTATATGAAAGACCTTAACATTGTTTCTTTGATAAATTTTGTTTTTAGCACTGAATATCGATTGGTTAAAAGAAAATTAAATTGAAAATAAAAAAAACGCCGACACAACTAAAGCACTTTCATTTGATACCTATATTGAGGCAGTTGGAACAACAAATAGGTTATTCATCATTTTCTGACGGCGGCCATCTTGGATTTGAAATTTTTCACAATTAGTATATTCTGCTACTCAAGCCCTTTTATATGATACCCATAATGTGGGAGTTGTGTAATAAACGTAAAATCCAAATCTTTGTGACGGCGGCCATCTTGGATCGATTTTTATCCAACTTATAACACCCCGTCGTTTTTGCGTCGGGGATTAAAAATAGCAATTTTCTATATTTTTACTTAGATATTCGGTACTAAGGATACTTTCACGGCAGACGAGTGTAAGACCTATGCTTTCTTAGACAAATTTTATCGTTGGTAATGACTGTATGGATCGGTAGAATAAGAAAGCCATTTTTGCCAAATTCTTGGCAAAGCCAAAACAATCTTTAAATGCAGTTTTTTCAACTAACTAACTAGGTTGGCGCAGCGACCTAAAGTGAGCCTTAGCCTGGGGACTACGGTGCGGCGGCCTCCTCGTGTGGCCCCTTCGGTAGTATTTTTGCTCTGTTTGGAGCTGCTACCGAAGGGGTCCTGGCGTCCCTGGGCAACGGCGGGTAGTAATTTGGCGCGCTCGCCATATTGCTACCCGACGGCCGACGGCTGCACACATGGAGGGGGGGTTAGGGTTCGTAACCCCCCCTACGGACCTATTGCTAGGTCTTTGAGTGGACCGCTCCTTCTGGAGCGAGGCGTTTGGTGGGGGGTGTTTTGCCACCCTCGGAATTTTGGTTGGTTGTGCGCGGACCTGGGTCTCTCACCGGCGGTTATCCGGTAACATGCCGTCTCTGACCGGTGGAGGCCCTCGGCACTGTCCACGAAAGTGGTTGTGCCCAATTTGTCCGCGCACTTAAGGTGGTGCAGGACCAGTGGCAGTTGGGGGGATGTCGGACGACTGAGGGCTTCAGTGCCCAGTCCAGCCCTCCCACTCTGGCCTACGCCTTGCCTTGTGCCACCCCTTCCGGTAGGGAGAGCCCGCGGGCTCGGTGGCCGAAAGGCCGTGTATCGGAGGTTCTGCGTCGAGTTTCTCAGCCAGAGTGGCTCGGCGGCAGTCCGGCGTTGCCAATTTTCCTAGCTCCGCATCCAGCGGAGTTGGGACTTGCGGCGGCTTCGTTTTTTGAAACCTGCAGGTTTTGTTTCCCCAACCCACTCTGCACTGCAACCAGCAGTGTATGGGTGGGGAGGGGTACCTGCAGTCCCCCTCACGGTGGTATTCTGCACTGCAGCCAGCAGTGTGGATGCCATTCGGGGGGTGGAGATGGTGGGCCGTGGGAGAGGCCCTGGGTCCGAAGGACCAGCGTTTTGGTTAGAGGCCGTGCTGGCGAGCCTCTTCGCCCAGGGCGGTTCGCGGTGGTAGCCTGGAGGTAATCCCGCGCTCCGTCCCGACTTAGCGGGCGTGGAATGGGAAAAGCCCCGGTGGTTTTAGTGGGTATGCCCTTGGACGGTCTCTGATTAGCAGAGGCCTAATCCAGGGGAGAGCCCCACACTACCCGGTCGACTCCCAGCGGCCGGGTGTGCATAAGGCGGCGCCGACCAACCGGCGCTGACGTCGGCTCCTGTCAGTGAGCCGGCGGCATTTCCACCGGGTCAACAAAAAAAAAAAAAAAAAAAAAGTGAGCCTTAGTCTCCGGTGATAAGAGTCTCCATCTGGTAAGTTCTGCTTCTAGCGGACTTCTGGCGGATGACTGGTAGGAGGCCTCCTGCCAGTCATCCACCAAAAGTCTTTTTCGACCTTGTCTTACCATGTAGCTTCAGTTCTTCTTCCTCCTCCAAATTCCATCCAGTTGTTTTTACTTCTAAAAAATAAAGTGAATTTTCCTTGAAGTAAAATATGCTAACTTAAGGATTTAATATACTTTCACTTCATGTCCCATTATCGTGGGATGAACTGATGGGTGAATTTATTATTGGACGTCTGCGTTGAGCCTTATTCGTAAATTATTCATGATTTGTTGACGGATGAGTATGGATGTACATTATTTAGGAACATCGTGTTAAAGCCTTATTATAAACTAACCTCTTCAACATTTTAATAGCCGTCGATCAATTATTATTCACATACAAAGTAAAACGTAGTATTTTTTTTATTTTTCATTATAACCGCAGGAGATGGGTACTCAAATTGTATGTATTTTTAATGTGACAGGTGGCGGACAAGCATGCGGATCACCTGATGGTAAACTATTTGCCCATTAACACTTGTAACACCAGTGGAATCACAAGTATGCTGCCATTATTGTTCAATATGCGATTACCGCCGCCAATAGACACCCGTGACACTAGTGGCGTAACAAGTGCGCTGCCTACCTTTAAACCCTCATTTCCCCCGGATTGGGCCTACGGTACCCTTACTCACGCAGCGAAACACAGTACAGTGCTGTTTCACGCCAGTTTTCTGTGAGGCCGCGGTATCACTCCGGTCGAGCCGGCCCATTCATGCCAAAGCGTGGCTCTCCTATTATCAAATGATGGCAAGCTATGACCGTTGCCCATGGATACCTACAACACCATTGGAATCACAAGTTTGCTGCCAATAACCTACTAGCGTGCATGCTCGGATTTGACCAACGATTCGACGTATGGAAGATACTATCTTATCCTCTTATCTCCCATCTCTTCAGCCATTATAATAAAATTGTTCCCCCCTAAAAACACACCTGACCTCACTGAGTAGCTTTTAGCGACCGATCACGTACCAACCGACGATGGGGCGTTTTGTCAGAGCCCCGATATCTCATGGGAGGAGGTAAAACGATTGCGTTTGCTTCCAAATAGATTTCTGCCGAAGCTAAATGTTTTCAAAATCGCTGTGAACGGCGAACTGGCGATGTTCGCTGCTTGGGAGTCACTTTGAAAGGAGAGGTGTTCTCCATGGAATTTCACTTAGTACTTTTTACCTTAAAATGGGAAAAATAGTTCAGCGGTTTTCGTTAGATCATCATCAGCCTATCACAGTCCACTGCTGGACGTAGGTCTCTACAATTGTTCGCCACTGTGATCTATCCATGGCTTCTCGCATCCAGCTCTTGCCAGCCATCCTGCGCAGATCGTCCCCCCATCTAGCCAGAGGGCGCCCTACATTACGTTTGCCAAGACGCGGTCTCCACTCTAGAACTCATTTACCCCTCGGTTGTCGGTTTTGCAGCTTTCGTTAGATGGAGCTTGTAAAAAGCAGTTTTTTTATATGATAGGTGGCAGACGAGCAGACGGGTCACCTGATGGTAAGCGATTGCCGCCGAACATGGACACCCATGACACCTGTGGAGTCACAAGTGCGTTGAAAACCTTTTAACCCCCCTTCCACTGGATTGGTCCACCGGCACCCTCACTCACGCAGCGAAACACAACACTGTGTCGCTTCACGCTGTTTTTCTGTGAGGCCGTGGTATCACTTCGGTCGAGCCGGCCCATTCATGCCGAAGCGTGGCTCTCCCACGGTCAAAACATAAGCCACATTAGCAAATTAAAAAAGTATGGCAACATATCAGAGATTTAGAAGATATTGGGAATTTTGTTATATCCTTACTAATATTATAAAGGCGAAAGTTTGTTTGGATGTATGGATGTTTGTTCCTCTTTCACGCAAAAACTACTAAACGGATTTTAATGAAACTTTACAGTAATGTAGCTTATAGATCAGAATAACACATAGGCTATAATTTATAAAGATATTGTGTGAACGCAGACGAAGTCGCGGGCAAAAGCTAGTAGCAAATAAAATTTCTGTTATTTTATTTAAGGTGACGGGTGGGGCACACTAGCGACGCCAATCGATTTTAATTGCTAGCTACTAAACCGGATCTAATTTAAACAATTTCAGGGTTACAGCCTCTCGGCAAACACTTATACTATTTATTAAATAACCATGATAGCACTGGCTAGCTGAATGATTCCTCTATTTCTATATATATATAAGTTACTCTTTAAAAACGTGACCACGTGTGAAGGAAAATAATTTGCCAGATTATGACACGTGCCGGATGCAGATGTACTGGGGGTTGCTAAAGATAGATTGGCTTTGGATTGTTGTAGGATGATTTTTATATTTTTTGTGAAGGCTCCAACTTTATTAAAGTAATAACGTCGTGCCTTCCTTCGCATGGAATTCCGTTTAACACAAAGTAGCCTACATATTAGAATAGTTATTTACTAGATTTCTACCATGTGCCTTATTTTTGGGTTTCCGATATTTCGGCCCTGTTGCAAGCGCCACCCGTTGTTTTAAAAACCCGGATTTAGTCGCATCGCGTTTTATCCAGAATTCCTATAGATAAGGCTATTATAAACGTTATAAAAAACTCCTGATATTCTACGGTACATACTTTATGCGAAAAAAATTTTCAAAGTTCACTGTTTTTTGGTACCGGAAAATTGAAAAAAATATATATCTCCCCTCATATATTTTTTTTTTGTTTCTGACTAAATACCTCAAGAGACGTCATAATTACACACTTTAGTACAAAATTTGAGCCTTCTAAAGCAATTCGTTGAGTAGAAATAATTTGTTTTGATTTTTTTTTTCGTGAATAACGCCGTATTCAGACGAGATTTATAGACTAATACGTTCACCTTTGTAGTCTTTCTATACAATATTTTTGGTGCAACCAAATACCGCGTTATCTACTCGCTATTAATAAAAATGTGATTTAAAATAAAAACCGGTACTAGGGCTGCCCTTCCTGATATATAAAAAAATATAATTTTAGATATTTTTTAATGGGACAATACTCTGGTGACGATAAGGGTAAGCCAAGGTTATATGGTAGGTTACCGAATAGTATTTAAGATTAGGAGAAAATTTATCATTGGAGACGTTTTGGTCGTTGGTTTGTAACACCCGATTTTCTACCTATATGATAAATCTAATATTTAAGGTAAATAGTCATGGCCATTAGTATAATTCATTAAAACATAAATACAGTTAGGAAATAGAATAGTTTTAGTTGGTGTTTTTTAGCAACTTACCAGACGAACTATATTGTCGTTCTTTTGGCTTACGTTGTGTGTTTAGAGAAATGGCATACTTATTCCATCATGCTAGCTTGTCGAACCTCCTCACGACACCATTTTTAACACGATGGATTATTTAAATTTATAAGATAGCTCTGTTTTAATCTAACAAAACCCGTATTGTTTTGTTGTTAATTGTAAGATTGTTTGTCAGTCGCTGTCAGTGTGACAGTTGCTCCGGTGAACGTTTCGTTTCGCGAGCGTTTTGTTTTTGCTGCGCCCGTGAGGGGCTTGCTGCTGTCATCTTAACTGATGTCATGTGATAATAAGTATTATCCTCCACTGGATGTACTTCTTTGGTATTTTGTCGGTTTATCTGTTGAAACCCTCATCTCCGTTAGTGAGTTGAGCGGTGGAAAGATTTCTTTTTGATATTGTAAGTGTTTGTCAATATGCAGTGTTCCATTGACAAGTATTTTGAGGGAAAACTTGTCTATGGTCAATGATGACACACGACTTTTTTCACCAGAATGGCGTCTGCGCCGGTGTGATTTTTTCTCTTGTACTCCACGTTATATTGGTGGAACTTTTGTAATCGGTCGATTAAAATGACCAAATAACGTTTATTTTGTTCTGGGCGACTGTTGGTATGTATAATTTTGTTAAACAATCTGTGTTTGTCGATACCGGCATTTTTGCAAGTCGCGTGGTCAATAACGTTTATATTTTTCAGGACTGTTTCGACGTGACGGACGTGATCTGAGGCGTTTTGATAAGTAACTCCTGTCTAGTCACACTCGTAGTTACAGGTATGATGTCCTAACCTTTATCGACTAGCGGGATTTTCCCCCTTATGATCTTTTCCTGTGGAGAGACATCCCACATCGTTAATTCTTTCTGTGGCACAGTCCAACGCCCACCTTTTTATCTTTCTTTTATAAATTTACTTCTCTTTGGAAGTTTGATGTTTTCTACAGTCAGCTCCGTTAACTTTGTATCACTACCTTAATTTTACTTGCATAAACATAAACATATGTAAATTTAGTGAGAACTATCTGTGGTGTGTGGTCGTATACAGCTTGAAGCGGTCAGTGTGTTGGATGGCAGGCTGATCCTCGACTTGAAGGTCGGTGGGTTTCAGAGGCTAGGCCTGGTCAATGAGACTCTCCGGCTGAGACGTGGGTCAGTCTCCCACCTCGCATCTCAGGTCGCTCTGGGTTGTGTGTAACCCCACTCCACCTTAAGGATTGGTCATCCTCTTATGACCCTAATTTCAGTGTTTTGATTCTGTTCATTCCGGACAGGACACACTAACCATAGTGGTGTATGTTCATATAGATTTTAGCGTGTCTACACTATCTATGTTTGTTTATTTAGATAATAATTTATCTATGTGTATAAATAAAGTGGTTAGATGCCCATTGTGGTCGGTGACTTCCATCGGCCCTAGTAGTGAAATATTGGGCAACCTAAACTTATGTCTTATTTTTATAACTTGTCAGTTCAGCTTAGTTCATGTACTAGGTTACTTAATTTAATTGAGATGTACCTTTTTAAAATACTTATTTGCCACATTTTGTAATCTGTGAACAAACATGTGCCGAGTAGTGTATTATTGGGCAAATTTAACCTTGTCCATATTTTATAAAATTTCATATCTGTAATAACATAAAAATGTTAATTTTTATACCTGCTGCGTAGCATAATGAATAAATACTGTCAAACGTATTAACTTTGCACATTCATTGGATGCCTTTGCTTCGATTGATGGGGGATTTCTAATAATTATTCTTTTTTTTTTAATGATCCTTTCTATGTGGATTGCATATTTCAATATTCTTTTTCACTTTGATTTATACCAGTTTTTAAACAGGTACTTACGGCGCCCAACAATATAATCACCCATCAATGTCTGAGCCACCGAACCTATGATCCCTTTCCCTCTCATGCTCTGCCTACTGCCGCTACGCTGCATAAGTTTATCCTGGCTGGGGCATCTTGTGCCGACGCTCGCAAGAACCCCAGGGAGGAAAAACGTGCCATTAGAGTGACGTTCCCAACGTGTGGCTCAGAAAAGCGCATCCAATGCCTATTCTTTTTTTCTGTTTTTGTTGAACAGTATTAAAATACCTTTTTTGCTATCATGTCTGCTTTCAATTGTAATATTAACTTCTTGCTCAAAGATGAACTCGAACACGAGTTAACGGTTCTTAATGTTTCTTTTGATGATAAATGTACTGTGGACGATTTAAGAAAACTTTTAAGAAGTACCTCGAAGTTAGCCCGTAGGGGTAGCTTAAAAATTCCTACCATGGCTGTTTCAACGGAGAATGCTGATAAAGAAGTTTCGGTTTTGCAGTTTAAGGCTAATCAGCTGATTGCTAGTTTAGGTGAAGAGGATAGTTCAGAATCCGCTCGCACACGTTTAGTGGGCCGTGCCAACTACCTTCTATCCAGAATCTCGAGAGTCGTTGATCCGCCTGAGGCGCTATTATCGTTACAAGGCAAACTCGTTCGCTGCATCTCAGACCTTGGAAGTTCTTCGGAGTCTGGATCTTCGGAGGAGGAACTTACTACTTCACGTCCGCGGCATGTCACTAAAACGGTTATTTACAAACCGGAAAAGTCTGTTAATTTGTGCTCTTTAAATATTAAGTTTAACGGAGAATCGTGTGTTCGTGTTTTCATCTCTAGATTAGAGGAACTTTGTGCCGCTAGGAACATCTCTCAGAAGTATGTTTTCACTGGCTTCCCTGATCTCGTTGAAGGACCCGCTCTCTATTGGTATCGAGCTAATAAAGGTAACTTTCATAGCTATGATGAGCTGGTGTCCGCTTTAAAAGCAGATTTTGATTTGCCAGATTTTGACGATCGGCTCATGCAGGAGATCCGCACTAGAACGCAGGCCAAGCATGAATCTTTGGTAGTATACCTGTGAACTAATGTTAGTCGACGTCAAGTCTATTGCTCACTTAACGCAGTTAGGTAAGAAAATCGAAGCTTGTAAACTTCGAATGAATGGCTTTGTTGAACCATCCCTTGCTAAATCCAGTGTTGCTCCAGACTTCTGTTATAAGCCTAAATCTAAAGTTGATAATACTCTGGGTAGGCATGCTGGTAAACTTAACTCTGTCGCCTCTTTCGACAAGAGTTCTTCTAGTGTATTTGTTAATAAGCCTCCTGTCGCTACTTCCGACGGAAGCTCTTCTAAGAATAACTCGGGTTATTGTTGTGGATGTCGCCGTAACGGACATACTGCGTCTCGTTGCAGTGCATCTCGAAGCCTCCTTTGCTTCAAATGTGGTAAACCCGGTGTTAAGTCAACTGATTGCCCTCTTTGCAACCAGTCAAAAACTAGATAACTTTGTCTCTCTGAGTTTGTTTGTTGTCTTCGACTACTTTAGTAAATACGTGCTTCTGTTTCCTTTGCGAAATGCCACGGCGAAAGCGGTGTGCAAATGCCTTATGAAGGGCGTTTTTCTGGTACATGGCGTGTGTCGTATCCTGTACACAGACAACGGCCCCCAGTTTACGTCAAAGGAATTCAGAGACCTGTTGGGTGCATTCGGAGTCCCACATATTTTCTACAATCCTCGTTACCATCCCCAAACGAACCAAACTGAACGTGTTAATCGGGATATTGTGCGTGCTATTGCTTCTTACATGCGTTCTGATCATAGAAAATGGGATCAGAACATTGAAGAAATCCAATGTGCCCTCAATTCGTCTGTTCACGAAGGTACTAAGTTTACCCCTTTTTTCTTAAATCATGGTAGGGAAATGGTAATTGATGGTGCTACTTATAACTCTGATCAGCCTCTTGATGGTCAGGAGGTTACTGTCCACTCTGACCATTTCATGTCTGGGTTGCCTAAACTCCAGAAGGTGTTTGAAGACGTTGGTGGTCATCTAAAGAAGGCGTATCGCCGCAATGCGAAGTACTACAACTTGAGGAAGCGTCCCTTGGAGTTGAAAGAAGGGCAAATCATATATAAAAGATGCTTTCCTCTGTCCAACGCTTCCAAATATTTCTCGGCGAAATTGTCTCCCAAGTTTGAGAAGTGTGTGGTAGACAAGAAATTGGGTAACGTGGTCTATTCGTTAAGGACCCTGGACGGTAAACCTTTAGGTTCTTTCCACATCAAAGATCTCATCGTTCGTGGAAATGATGTTGATTCTTGAAGGTGCCTCTTATTAGCAATATTGATAGTTTATTACTGCATGTTAGATAAGAAACTACTTTCTTTGTTCGTGTTTAGGTCGTAACAGGGACCGAGACACTCTCGTCGTTAGTGTATAAGTCTATATTTAGATTTATGCTCTCTTTAGTATAGGTGAGCCCTGCGTTGGTTTTCACCTCATGTGCTGTTATGTGATGGTGGACTCTCCCCTCCTAACGCCATGTTTTACGAAGTCCCTGCTTTCATACTTCGCCTTTGTGTTTTACCCCCGTCTATACTGGGTGTCGTTTAGCACAACGTTCTCGGCTTAGCCGGACGTTCGTTTGAGTTAAGTTGGATGGTCCACTGCTCACTAGTAGGTTAGTACCTGTGGGTTTCAGGGCACATTGGTGGTGCCCCTAGATGGTCCTAACCGTATTGCTAGATAATTTTAAGTTATCCCTGATTTCGACTCAAACTCCTGTGTGCGTTTTTCGAGTCTCAAGGTGTCCTTTAGGTCTAGTTTAGCATAATATATTTAGCATTAAGACGGTGCTGCAACTTTCGTCTCTCTTTCTTGAAAAATTTTATTAAAAATTTCATTTTTAATAAAATTTTTCTTTCCAACTAAGACGGTACTGTAACACCCGATTTTCTACCTATATGATAAATCTAATATTTAAGGTAAATAGTCATGGCCATTAGTATAATTCATTAAAACATAAATACAGTTAGGAAATAGAATAGTTTTAGTTGGTGTTTTTTAGCAACTTACCAGACGAACTATATTGTCGTTCTTTTGGCTTACGTTGTGTGTTTAGAGAAATGGCATACTTATTCCATCATGCTAGCTTGTCGAACCTCCTCACGACACCATTTTTAACACGATGGATTATTTAAATTTATAAGATAGCTCTGTTTTAATCTAACAAAACCCGTATTGTTTTGTTGTTAATTGTAAGATTGTTTGTCAGTCGCTGTCAGTGTGACAGTTGCTCCGGTGAACGTTTCGTTTCGCGAGCGTTTTGTTTTTGCTGCGCCCGTGAGGGGCTTGCTGCTGTCATCTTAACTGATGTCATGTGATAATAAGTATTATCCTCCACTGGATGTACTTCTTTGGTATTTTGTCGGTTTATCTGTTGAAACCCTCATCTCCGTTAGTGAGTTGAGCGGTGGAAAGATTTCTTTTTGATATTGTAAGTGTTTGTCAATATGCAGTGTTCCATTGACA
Source organism: Marasmia exigua (assembly GCA_019059595.1). Classification (NCBI taxonomy): domain Eukaryota; kingdom Metazoa; phylum Arthropoda; class Insecta; order Lepidoptera; family Crambidae; genus Marasmia; species Marasmia exigua. The sequence continues at coordinate 1,544,162 of CM032475.1, forward strand.
AGTATTTTGAGGGAAAACTTGTCTATGGTCAATGATGACACACGACTTTTTTCACCAGAATGGCGTCTGCGCCGGTGTGATTTTTTCTCTTGTACTCCACGTTATATTGGTGGAACTTTTGTAATCGGTCGATTAAAATGACCAAATAACGTTTATTTTGTTCTGGGCGACTGTTGGTATGTATAATTTTGTTAAACAATCTGTGTTTGTCGATACCGGCATTTTTGCAAGTCGCGTGGTCAATAACGTTTATATTTTTCAGGACTGTGTCGATGTTGGAAATGTGTCTCGTCAACCGTGTGATGTGTTGATGCTGAAAATCCCCTTTTGGGTAAGGTTGAATTGTTTTTCGTACTATTCCGTTCGGAAGTAGACACGTGTAGTTTGAGACATTTGAGTAACCTATTCTCACATGTAAATGTTTCAATGTTCTAGGGCTCCAGGTCCCAGGAAAAAGACTCCAGGTCCCAGGTAAAAGACTCCAGGTCCTAGGAACAAGATTCAGGTCTAGGCCGGCTGCCGCTGGACACCTCCTTGCTATGCTGGAGCGAGCGATGATACTGTTTCGACGTGACGGACGTGATCTGAGGCGTTTTGATAAGTAACTCCTGTCTAGTCACACTCGTAGTTACAGGTATGATGTCCTAACCTTTATCGACTAGCGGGATTTTCCCCCTTATGATCTTTTCCTGTGGAGAGACATCCCACATCGTTAATTCTTTCTGTGGCACAGTCCAACGCCCACCTTTTTATCTTTCTTTTATAAATTTACTTCTCTTTGGAAGTTTGATGTTTTCTACAGTCAGCTCCGTTAACTTTGTATCACTACCTTAATTTTACTTGCATAAACATAAACATATGTAAATTTAGTGAGAACTATCTGTGGTGTGTGGTCGTATACAGCTTGAAGCGGTCAGTGTGTTGGATGGCAGGCTGATCCTCGACTTGAAGGTCGGTGGGTTTCAGAGGCTAGGCCTGGTCAATGAGACTCTCCGGCTGAGACGTGGGTCAGTCTCCCACCTCGCATCTCAGGTCGCTCTGGGTTGTGTGTAACCCCACTCCACCTTAAGGATTGGTCATCCTCTTATGACCCTAATTTCAGTGTTTTGATTCTGTTCATTCCGGACAGGACACACTAACCATAGTGGTGTATGTTCATATAGATTTTAGCGTGTCTACACTATCTATGTTTGTTTATTTAGATAATAATTTATCTATGTGTATAAATAAAGTGGTTAGATGCCCATTGTGGTCGGTGACTTCCATCGGCCCTAGTAGTGAAATATTGGGCAACCTAAACTTATGTCTTATTTTTATAACTTGTCAGTTCAGCTTAGTTCATGTACTAGGTTACTTAATTTAATTGAGATGTACCTTTTTAAAATACTTATTTGCCACATTTTGTAATCTGTGAACAAACATGTGCCGAGTAGTGTATTATTGGGCAAATTTAACCTTGTCCATATTTTATAAAATTTCATATCTGTAATAACATAAAAATGTTAATTTTTATACCTGCTGCGTAGCATAATGAATAAATACTGTCAAACGTATTAACTTTGCACATTCATTGGATGCCTTTGCTTCGATTGATGGGGGATTTCTAATAATTATTCTTTTTTTTTTTAATGATCCTTTCTATGTGGATTGCATATTTCAATATTCTTTTTCACTTTGATTTATACCAGTTTTTAAACAGGTACTTACGGCGCCCAACAATATAATCACCCATCAATGTCTGAGCCACCGAACCTATGATCCCTTTCCCTCTCATGCTCTGCCTACTGCCGCTACGCTGCATAAGTTTATCCTGGCTGGGGCATCTTGTGCCGACGCTCGCAAGAACCCCAGGGAGGAAAAACGTGCCATTACAGGTTGATCCAGTATAAAATTTGCCGTATCGATATACGTGTATAATGGAGGATCGGGGGTGAGGCATCATGGAGCCGTTCCAGACTCATGATGCCACTTTGCCTTAGCAGGGCCTGACCCATCCTGCTGGGGGATGACCGTCTGGGCCTCGATAAACGGACTTAGGGCAAGAGGGACATGAGGGCGCTAACCGTCATGTTGGTCAGCGAGCGGCGAGTGGAGCAGAGGATAACGCCTCTGCCGGCACCCTTCAATCTCCAGGGGTGTTTGAAAGTGCACAAGGAGAAGAATGTCAACAAAGCGGCCCTTCTGGTACAAAGATCTTAACCAAATCTGCAGCATTTATGCTCTTTAAAAATCATCCCCAAAAAGTATCTCAAACTGATCGGTTTGCCATAATTTCTGAATATTTTGGATTACGAATTGACAAGAGACGAAAAAGCTTTTAAGACAATTTTTAGTGCGTTCTTGAGTAAAATTCAAAGCTTATATCAGAAGTGCTATTACAACTTTTATGACGATACTGAATTTGATGACGAGCAGTATTTTATTCTTAGTGCTGAAATAGAGAATAACTTATAAAATGATGTACATCCTGATTATTGTGATTACTGGTTGGCAGTTAATTGACATAATAATAAGTGTTAAATCACTTTTATTATTACTTATTTCATATAACCCACTAGATTCTGTATTTTATTAATAAGATATTTTAAAGAACAATTTAAAACAAATGTCGTCGCTAGTGCGCCGTGCCTGTCACCTTAATGCACAGAAATAAAATACAGATTTTACAGGTACAACAACCTCAGACAGTACAATATAGCAGTCTTATCGTACGTAGCGATTTTTTCCAGACAACATAGAAAGAAAGAGCGTATTGTAAATGGGGTATGTATTGCAAAGTGTTAATAAATGAAATATCTTGGGTATCATAACTATTCAGTTACACTACGAAATTTATTGATACCACATTTAAAAAAATCAGTTTGATAGTTTAGGCGCATTCAATGAACAAAGTTACATAGCTACAATACCTTAACCATTCTGTTGAGGATCGACGGCTGGACCAGCCTCTTTTATATTATTTATGGTTTTATATTTTTTTACTAATTTTGATATATTATTGTTTTGATTATTGTTTCTTGTTGTCTTATGTCGATTGAACGATATTTCATGGCTTTGCTAATATCAGCGACTTTTTATTAGCATCCTTTAAATCAGCGCTTTAAGTTTTTATACAGTCCATCGTCAACACATTCCTTTTTGGCTTTGCCGCAGTCGGGTAAAAAAGCGGCTTAATCTACACCTCAGACAGAACGTGGGCGTTTGTAGTTACTAATTTGAAAAAAAATAAGTCTAATATTCATCATTACTTGAGAGTTTATATCGACATAATATTCTCTGCAAAGCGTTTTAAAATACCTTGAAAACGAATTTATAAAAATGTGAAGAGTCCATTAAGAAAGCAAACGTTTAATAATTCCATTCAAATCGTTTCATGATATACTCGGTTCAGAAACTTAAACTTAGCCGGCGCACTGACGTGCGTAAAACGAAATTTATTTTAAAACTAATGCGATAAACTGAATTTATTATTCATTCTGTGCGTCTGAAAGAGTGAAAAGCACATTAGTCTGAGCTTATGATATGGCCTGAAGTCTGGGTCTAGACAACTTGACTGGGAAGTTTCGAGTTATCGAGAATCAAACGAAAACTTTGAGTCTTTTTATGAATAGCCATTTCTAGCCCCCGATACGACAAAAGGACCATTATAATAGTGTGTTTGGAATCCTCATGAGGCCAAGTATAAATTAATGTTAGAGAAAGTGCAAAAGGCTTACCTTCGTTATTATTATAAGCGGATATAGGTATGGATATTATCCTTTTATGAATCCTACCATGTTCTTGCTGGGAATGTTGGAGATGATCTCTTTGGAGGTCAGGAGGACACGCGTAGAGATTTCCATCTGCTATTGCGATACTGCGCGGGAGCCTGGACTCGCCTGATTATGATATCGCGCATGTTTGTCCCTGATAAGTATCTGCGTATACGCTCTGGTCGCAGGCATCGGCTGTTCGCGCGTGCGCTGTCGCCGCTCTGTCGCATGCATCACACGCTTAACGCACTTTTGACATTGCATTGCAGAACTAGACATATTTACAGATAATGTTAAGTCCTTAGTAAATAAAATTGATATGTGTTTGTAAATACAATAAGAGCTAATTATGTATAATTATGTAATTGGGTTTATCCCGTATACTTATATTAAATAAATAAATAAATAATTTAAAGCGTATTTTTTTAGCATTAGAGGTTATATGAACACAAGCAGACTAATATCTGATAGTAAGAGATTGCCGCCACCAGTAGTCCGGATGTACGCAACACGAGTGGAGTCACAAAAGCCCTGAAAATAAACTGTTCTCATGGTTTGAAGGTTACCTCCATCATTTCTGTTACTTCTGGCCTAGTGTACTCTTAAAGCGACTGCCGTCTGGCCTTGACCATTTACCAGGCAACTAGACATAATTTATTTCATTGGTTTTCAACGTTATCTCAACTATACAAAGTTCAAAATCTGATGGATTCGTATGATACATTGTCTGGTTAAACGTTAAATTCGCCACAATAAACAAAAACTAATACAAGCAATAGAGGCTGCGTTAGTATCGCCTTAACAACACAATTTAAAATATTATTTTACAAATCTATTCCTAATTATAATAATATTATTTATTATAATATGTGAGTGAGGGTACCGGATGCCCAATCCAGGGAAAGGGGGCTTAAAGATTAGCAGCGTATTTGTGACTCCACTGGTTTCGCGGGTGTCCATGGGCCGCTGCAATCGCTAACCATAAGGTGATCCGTCTGCTCGTCTGCCACCTAACACAAAGAAAATTGGCATTGCTAGTGTGGAATATTCGTCACCTAAAGAAGATCTGTCCATCTCATCATCGCCTTAGCGTTTTGTCTCGGTCCTATCATTTTTTTTCTGGATACCTATTGTACAAACCCTAGGTTGCCCAGGTCACAGTCGAGAGGAATGCTAGGTCGCTTTGCTACAAATAAAAGCCAACTTCGCAAACAACGGTTTATTGTTTTCCGAATAGTCCTAAAAGCCGTTAAATTACATCACTATTGGGCTTAAGTAGTGTTAGAAAATCGCTTTGCTGGTGCGATGTAATTATGCACAGTGACCTCTCTTGGTACTTTTACGAACTGTTCGTACCATAATACAGTTAGGATCGATCCGAACAAAGTGATCGATTGTACACCTATAATATTAAGTTATTACGAGTACTGAAAACACTGGCAGTGAAGGATTTTTTTATTTGGAAAGTCAACAGCTTGAAATACACTTTACATGCTTAAGTAAGTTAAATTAATACACTAGCCATTTACAGAGTTCCACCGCTTATACTAAATCAGTAATGACATAGAAAAAGGTGAATGAGATTAAGTATTTCTACATTATATTATTTTTGAATTTAAGTATTTCTATATTATTTTTGACGACCCGTTTGGAACAGTGGTAGTGAACGCTGCTTCTGGTGTAAGGGTTGCGGGTTCGATCCCTACATAGTACAAACATTTGTGTGCATAATAAACACTATGTTTGAATTGGTCTGGGTGTTATCTATGTATTATAAGTATGTATTTACAAAAGAAAAGTATTATATGTATATATTTGTAATCCCACTGTTGATTCTGATATCCGTAACACAGGTGCTTGAGCTACCTATCTCGGAGTCAGATCAATGTTTGTGATGTTGTGAAATATTTATTTATTTATTTATTATCGCGTGAAATGATGTGCAACAAAAACCTAATCATGATCAGAGACCACCGACTGTAATGATAACTTATAAAACATTTTATGTGTAATAAAATACTTTAGCATGTTAGAATTACCTATAGAAAAAACAAATTAGAATTTACAATCTTCAAGTAGAACAATGTAAAACAAAGTTAAGTAAAATGTTTAACCTTTCGTCCTCATCTGATCCCAAAATTCCAAGCGGTCCCAAATCAGTCCCAAGAAACAAATATACACTCATTACGGATTCTGTGTTTTCGAACACATTAGCGATGCTTGCTTCAATCATCTAGCGCCACCATTTTTTTTTTAATATTATGATGTACTTAACACAATAATTAAATATTATAAATCAATTTTTATTGCATTCCAAAATGTACGTACATACATAGATGGTTAATAAAGATAAGTATTTAGACACAATTTTGGACCTTGATGGGCATAGGAATTTAGATGAGAGGTTGAGGCTTTTCAATTCAAAATTACAATAATTAGGTACCTATAATATTTAGTAATTGAAAAATTTAATAATTTTAATTAAGTTTATCATCATCATAATAAACGGGAAAGTTTGTCAGAATCTGTGTATGCTAATAAGTTTTTTTTTCTTTATGTTATAGGTGGCAGATGAGCAGATGGAACACCTGATGGTAAACGATTGCCGCCTTCCAAGGACAGCCGCGAAACCAGTTGAGTCACAAGTGCGCTGCCAATCTATAAAACCCCCTTTCTCTCGGATTGGGCCTCCGATACGAGGGTATAGAAGGCCCAATCAGGTAGCAATGTTCTGTATTTCGAAATACAGAACAGTGCTGCTTCACACCGGTTTTCTGTGAAGCCATGGTATCTATCACTCTGGTCGAGTAGGCCTATTCATGCCGAAGTGTGACTCTCCCACGTTCAAAAGTACGTATGTTTGTTGCTCATCATCATCCTCAGCCCATTTAAGTCCCCACTGCTAGAGCACGGGCCGCCCTCAATCACATGAGGGGTAATTGCCATACTCACCACGCTTGGCAGAGGGGTTGGCGAGGGTTTTGATGTAAATGCAGAGTTTTCCTTCTCTGGGTGCTGATGATCATGCCAGCAGTTTTCCTTCTCTGGGTGCTGATGATCATGCCAGCAGTTTTACCTTAGTCGCCTTTTACGACACCTCGGTAAAAGTGAGGGTGGCCTATTCTACTCTGCCGGGGACCACACGGCTAGTTTGTTGCTCATTTACCAATAAACTACAAGATGGATTTTTGCGAAATATTATTGGGCCCCTTTTCAATTAACAACGGGTATGAATTAGTTCAAATCACCAAAATGTGCGGGTACTTTTTTTGTAGTGTATGTTTTATATCGAGGCTATCATTAACTGTGCAATTTTACGAATCCTCATATTGTTTGGCCACGTTGTTCGCAACGAACACTCCATGGAGCGACTCGCTGTCCAGGCTGTCCCTGGACAGCGAGTCGCTGGAAGGCAGCGGTCACGCGGGCGCTCACCGACGCGTTGGACATACCTCATTAGGGCTGTAACATAGACCTCTATTGTCCAAAACTCCCGAGATGCTGAGACCGCAAAAAGTACAGACACATCGCGCGAGCCGCATCAGCACACGAAAAGCTACATTGTCAACCACGGCCACTCTGTCAAGAGTGAACGACTAAGGAGGAATGTGTGTTTTATTTTTTGCTTTTAATTCGCCAGTTTGTAATGTTGTGTGTTGTGTGTGTTGAGCAAATAAATATCTTATCTTATATCAAATGCTTGTGTGTTGTATACATAAAGAAATATACAAAGATGAACCCGAGGACCGATCGATGATGCATTTAGTACCTAGTGACCCTAACATACGCTAAACGTAACCGCTTAAGTTACATTATACGGAAACAGGTGAAATGTTTTATAAATACGTTTTTATTTATTTTCTATAATTGGTGGCGCTAGTAGTCACCCTACCCTCACTACCCACAAACACCCTAAGTCCCGCCTGCGTTATTTTTTGCCGTCAAAATGTTTACCTACTTTGCGAAAACAATAGTAAATTATTGATTAAATTGAACTGGGAAGGAGTTTTTTGGGGAATGGGTCTAGAGAATCTAGACCTGAGCAGGAATCAAACACGAACTTTGCACTTGGTTGATATATCTTTGATTGCCGTGTGGTCCCCAGCAGAGTAGAATAGGCCACCCTCACTCTTACCGAGGTGTCATAAAAGGCGACTAAGGTAAAGCTGCTAGCATGATCATCAGCACCCAGAGAAGGAAAACTCTGCATTCATATCAAAACCAATTGTGGCAATTACCCCTCATGTGATTGAGGGAGGCCCGTGCCCCAGCAGTGGGGCCTTAAATGGGCTGATGATGATACATTTAGCCACCCCATTGTGGTAATCAACTAATTACAGTTAACCTCTGTTAAGTACATACAAAAGCAACTGTGTCACAAAACATCACTCTTATGATGATGTTTTAATTTTTTGTTTTTTACATACATGAACACGAAAAAAATGCCTTTAAAATATTATTCCTAAAGAATGGTCATGTGGGACAACCCTAACAAAACAAAATTCCTTCGACTTCGTATTAAAACGTTCGCTTCCATCGGCCCGAACCCTAAAAGAGTCAGATGGTATCTGTTAAAAGAATAGTCGAGATCCCGCGGCAGGTGCGCGCGTATCGGCGCGTTAGATCGGTGTTTGCGCGCCGATGTGTAAATGCGATAGCCCCTGATGGGTTACGAAGGTGTTAGGGCTAGAGATGGTGTTAAATCTGTGAATCGGTTTTTTCGGGTGACATGAGAATCATGCATGAGAATCTTCAAAAAATAGTGTTAAAGTTTTTAAAGTCACTCAGTCAAGGTCCAATCTGAAAACCAGCGCGGCAGCGGCTGCAAACCGCTGCAGCACATGCTGAGCTTGGACCTTGTTGACCACGTCACTTTGTTCCTTTTCTTCTTCCTTGGTTACTACTTTATGTCTTAACTTAGTTTATTTGTTTTTGTTTAAACATTTTGTCCTATGCATTACTGTGCAATCTCTTTATATTTATGTTTTTTTTATTTATATGAGAGGTGGCAGACGAGCAGACGGATCACCTGATGGTAAGCAATTCCATCGCCCATGGACACCCGCAACACCGGTTTTTTTTTTTCTCCTTCCCCCCTATTGGGCCTCCGGTAACCTCACCTACACGGCGAAACACAGCGCAGGCGCTGCTTCACGCCGGTCTTCTGTGAGACAGTGGTATCACTCTGGTCGAGCCGGCCCATTCATGCCTAAGCGTGGCTCTCCCACATTTAATGTTATGTGTCCTATCTATGTTAATCTTTTATGTGGTCAATAAATGTTTACTTACTTACTTACTTAAAGGGTTGCGGTTGGGTGCAGGTTCTTTGGAGCTGTTAATGCTAATAGGCTGCGGTAATCGCTTATTATCGCAGCGCACGCTTGTTGTTACCGTCGTAGTATCTAAAAAGAGATATTTCAAACGTTTTTTTACGTGTTACCTAGGTGTCAGCGGAGGCTAATCATTGCAAATAGAGTCAAATGGGGGCAAACCATCGCTGCAAATAGAGTCCAATGGGGCCAACCATTGCTGCAAATAGAGTCAATCATCACCCACTTGCTGGCTGATATTGTGCGACGAATTTTCCGCCACACGGGGCGAAATAGTTTGAATGATAATTTATAAGCTTTCGGAAAATAATAAACGGTGTTCTTTTAGTATTCGGAAATGCCGTAGAAAACGTCTATGAGTATAGTATGAAATTTGAGCGCGCCAGTTTATTATTTTAGGCTATTATTTTGCTGAAGTATCGAACAAAATTAAGTCTCTATAAAATAAAGCATTAAAACTTTTATCGGTATTTACCGGTTCCTTACCCGCGGCCCTACCCGTCGAATTGAATTTGCTTTGTAAGTTTCGTTCGGGATGTTATCTCGTCGATTGCGCCGGTGTTTGTTGCGTTCCCGTTGTATTCACTAGAGGTGTTGTTGATTGTACTTTTTACAGCACTTCGTTAGTTATTTGGTACATTAAAATAGGTACGGGAAACAAAAATACTGACTGTTGGCTTTTGAAATTTTGTTTTTTTATTTCCTGGCGTATATACCATAACCTAACGCTTGACCCCAATTTGATTAAGTGGCGATAAGGTCTAGGATGTTACACGTATAATCCTTTTCAAAAGGCGAGGGCATAGATATAATGAATATCTACATCCAACCTGAGCTCGCGCACGTTCAAAACGAAGTATACATTTATAATTTAGAGAGAAATTTATTCAGTGTAACATACTCGTATATAGTTCATAAGTGTTCCAAATAACACTCTTTAAGTTTTATTTTATTTTATAAGGACAACCAACAAGATAAACACTGATACAAGCAAACAAGAACATAGACAAACATAATTAAATTATAACAAACATAATTAAAACTTTATAAAATTTAATTATGTCCAAGACTTGTGACGTGTTCGCTAACGAGTAGGTGGTTCAGGCGTCAAGCACTGCAGCACCTGACGCCTGAATTTTTGAGGCTTATTTGCGAAAACATCTATTTCACACGCTTTGTGGAGCAAATTTTATGGAAGCCTGGTACTTTTTAGCTCAGATTTATATCAAATTTTCCCTTACTTACTTTTCCTCATTCTTTTTTTAGACGAGCAGACGAATCACCGAATGGCAAGCAATTGCCGCCGCTCATGAACACCCGCGACACCAGTGGAGTCACAAGTGCGATTGCAGCGCACTTTTAAACCATCCTTTCCCCCGAATTGGGCCTCCGGTACCCTCACTCACGCACCGAAACACAGCACAGTGCTGCTTCACGCCGGTTTTCTGTGAGGCCATGGTGTCACTCCGGTCGAACCGGCCCATTCATGCCGAAGCGTGGCTCACCCGCCGTCACGCTGGCTGCTTCTCTTTTAATTTTCTCTCTCACTTTTGCTGCATATATCGCTGTTTCATGCTCAATATATCTTTATCGCTTCCTTGATTTATTGATTTCTCAATCTCTTACAATATCTATGATTTTATTTCTCTCTCTTTTTGTTTTTTTTCTTCGTCGTGGATTCGTTTTGGATTCGTCTTCCATGATTTTTTAAAAAAGCTTAATTAAGTTTCTGTGTTACAAAAATAAATAAACTTATTTTTTCTTGGGCGGTTTCTTTTGTGCTTGCTCTAAAAGAGAAATTTGATTTCCACGCAAATTAGAAAATTGAATTGCCTTGTTCAAGAACCACTATTTGCAGTAATGGCTTACCATTTTACTGATAAAATTCTGTAATTGAATGTCTTCAATGAAAGAGATTGTCCCTTTGAACTGGAAGTGGTCGGTCTTTATTATGGTAAATAAAGAAAAACTTGAATTAAGTTTTTGTTTAGGAGAGTAGATTTTGGATATTTTCAACACATTATTTAGTGGGAGAAATTATCCAACTAGCAGGAAAAAATCCTCAAGAGCGGTTTTCTCTAAGTTTGAAGATGTTTTCCTTGAACGCCACGCCATATGGCCCATATCTAAATTTCAGCAACAAATAATTTTATGTTCACCATGCCTGTAAACCGTGTTTTCAGGTTATGGTAAGATGTATTTGTTCCAACTCTTTAATGCTTAGGTTAGCCGGTATTTGTCGTTTATTTTTTTTATACATTAAATTTATTTATATCGGTAGAGGGCCAAAGTAAATAGGTATATTTGTATTTACATACGACCTTAGAATAACATACGACATATATTTGGGTAAGCAGACAATTGAACACCGAATAGACTGACATACAGGATGTCTTCTTAAATCCAGAGTGTAGACTTTGTCTATGAAAACCCAAGAAGGTTTAACAATTAATAATAAGATAAGATAAGATAAGATAAGATAATCATTTATTGTCAAACTGTGTTACATTGTTGTTAGAGCATTATGGTTAGTATCAACAGTTGCCCGTTTAGCGAATTAAGAAAAGGGAAAGGATAGAAGCATTTAGATAGCAACCATTCCTTGAGAGCTTTTTTGAATCGAGTATTTTCGAGGGCTTTAATAAAAGCTGGTAATTTATTAAAAATTTTGATAAGTAGTTTTATTATATTATGTATTGATGTATGTATATTTAGTCATAAAATATATTACTCACATGTATGTTTGTAGATGTATATTTATTTATCCATCATAGATATTTCTTTATCGCCTTGTAGTTAACTGGTAGAGAATGCTGTATAGCAATAAGTCCGCCAATTGTAACTATACTCTTGATATATTTTTTTTAATTCTATCTGTGGAAATTTTAATTAGCATAAGGTTGAATACTGTCCTACGCATTTGAAAATTGCTCTGTATACTTTCCTATTGAAATAATAAAAAAAAAGTATCTTATAACATCCTATACCTACTTAAAAGAATGTTCCAAACGTTAAATTACATTCCGACTTTCCCTTGTGAAAAAGTACTCCTCGCAAGTTAAAAGGTACCCACGTTAGTACGTGACGAGCGGTACTAAGCTAGTCTAGCGGAGGACTTCGAAACTATGCCGGGATAAGCAGTCTTACAGCGGAAGTAGATGTAATGCCTTCGTACGAGTTGTCTTTGTTCTTTCAATATTTGAAAACTTTGACACGGACACGTTTTGTACTGTAGGTATTTTAGGACCTTTTTTATAGAAAGGCCAATCAGGATAACCTCACTCCGCCTGGTGGTAAGCGGCCGTGAAATCGAAATATGATATTGACAGGCACAAAAGACCTAACAAAGTACCCATTGAGTCTGCCATCCTCACCCTGATGGCCTGCTGAGATGAAGCTTCACGCACTGTCTTAAAGTACCCGGATTGTATAAAGAAGGAAACACACCTTTACTACTTTGATTATATACTAAAAGACCCTTATTACAATATTGAAGGAAATTTAAAAAAAAACTGGCAATACTGACATAAGTGCCTAGTAAGAGTCGTGAATATTAACGTATAAAAATAAATGTTTTGTTATGTAAGTTCAAGTGAAAATAATGAAGCCAGGGTTACTTAGAGATGGTAGGCGAGTTTGTGAATTTTTTTAGCGTCCTTTATAATATTTTTGATGGCGCAGCTCGTCTATTTCAATCGCTTTTTCACACGAGTTCAACGTGCTTACCCCGTAATGTCACTTTTGACACTTTTTTATGCCAGAGGCGGACAAACGAGCATGCACATACTAAAAGAATTAGGCTTTATCTTTTTCGACGAATTCGCGCGACCTAAGTTCTATCTAGGGTTTTCCTACTGTTACTAATATAAACGTTAGAGTGGGCATGAATAGGCCTGGTCGTCCGAAATAATAACCACGGTCAGACAGAAAACTAACATGAAGAAGCATTAGTGAGCGTAGCGGAGCGCGCAATCGCGGGGAAAATTAGCTTAAAGGTAGGCAGCATACTTTTGATTCCACTGGTGTGCGTCCATGGGCGGGGCGGTCTCTTACCGTCAGGTAATCGGTCCGCCAGTTTACTATCACATAGTCTGAATAGAAAGTAGAAATCGCAGGTTTTAAGACTCTTTCAACACAGCAGTCCAAAGGAGTAAAATTTTTTGAAATCTTAATATTGTTATTGAACGACAAACACGACGTCATTTGTGTGATCAAGTGTGACAGATCATAGAAACCCAACTTTTGATTGTCTGTCCAAATAAGTCTTAGATCAAACTCTAAGATTCGTCTTGTCAGCCGGCACTATTTTTCAAATAACAATGACTGGGCAAGTGCGAAATCTAGAATAGTACTGAACCACTTCGCCGGTTAAATACTTTAAATCAAAATTAAATCTAAGGTTCAGTACCGTTTGGAACGTCACTTAAATGTCACTGGAACCTGTGGGCCTACAACGAAACGAAATTCACTTAATCCGTATCCCTGGCCCTATTACATGTTCTGTGCAAGTGTGAAACTGTTTTAATTGGATGCGGATGGTATGTTCTCTTCATTACGGCACGGTTTCGTTCTAGATATGATGATGCTCTCCAAATATGGAAATGCACGAGCGTGAGTCCCTTGTGTTGTGGTGTTCACGCTCCATTTGGGGAGTAAAATAATAATAATAATATCCTCCAACCGATTACGGCTACGCCGGCCAAAGTACGCAGAATATATTAAAGTGCTCAAGTGTGTGCGCTCACTATTGCCTTACACTCATATTCCGATGGAACACCAGTGTGACACGACCGGAGAGGTATCGGGCGCAGAACCAAGTGCTTTCTGAGGCACGGGGGTACAAGACCGTCAACTTCCAAACTCCGGGACGACACTCAGAATTTCTTACCGAAAATTTTACAAATTTTGGCCCGACCCGGGGATCGAACCCGGGATCTATCGCGCAGCCGTCGCTTTAAAGTGAGACCTACTAACCTCTGTGCCAACAAGGCGAAACAGATTTGGGGAGTAGTAACAATTACAAGGAACAGGACATAGACTTTGTAGGGAGTGAAGAAACGCACCGAGGAAAGAGCCCAGAGCAAGTACCTACCTGGTGAGCGTCTCACAAGATTCGGTTCGTATGCCGAGATGGTAGGAAGAACCATGGGTTGGTGGCGGGATTTTCTCCCAAAATAGCTAAATTACCGTGGTAGGGCCACGCTTTTGTATGAACCGGCCGGCTCAACCTTTGCGATACCACGGCCTCACCGAGATAAAGCAGGCCTGCTCTGTGCTTCAGAGTAAATGAGGTGACTGGAAACCCAATCGGGGAGATGTGTATGCTTCTCTATCACGTACGAGTATCACGTAAAGAACACGCATAACAGAATCTTAGCTTATTTTTTTATGTTACAACAAACAACATTTGACATCAATCATATCTGATGTTAAGTGAACATGAGATTAAGATATGATCTTCCTTTTCCGTGAAAAGCCTATTCACTTTTGCCTTAATGAGGCCCAGGTTACAGTCTTCGGGAAATACATCGGCAGGAGAGACCAGCAAAATCGAATTGATCTTCTACCTCATCTTAGCGTGTAATTCCAGGTTGCATCTAAAGCTGTCGCTCTGGAGCCCGGTTCGCTTAGACCATGATTCAGGAAAGTCTGGTGATTGCAATGCAGACTTCGGACTAACCTTCGCAACCTTTTGACAGGGGAACCAGACCAACTGGTTCACGGTTACACGTTAGAATCGTTATCTCAAATATATTAGGTATCCGCAATTTTCGAGAAACTCTCCGAGACGTACAAGTTCTCTCACAGTGATTTTCTCACCGACATAGCCCACCGAATTAGCAAACTGAAGTGGTAGAGGGCTGGTCATATTAGCCGCAGAACTGACAGTCGTTGGAGCCGTAAAGTCCTTGAGTGGAGACCGCGACTCGGTAAGCGTAGTGTAGGACGCCCTGCGACAAGATGGGATGATGCCATTCGAAGGCTGGCTGGTGTGGGCTGGATGAGGGTGGCCGAAAATCGGGAGCAGTGGCGTGCATTAGGGGAGACCTATGTCCAGCAGTGGACGAGTGTGGGTTGCTGATGATGATGATGATGATTTTCTCACTGTCGAGCTAATGGTAGAAATGTGCACATAGATTTAAAAAAAGCCGAGGTGTATACTCAGATTTGAACCACAACGTCCTGCATGGAAGACGCGTTCTTATCCACTAAGCTACCATCGCATCAAAACATCAATCGTACAAACTTTTTACCTTTTGAGACGGAATCCTAAAAACAAAATAGGTCGGATTTGATCAAACGACCCAGAGACATCAGCTCGATCAGAAATGGCCCAGCCAAATGTGTTTTGTTTATTTGATAAATCGAACCGAGACACGGCCATTGGTCCAGATTAGGGATGTGACCCAGGTCTGGGGTATAAACTTGCCAAAATATTATCGATAGATAACTCTTTGTCGCTCGAATAGTTAATCCAGATTTAAATGCCACAAACAAATACATATTCACGCTAAACGCAAAAACTCGCGGTAGGCGATAGAGTACTAACGTCTGCCGAATTCCACAAGTCTTTGGCTCGAGTATGAATGTCGCGGACAGAATCCTTGGGTCTAGTTTAGTTTTATATTTTTTATTTATCTTGCCAGGGATACCAGGCCAACTGAATCATGGTGACACGTTTCAGCAACTATCCGAAATGTGCAGGTTTCCTCATGATGGTTCCTCTCAATGCCGAGCTAATGGTAGAAATACGCACATAGATTTGACAAATCTATGTGTATCACCTGATGGTAAGCAATTCCGCCGCCCATGGACACCCGCAACACCAGTGGAGTCACAAGTGCACTGCCAACCTTTTCCCCTTCCCCCCCATTGCGTCCAAAGCTATCGCATTGAAGCCCAGGTACGCTTAGAACATGATTCTTGATTTAGGAAGTTTAGTAATTACAATGAAGCGACTGCCGTCTGACCTCTGCAACCCTTTTAATATAGGAACTAGACCAACTGAACCATGGCTTTCTTTTATAAATAAAGGGCTTTATTCATAATTTTTTAATAAACCTTTGTTAACCAAAAACTGTGTTATAGAGCGGCTTTGACGATTGAGACAAAATATTTCATACGAAATGTTCGGAAAAGATTGAATTCAGCGTTGTTATACTGTTTAAGTTAACATTTATGTTTTTTATTGGTTAGTTAGTAGTTACAGAGTTTGTCTGCTTGCTTGTTATATAAAATTGAATTAGTATTCTATTCTAATTTATCCCAATTAAAAAAAAGTTGCGAATTTATATTTTTCTATATATGCCATTTTAGGATTACTGTCTAGCTTATTTAATTTAAATTTTTATATATTGTTATTTAATTGATTGTGATCTATTTGCGTACCATATTTAAATAACTAAAATAAATAAACTATATATAAAAGTTATGTTTCTCCGCGCTCATAAATTACTTTTTTAGGTTTTCAAAGGTTTAACAAACATTGATGAATAAGATCGTTTGATTTTTCCTCGGCGTCATTTCACATCACTAGTCCGGGTCCCCCCACTTCCCCCTTATAATGGGGAGTGAGGTTATTTACAACCGTGTTTGTAAAGGAAAGTGCTTTAGAATTGTGTGCGAATGGGAGAAAACAAAATGGGAGAAAGCAGATGATTGTTTGCGAGTGATTCGTAATTTACTGTTGATTCGAGTACTTAAGGCTCTGAGGGCTACAATGAAACTGAATTCACGACCTGTCTCCTTTGTTTGGACGCAGCAGGTATATTATCTTTCACGGATGTGATAAAAACTTTCTTTCATTGCCATACTTTGCATGTAATAAAAATAAGTTTAAAAACTAAAACCCGACTACCAAAAAAAACACGCTCTATAAAGTACGAAACAAGAAAATTGTCTCTGCTGAAATTATTATGCCGTTATTAGGCCACATTGATTTTATTTTATTATTAAAATAAATCTGTTTTGCTACAGTAGGTAGCAAACGACCACGGCAATACGGCATAATAAGGATTTAGATTGATTGGATAGTCCCCACTACTGGGACACGGGCCTCCCTCAATCACATGAGGGGTATTTGACCTACTCACCACGCTTGGCAGACGGGTTGACGAGGGTTTTGAAATAAATGCAGAGTTTTCCTTCTCTGGGTGCTGATGATCATGCCAGCAGCTTTACCTTAGTCGCCTTTTACGACACCTTCGTAAGAGTGGATGACTGGCTAGTTTCTACTCTGCGGGGGACCACACGGCAAAGATATACACAGTTGGAGGATAATATTATTAAATAACGATAAAGGTAGTTACTAAAAGCAACCTCAAACAAAGCCCTCAACTGCCGATTTTCAAAACCCTCTCTATTTTTGTCGAAACCATTTTAAATTTTCAACAGTTGAATATTTTAAACGAACGCGAATTTAAAAGTCAAATGCTCAGTAATATACTTGTTACCATTATTAATGGCTTCATTTTGGCATCGATGTTGCTTCAAAAAGGCTTATGTTACACGTACGAACCCCGTTTATAATATTAACAGTTTCAATATGACATACCGTGATTTTTGAACATCCGAAAAATGTCTTATATTTTTATATTACCTAATTCAAATTTAATTAATTTATTTCAGACAAACATAGTCCATACATGTAATTTTTGATAAATTTGTCAGTCAGTAGAAGTAGTCACAAATAGTTATTACATACAAATTATCTACATTAATTAATGCCAATAAAAATTTAAAATACCTAACCAAATATATAGTCTAGTCGAAAAATATTCACCAGTCTATTAAAATATGTTTTTTTTTTATGTGACACACGAGCAGACGATTGCCGCTACCCATAGACATCCGCGACAGCAGTGGAGTCACAAGTGTACAGCCAACCTTTAAAGTCCCCTTTCCCCCGAATTGGGTCTCTGGTACCCTCACTCAAGCAGCTAAACATTCCTGCTTCACGCCGGTTGGCTTCACGCTGAAGCTTGGCATGACTCTCATATGATCAGCAGATTGTTGCAATTTGTAAAGGATAAAAGTTTTTTTTATCAGAATAAGACCTTATGTTCTTTTGTCACATGGATGGCGCTTCGGTACTGCGTGCTTTTCAGGAAACTATCACCTACCACAGTTCTGTAGAACGATTTGGCTGCAGTGGTATTTCCGGGGGTAAGGGAGGTTTAAAGGTCGGCAGTGCACTTGTGACTCCACTGGTGTCGCTGGTGTCCAAAGGCGGCGGCAATCGCTTACCATCAGGAGATCCGTCTGCTCGTCCGCCACCTATCACATAAAAAACAAAAAAATACATTCAGAATCGGTAACAGATGACAGATTTGACGTATGTGATGTTCACGATATTAATCGAAAAAAAATTAGGAAAAAAAGAAACCTTCAAATTCCACTTACTAAAAAGTGTAAAATAATATTTTTAACACTTCACAAACTTCACATAACATTTTATAACAACAATAAACTCGAAAAAAGGTGTTAAGTACTAAATTGGCGTAGAAATATTGTTTTCATGCTTTTTCGTGTCTCTTTTCCCTGCAACCCTCCCCCTCCTCCTTTTCTGAAGTCAGTAAAAAAGAGTCACGTTTTTCCGGTTCTATTCATATTTTAAAAACTTTGAATACAGTCTTTTTATTTTAAAAATAATGTAATGGTGCAAACCTAGAGATTTAAGGTACTTTCCTTTCATGTTCCAAACTCTTGGGACGTTCTGTAATAATAAATAAATAAAATATTTATTGCAAATAACTTAAATCTATTACAACTTATGGTCACAATCTTATATGATTATAGTACTTATATTTGAGATTTTGCCTGAACTAAGATACCCTGTGTTTCAGGCTAATAAATGTGTCCTAGAAAACTATATTGGTAAAAGCAATAAATTACAACTTATAAACTAGGTATATAAAGAAATAGTTATTTTGGAATAAAAAGAACTTATCGAACAATCTTTTTCAGTTATAGTTAATAAACATACCATTTCATTACCATATATGTACGCACTGTATACTTATAATGAACGGTCATTAATCATAGTGACCGGAATTATCATGTTGCTCGTAACATATAACCATGTTCAGAGTTTGGTTGTATTATAATTATGTAGTTAAGTATTAAGCCCTGAAAAGACGACGTGAAAAGGCCTGCTGGCTTTGACTGGATGCAAAAAGCTGGAGGATCGACGACTGAACCAGCCTCTTTTATTATATGAATAATTTTACTTATTTACTGCTTTTGATATAATATATATTTCAGAACATCACATACATTGATCCAACACCGAGGTAGCTCAAGCACCAGCGTTATATATACGTATATCAGAACCTATAGCGGAATTACAAATATTATACATTTAACACTTTTCTTTTGTAAATACACACTTACAATAAGAAAACACCCAGACCAAAGCAAACTGATATGTTCATGCACACAAATGTTTAATATTGTTTTGTTTTACATTTTGTCTTAATGTCTTTGCTTTGATCCTCGCCTCGCCGAACGTAAAAAATATATATAAGACGTTTATAGGGAATTGTACAATTCAAAAGATTTGTGTTGCTCTGAAAACAAAGATTTTATTTATTTTGTTAATTAGCACTAATATACAATGTAATTTCACTGTTTAACCTAAAACTATTAACCTCACCTGAAAACAAAGAAACGACATTCAAAGTTTATTATTTTAAATGTCAATTCCTTTTAAAAATCTTTACAATAATATTTCTTGCAAATCACGTTTATCTCCGTATGACCTGACACATCAGTTTCATTTACGAAGCAAGTGAAATTTTATAATACTGACATTTTAGAAGATCGTGAATAATAAACGATAGTCGCGTTTTCGAAGATAATGAGCAATTAAGAAACTAGTTTCTTTACATATATAGTTTTTGCCATTATCAGAGCTTTATTGGTATACCCACCTGCGTGATAAGATACAGTCCAATCGCCACAACCGAAAAGAAGGAAAAATGCTGAATTAGGCTTACACTTAATATTAGAATAATTATTGACGGGATTTCTACCATTTACCGCAAAAACTTCAGTTACTCCGTGACCGCTTGCAAAAGTGCCGAAGTATCGGAAACTCAAAAATAAGATACATGGTAAAAACCCCGTAGATAACTATTCTAATTTTAGTGACCAAGAAAGTTTAAAACAATATACACTCAAGTATTTGAAACATCATCCTCATCATCATTTCAGCCAATAGACGTGCACAGCTGGACATAGGCCTCCCTCAATGATCTCCACACAGATCGGTCCTGCGCCGCCCGCATCATAAGGATTCCCGCGACCTTCACCAGATCGTCGATCAACTTATGGGGGGCCTGCCACGGCTGCGATTTCCTGTACGTGGCCTCCATTCGAGGACCTATCCGCCCCAACGGCCGTTTGTTCTTCTCGCTATGTGCAATTTGAAACATTAGAAGTAGTATTTTATTTATAATTCCTCTGTTGTCTGATATCTGTAACACAAGTACTTACCAACATAGTACGAAATCGAGTCATGTACGAAGTATTGTATGAATTTGTAAAAAAATGTATAAATCGCTAATCACTATTTTTTAATTCGACTATAGGCCAACGCTTGACCACAATCTCACCTGATGGAAAGTGACGATGCGATGACGACGAAACGCGTTTACCTAGAAGATGCCTTTCCACTCTTGCCTTAAAGATGTCCATCATCTTCATCATCACGGGCCTCCCTCAATCACATGAGGGGTAATTGCCATACTCACCACGCTTGGCAGACGGGTTGGTGAGGGTTTTGATATAAATGCAGAGTTTTCCTTCTCTGGGTGCTGAAGATCATGCCAGCAGCTTTACCTTAGTCGCCTTTTACGACACCTCGGTAAGAGTGCGGGTGGCCTATTCTACTCTGCCGGGGACCACACGGCAAAAGATGTCCAGATTGTAGTGATCCGGAAAAACATACCTTGGCAAGAAGTTCCATTCCTTAGCTGCCTTATGAATGTGGAAGCGAATTGCTTCGTCAATTAGGAAAAGTATGAGGTGGAGTTTTATTAATTCAGAATTAAAGGAAAACAAATAGTCGGTATTATAATTTTCCTTTGTTGAGTTTGTTCAAACATGCTTCATATAATTGTTTGACGAACGTATCTGTATTTATTTAAGAGTGCTTTGAATATATAGATTAAATTACTACTGGCACACCAACTTCGTTACGGGACTTCAATTTGCACATATTCTTTTTCAAAATATACGCTGTATAAATAAATAAATAAATATTTCACAACATCACATACATTGATCTGACTCCGAGATAGGTAGCTCAAGCACCTGTGTTACGGATATCAGAGTCAACAGCGGAATCACAAATATATACATTATAATACTTTTCTTTTGTAAATACATACCTACTTATAATACATACAAACACCCAGACCAATACAAACAGACATGTTCATACACACAAATGTTTGTACTGTGCGGGGATCGAACCCGCAACCCTTGGACCAAAGGCAGCGTTCACTACCACTGTTCCAAACGGGTCGTCAACGGATGATGATAATGAAGGAATGGTTAAGAGGCCCAATTCGAGGAAATAGGGAGAGGTTGGCAGCGGACTTTTAATGCCACTGGGTTTGCTAGACACAAATATAATGAAAAAAAAATGTTTATTTCGTGGTTTTTGAAAACGGTTTTCTTTCGTAGATTTTTTTCTTTTAGTGCTTCATAGTGTCTTTGGAATATCGCTGAAAAATCAGAAATGTTTCATACAAACAACCAAACCTAATTTTGATTACTTAGAGGATGATTTTCTTAAAAACAGTTTTACGTGTTTCATGACCTTCAATAAAGAACTTTTATACTTAATTTTATTAGAATTTTTAAAACGGCAAAATTCCATATTAACTTTTAATCCATTTTATCCTTTTAGCGGGTCAAATTAGAAAAAAATATATCTTAAGGTGACGGGTAGGGCACACCAGCGACGCCAATCGATTTGAATTTTTAGCTACTAAACCGCATCCAATTTAAACAATGTCGGGGTTACAACCTCTGGGCAAACACTTTACTATTTATTAAATAACCATGCACAAATTTTGGGTCCAATGCGTACGCGAAAAATTGATTCGATCGCAGTACGAATAAGGAAACAGGATTCAAACCTGTTTGTGCGGACTTTTGGTATTTCTACCTTGTACCGGTGTCGGTCGATTGAGGATCTGCCTGGTGGAGTAGTGGATGAACGGAGATGCTCCAATGGCATTGTACAGTTCCGTGGCGCACTCTCCAAAATGTATCCGATAGAGCATCGATAAGCTTGCTACCTTTGCTTTGGAGCCCGAGGTCGATAAGTTGTGAGTAACTGATTTATAAACAGAATCAACGAAAATACAGCCATGTCGTAATTCCATTTAACTTCAGATCTTATTCCGGTCTTCAGTCTACGAGCTGTCCATAATGGCGACAAGTTTGCAACTCGGTTAGGCGGCGCCTCAATAGGCAATTTAACAATTTAGCTAACTCTGCCGACGTCAAAACACCCAATGAGATTAGATAGAAGTTGCCATGTAATAAACATTGTTCGTATTAGTTGGGCGGGAATTAGGGTGCGATAAAGTTGCGTTGCGACTGATTTGCGACAGAGTTTTGACCCACACTAAAAGCTTGACTTAGCGGCTGCCGGACACTACGTCGCTAAGTAACATATCTACGTGCTAACAAATATGTAGAAAAAATATGTTTACAAATACAAACAAATACAAATAATTTATTCAGTATCAGGTTTTTACATTTCTGTTTTATGCTCGAGGATCTCTTTTAAGTAAATTAATACTTGTGTTAGAGAAACCCTGCTCTCCGTACAATAGCTTCAATAATCTAGTGATACTTAGAAAATAAAAGAATAAATGTCTTAGAATTTTAACTTAAAAGTAGGTAGTATGTAATAATAATAGTAAGCTCATCATTAAAATTATGTATAGAAACAAAAAAATTGTGAGCGAGAATGTATTACGTTAATATCTATATTACTATGTTAGTCTGTAAGGTTTGTATTATATGGACCCAAAACTGTAATATTTTATCATGATGTTTAAAATAAATGATGGTTATATCAGATGATCCATCTGCTTGTCTGCCACCTATATCATAAAAAATATATATACCTATTATGATTAGCGGTCAGGGGTACAAAAGCCGTGCACCTGAGTAGAAAATGCCATGTCATCGTTCAATCCTGGAATAGAAAAATAACTGCCATTTTATGGATTATTAAGACAATTTATTTATGACCGTGGGAAAGCTACGCTTCGGTGTGAATGGGCCGGCTAGACCGGAGTGATACCACGGCCTCACAGGAAAACAGCTTGAAGCAGCATTGTGCTGAGTTTCGCTGCGTGAGTGAGGATACCGGAGGCCGAATCCGGGGGAAACGGGGGAATAAAGGTTGGCAGCGCACTCATGGCTCTACTGGTGTCGCGGGTATCCATGAGTAGCAGCAATTGCTTCCTATCAGGTGATCCGCTTGTTCGTCTGCCACCTATCACACAAAAAGAAATTCTTAATGTAAATAATTGAAAACAAGATTATTCATCTTGCAACTGATGCTATAGACAAAAAGCGACAAGCGTCTTTCCTATATACCTTTGCAGAGCACATAAGTGGAAGGTCCTGGAATCGGTTTCAGATCGAATCAATTTAGAACTTATATCTCTAATTTGTCTCGCAACTGGGTATTCTGCGACACGTCCTGGGCTACCGTGATCTAACTCATGGTATAGGTATAGTTTGAGTCTAGATGGCTAATGTGATTTAATAATCTTACATATATCATAGTCATACATTGTGGCGTCCACGAATCTCGTACAGGAAACTTTTGAGACGATGAATGGTGTGAATTAATCATGATCATCATTTCAGCCAATAGACGTCCACTGCTAGACATAGACCTCCCCCAATGTTCTCCACACAGATCGGTCTTGTACCGCCCGGCATCCAATGGGTTCCTTCACGCGACCTTCACGAGATTGTCAGTCCACCTTGTGGGGGGCCTGCCACGGCTGCGACTTCATGTATGTGGCCTCCACTTGAGGACCTTTTCGCCCCAACCGCTGTTTCTGTTCTGCTCGCTATGTACCCTGCCCATTGCACTTGAGGCATGCTATCCTTTGGGCTATATCTGTGACCTTAGTTCTCCTGCGAATTTCATCATTTCTGATACGATCACGAAAGGAGATTCCGAGCATAGCCCTCTCCATTGCTCTTTGGGTGACTTTGAGACTTCTTATTTGGCGCATTGTAAGCGGCCACGTTTGGCTCCGTATATCGCCATGGGCAACACACACGCATTAAAGACTTTCGTCTTGAGACACTGGGATAGATCCGAAAATATGCTGCCTAGCTTCCCAAACGCTGCCTAGCTGAGGTGCATTCATCGATCGACCTCTTTCTGGAAGTTGGACTTACCAAGCTGGACTTTTTGTCCGAGGTAGTTGTACTCATCCACAACTTTCAGTCTAGTGCTTCGAACCTGAAGTAATTGAAGTGTGAATTAATAGCGTTACACATTTTATTTGTCTTAGTCGTCAAACGCAACACTGTGGCGTCATGAAGCCCATTCAAACTACTACTAAATAACGTTCAATCTTACTGCCGATGTATATCATTATGTAGTTCCCAGTAAATATGGAACTTAACACGGAAATTCGGAAGTTGAACTCCCACTCCAAATGTAAATGAAATAAGTTGAGTAGTGACAACTTTAAGAGGTAATTTGTTGAGACAAGTTTAAACACTCATAGTTTGTACCGAGGAAAATTAATGTTCTCTTTTGCCTTTTTATATGTGATGAGTGACTCAGTTTTAGCAAGGATTATTCTTAACTTTTGAAAGCGTATTTCTTGTTTTTTTTTATGTCATAAGTGACGCCTTGTTGGTCTACTGGTTTAAGTACCGGGACGTCCTGTCGGGGACATGGGTTTGATTTCTGGGTCGAGCAAAAAGTGTGTATTGAATTTTTCGAACATAGCTCGGGTTTTGATCAACAAGCCTATTAAGCCTAAGCCTAATTAAGCCTAGGCTGATAATTTTAAATGGCAGACGAGCAGACGGATCACCTGATGGTAAGCAATTGCTGCCGCCCATGGACACCCGCGACACCAGTGGAGTCAGAAGTGCACTGCCAATCTTTAAACCCCCTTTTTTCTTTGATCGAGTTTTGGTGATGTACCTCTTGCTCATCCTCCTTATCGTAGCATATGGTTCCCAATTACGTTGCCCGGGGCACGCTTGGACCATAATTCAGGATTCACTGATTCGCATTTAAGTTGACACACATCCCTCTATCCTTTAGTAGGGGCAACCAAGCCAACAATCTCCATAAAACCTCAAATATACCAAACAAGCACAAACACAACACTCAAATGAGCCGAACTTAAAAAAAAATGTTGATAGAAGGAAAAAAAACAAAATTAAAAATAAGGTACAATTAATACAAATACAAAGAAAAAAAAACAATAATTCAAAAAAAGAGAAACTTCAACAAACATCAAAAGAATGCAAAATTACGGATTATGTATGTCACAGCAATGCGAAAGGGTGATAGTTCAGCGATGTTTTGCTAAGGCATAAGCAACAAAAGCAAAGAGCTGATTTTCAGCAACTAACCGAAAGCTTAAGCGCGTGCAACGCCCCAGACGCGCTGCAAGCCTCATCATCGTCATCGTCAGCCCATTTAAGTCCCCACTGCTGGGGCACGGGCCTCCCTCAATCACATGAGGGGTGATTGCCATACTCACCACGCTTGGCAGACGGTTGGCGAGGGTTTTGATCTAAATGCAGAGTTTTCCTTCTCTGGATGCTGATGATCATGCCAGCAGCTTTACCTTAGTCGCCTTTTACGACACCTCGGTAAGAGTGAGGGTGGCCTATTCTACTCTGCCGGGACCACACGGTTTCACGATTCAGAACGTGTAACCATAAATCATATTTTTTAATATATATCTATTGTTGTTGTTTTATTTACAATTTAATTATATAAATATCACACAATTTAATGATTTTTTTAAACACCTTTATATATATTATTAAATTATATTCACATAACTACCTAGTGTTTACTTTTTAGAATATGTTTGTGATAGGCTTGCAGCGCCTCCCACCACCCTCACTCTTACCGAGGTGTCGTAAAAGGCGACTAAGGTAAAGCTGCTGGCATGATCATCTGCACCCAGAGAAGGAAAACTCTGCATTTATATCAAAACCCTCGCCAACCCGTCTGCCAAGCGTGGTGAGTACGGCAATTACCCCTCATGTGATTGAGGGAGGCCCGTGCCCCAGCTGTGGGGACTTAAATGGGCTGATGATGATGATGATGATGTTCAGAATCATCATCTCAAATGCCGTAGGAATCCACAATTTTTAGAAACTATGCGAGACGTGCAGGTAATCGCACTATGTTTTCCATCACCGTTGCACCAGATGTTTGCCACTTACGCCCTGTGGCTAGGGGCGTTTAAGAATACTGCCAAGGTTTTCCCGACCTGTCTTACTGGGTGTCCTGGTAGATCGTACAGCGTTGAAGGGCTGTATTGCGCCAGATAGGGGTGACGCGGCGAGCGCGATAAGCGGTACGGTCTAGTCCCGGCTGTAGGGTTTCCGCCCGCGATTGCGCGGAGATGGACACCCCAGGGGTTGTTAGAGTTTGAGTCGCACACACCACCTTGTTCCCTACATGTAACTAGGTGATGGCCATGATGGTTTCCCCTGGGAAAAAAAAAAGACGTTTGCCATTTTGATCGATCCAGCTACTCGCAACCAGCCTCAAACTAGCCTGAGGTCATTGGTCCCTAAAAAGTTTATGTTATTACTGTCAAATCCCAACCCCTCCCCCACAGTACAGTACAAGTAATATACAGTAGTTAAACGGCGAGTTTTTAACCTCCTCTCGTGATGTGTGACCCTAACCGGGTTGTCACTTTCTGTCATGTGGCTAGGGGCTCCGTCGTAGGTTTCGCCCGCGTCCCATTCAAGGGCAAGAAGCTCACCAGCATGGTCTCTCTCCCACTTACAACGGCCCGACGACCTAGGGCTGCTTCCTCGGCCCACTGACCACATCCTCCCGAGTGAAACCCACACTGCTGAATGCAGCTCAGGCACCATCGAGAGGACGACTGCGGGTACCCTTCCCCACACTTACATTGTTGGCTGCAGTGCAGAGTGGGTTGGGGAAATAAAACTTGTAGGCTTTAAATACCTTGGCCATGTGGTTACTGAGGATTTAAAACATGATGGAGACATCGAAAGGGAGAGGAGGGCTATGGCGGTGCGCTGTAATATGTTGGCTCGCAGATTCGCGCGGTGTAGTTTAGGGGTCAAAATTACTTTGTTTAAATCATACTGTCAATACTCTACACCTGCAATCTGTGGATTAACTATACGCAGCAGGCCATCAGCGCACTCCGAATCCAATATAATAATTTGTTCAGGGTGCTGGTGGGGCTCCCGCTCTACTGTAGTGCATCTGCGATGTTTTCACACGCGCACACTGACGGCTTCCACACCGAGTCGCGGCGCCAAATCGCGTCGCTAATGCACCGCACGCGATGAAGCCACAACACCATCCTGAGCGTGCTCAGCCAGAAGCCGGGCAGCCCTTTCTGAGGCACTGGGTCCTAGTGCATGTGCGCTTGCCCGGGATCGCAGCGCGCGGCAGATACCTAAATTAATTGGTTGTGGTTCTACTAACATAGTTTTTAAGTATTTTGTATACTAATATTATTATGGGCGAAAACTGAAATAAATGAATTTTATTTTTTATTTTATTTTTTAAAATCGCTTTGTATTAATTTATTTCAGCCTCGAAACCAACTCCGCTAGATACGGAGCCGGAAAATGAAGCATCACCGGGCTACCGCTTTACTCCACTGGCTGCGGACGTGTAGCGTAAACTCTCCAAGACTTTTGGCCGTGAGGCCTGAGTCTAAAGGCTCGGGACGCTCTCGACAACTGAGGTAGGTCACCCCAGAGCGAAGCCGGATACGGGACAGTTGTTCTTCTGATACAGGCGTTTAACGAACGGTCCAGACGTTCAATTGGTGGCTAATTTAACCAGATGGGTGCGACATAGATAAACTACTGGATGTACTGTGCCTATACACGCTGATGGGCACGTACTGGCACGCACCTCGAGCCTAAAGTTAGGAATGGCCCAAAGGATTCTTTGTTGCTAGTTATTTGTCTGCAATTAGTTGGTTCACTAACTTCGCTACGTGATTCACGGGGTTCGCTTCATTTCTGATATTTTGATGCTGGAAAAGATATTTGTATTTGTTAAGATAATGAATTTGTTCAGCTAATTTTGTTGGTATTGACGTGCAAAATGAAGGTATTTTGAACAATGAACGCGAATATAAATAAATAAAATACAGCAAGAAAGCCACGACCGGAGTAAATCCACTGGTGTCACGGGTGTCCATGGGCAGCGGCAATCGCTTACCAACAGGTGATCCGTCTGCTCGACTGCCACCTATCACATAAAAAAATATTACGGCGTCTTAAAAAAATCTACACACAACTAGAACAGGCTAAATTTGTTTTATGTAACATCTTGATGCAATGTGACATGCAATAAACTATTTGAATTTAAATATTAGGTTAATCGACAGATCTGTGTGTGGGTAAACTGAAGCCAACGAGTCCCCAAAGGGGGCACCTGTTCACAAATATGACGTCAGCCATCATTTCACTCAACCATGTCAGAGAGAATGTATTGTAGTGTGTGACAGTATATATGACCCGCCGCCACAGAACGCTACCACCTCAGAGACATTTTTATGAGCATGACTACTCAAGTTCCCCTCATAGATTCCAAAGAATAAAAAGTATTATTACAAAGGCACCTAATACAAAGTATTATTCTACCCAGATCTAGAATAATTTCAACTGTAATATCTGTATTTGTCTGTTTGTTAGAGGGGTCGCGAAAATAACAGGATATTATGCCGTTACCGGTCTCTTTATTGCTTTTTTATCTTCCTCCATTTCCAGTGCTATATGTATGAGCTTTCGGTGAGTAAATGAAAAACGGGCAAAGGACGGTTAGGTATGAGATTTTTTTATGCTAGAAGCTGCCAAAAAATTAGACACTAAAAGGATTTAAAAAAAAAATTGCAAAGAAAAACCGCCTTCAAGAACCACTAACTAAAAAGTGTAAAAAAATACTTTTAACACTTTATACACTTATTAATTACAACTTACAAAAAAAATTCTGCAAAAAAAACCACCTTCAAAAACCACGAACTAAAAAGTGTAAAATAATGTTTTTTAACAGTACACTCGAGAAAAGGTTTTACCGAAGTCGGCGCCTAATCCCTCTTGAATAATTGAATGTTGTATTAAATTACAAGATAGTATTGGGCACCGACTTCGGTAACACCTTTCTCGAGTGTAGTTATAAAATGTTATTTAAGGTGTATAAAGTATTAAAAATATTATTTTACACTTTTTAGTTCGTGGTTTTTGAAGGCGGTTTTTTGCAGAATTTTTTTGTAAGTTGTAATTAATAAGTATTACTTACCCGATATGGGTAAACTGTTGTTGTACTTCATATTATGTTGCAATGTCACATGCAAATTGTAATATCTACAGTTACAAACAATAAAGATTCTGATACTGAAAATTACTTTCATTCATAGTGTGTTAAGTATCAGCCTATAGACTTTTCAACTGCGGGGCAAAGGCCTCCATAATAAGAATCAAGAGTCATCGCTATTATGATGGGATTAGGCTTAATCACCACACTTGCCAAATGCAGATTGGTAATCACAAACCTGAACCATGTTCGATAAATTAGAAATATATAGTACTTTTTGCCCGACTCGGGAATCGGATTCAGGACCCAGAGATCAAGGCCCGGTACTTTAACCACTAGACCAAAGTGGCGCTCTGTAATATTATCGCTCGCAGCTTTGCTCGCGTAGAATTCGGTTTGCCATAAAGTTGCCAATGTCACTCTCCATCCCTTCAACTATACCTACTACTTTAGTTTAGTTAGTTAGTTATTTGTTTGTTGGCTAAAGTCTTAAGTTTGAATTGTCAAAGACATAATCCTGCATGTTAGTACCTATTTAAGTTATGAAATTATGTCCTTTGGGGTAAGAAATTAAAGTGATTATTATCTTGTGTTCATAACATAAAGTTAAATAACATAATGTTAAGGGATGTTGTTATCTATATCTATATTATTTATTAAGAGGTAACGTTTACAAGGACGTCTGGAAGATGTAACTTTACTAATTTGGTTAGTCGTATATATCTCAAGTCGATACAAAAATGTTGCATCGCGATGTAGGATCGTATGAGAAATTCGTGTTTGTATGGAACAGTCAGATTAGCGCCATCTGTTTCTGGACGGTAAATTTGTGAATAAGTATTATGAAGATGTGAGGATGTGAAAATATTTTTTGGTATTTCCCAAATCAACGCACAGCCGAAACTACTGGACCTAAAATCATAAAATTTGGTAATAGGTAGTATTTATTACGTAGGTGCGCACTAAGAAGGGGTTTTTAAAAATACAACCCCGAAATGGGTCTATGGCCATTAATGTTCGTATGAAAGTTGTTCAGTTTTCATGTTAAAGATTTTAAAATTTGGTTTATTTACATAGTTTTTTTTGTATGGTTTTCAGGTGATATCCGCCATGTTTTCAAAATGTCACGAGCAAGAGAATTGGGCTCTTGGATTTGAGCATAGAATAGTGATAAAAACTAATAAAATGTTTGTCATATTATTGTTACACTATTAATAATAGCTTATGTTGAAGAGCGGAGTCTCCTGGCACAAGCTGTTTCAGTTATTTTTAAATTCAACCCATGAAGGGGTCAAAATGGGGTAAAAACATTGTATGGAAAATTCGTAATTTTTAAAGCTAGAGTCATGAAATTTGGCGTATGGGATCTTTAAACAAATTAAATAAAAGTGCTCTCAGTATTTTTTTTTCTTCAGCTTCTAAAGGAGTAAAAGGGGGGTAGGAACTTTGTATGGAAAATTCTTAATTTTTAAAGCTAGAATCATAAACAAATGTATTTGAACTGCTTATGCAAAATAAATTCCAGTATTTTCAGAATTTTATTTTGTTCAAGCCCTAAAAGGGTTTTGTATGCAAAATTTGTCATTTTAAAGCTATAGGCTTGACGTCGTAAAGGATGACATGCGCGCCAATAAATTGACAACAATGGTGGTACAAGATCGCGCGAAGTAGAGGAGTCGAAGCAAACCACGGGCTCCAGAGCTTGGGACGTAACCGGGACAAAACGATGATGATGCCGAGAGTCGTGAAAATTGGTATTTGGGTTTTTTATACAAATTTAATTTAAACACACTTATTTCAATAGATGAATATTATGTACTTTTTTGAACTCCTACTAAGAAAGAAGAAAATACCATGTTTTAGATAGATAGATAGATAGATAATACGTTAATTCTGCTGCACAAAATTATACAGTTACATAATCAAGTTGTAAACACTAATAATAGTCATAGAGTCTGATAGGTAGAAGCAATTAATGGAATACAAAATATAAGAATAATAATTCATGAACAATTTTGCAGCAAGAATGGTCCCCGTCTCAGCCTATGCCACAGCAAAGCCATGACGCTGATTTTCAGGCGGCCTCAGAGTTTGTACACGCCAGGCGAGGTGCTACAAATTTCGATAAAAATTAATTGTTAGTTTTTGTATTGTGATGGTGTGACAAAAGGTGTACAAAAGAAAACGTGTGATATAAACAATTTAAAATTTGTGAAGTAATTGGAAATGTCATTAATGGTTTTGAAAACGCCAGGCGAGGTGCTACAAATTTCGATAAAAATTAATTGTTAGTTTTTGTATTGTGATGGTGTGACAAAAGGTGTACAAAAGAAAAAGTGTGATATAAACAATTTAAAATTTGTGAAGTAATTGGAAAAGTCATTAATGGTTTTGATAACTTATGTCCCGTAACACTAGTTCCTTAATAAATAAAAAAATCTCAAATATCACGAAATCCCGTTGCTCTTTTTTACCTTGAAAGACAGACAAACAAATAGACGCTCCCATCATCATCATCATCATCATCAGCCCATTTAAGTCCCCGCTGCTGGGGCACGGGCCTCCCTCAATCACATGAGGGGTAATTGCCATACTCACCACGCTTGGCAGACGGGTTGGCGAGGGTTTTGATATAAATGCAGAGTTTTCCTTCTCTGGGTGCTGATGATCATGCCAGCAGCTTTACCTTAGTCGCCTTTTACGACACCTCGGTAAGAGTGAGGGTGGCCTATTCTACTCTGCCGGGGACCACACGGCAAACGCTCCCACACCATTTTATATTGTTACTATATTAATATACATTACTGCCTCGACGGCGCAGTGGGTAGTGAGTAGCACTTTAAAGCGACGGCTGCGCAAGAGGTCCCGGGTTCGATCCACGGGTCGGGCGCAAAATTTGTACCTAAGTTTTCGGTAAGAAATCCTTAGTGTCAGCCCGGAGTCTGGAAGTTGGCGATCTTGTACCCCCGTGCCTCGGAAAGCACGTTAAGCCGTTGGTCCTGCGCCCGATCCCTTTCCGGTCGTGTCACATTTTGTGTCCCATAGGAGTATGAGGGCAAGGGAATAGAGAATGCACTTGTGTTCGCGCACACACTTGAACATTATAATATATCCTCCGTGCGTGGCCGATTGTTGGGTTGGCTGCCGTTACCGGAATCGGTTGGAGGATATTTTTATGTTTATTATGTTGATAGTGTCATTTACTAAAAACATTATTTCAATCTATTATAGATTATTCTAATCGCCGTGTGGTCTCCGGCAGAGTAGAATAGGCCGCCTTCACTTTTACCGAGGTGTCGTAAAAGAAGACTAAGGTAAAGCTGCTGGCATCATCAGCACCCAGAGAAGGAAAACTCTGCATTTATATCAAAACCCTCGCCAACTCGTCTGCCAAACGTGGTGACTATGGCACTTACCCCTCATGTGATTGAGGGAGGCCCGTGCCCCAGCAGTGGGAACTTAAATGGGCTGATGATGATGATTGATATAATTGATGTATTACTTCATTATCATTATGCACTAAGTAGTTATGCAGAGCGTTGTCTCCTGGCACAGGCAATTTAATGCCTAAAAGGAGGCTTCAAATACTAATAATTTAAGTCTGAAGTAATTAATAAAGAAATTTTGTATTTTGTATTTTGATGATGATGATTATTCTAATTATAAGACATTCATCTCTCACACACACATGCTAACTCAAAGTAATTACCACCCACATTGATTTGGTGTTTACAACTAAATTAACCAATTACTGTTGATTACGGTGGCGAGATCCCATTATACGGTGTATTGACCCACCGCCCGGCGAAACTGATTTGATAATCGGACAATGCGCTATAATATACACCGTGTTACACTCGGCTGGCCATACATTGTCGTGTTTGATTGGAACCGTATCAGTGAGTAAGGACTTGAGTGTGTACGAGCAGCAATGTTTATAGTGTAGGCTGCAACATAAAAGATGGATACCATTTAGTCGTCCGGTGCTAGTCGGGGTCAGGAGTAAGAAAAACGCCGTTGCAGGATGAAAAGGGCATTTAAACAAGTTTCTTGTATTTATAGGTTTGGTACGCGCAATCCTTGGATACTGTGTCATCATCTGACGGTTTTCAGAGATTTTCGCGGTGCTTTATAACTAAATGTTTCGATGTCACGAGCGGACTGTCCGCTCGTGACCACGGCTGCTGTAACGTACCCGAAACGTCGAGCCAAATATGTGAGTACACAATGTTGTTTCACATAATAAATATCGTGTTAATCTCCGTATTGATACATTATGATCTTCAGAGATATAAAATACTGTCAATGATCAACTCCATCTATGCAATAAAGGCTACAGTAATCAGAACTCACTCAATGACAGGCGATGAGATTTCGTAACATATCGACAAAAATTGTCATAGTTTTGCTACTTATTGATAGATGTTGCTAGTTGTCTATAGAGGATTGCTGATTCTGAATACTGATTTTACCGCCACCTATAAAATAACCTACTACTAAACGATAGAGAGACCTAGTGTTATACTAAGGTAACTAATACAACAGGCGCAAACATGTGAAAAATCAAGGAAATAACTGGAAGAGATTTTCCGATATGTTCTGCTTGTGCTAACCATTATCATGACTGCACAAGTACTAGCGAGCCATTCTTCTACTTTATGAAAGAAAGCGGGAAGACGTATCGCTGCGATGCATGTAGAAATCAGGAAGATCCACAAATACGAGAGGGTACTCCTAGTTTGCCACGGGACAATGTCACTGTCCATCAACGTCACCGGATAAATAGACACATTGAATGTGTCTATTGAGAACTCTTTTGACAGTCTACCCAATGAGAAGAGCCTGGACATTTCATTTAGATCAACCGACGAGATAAATATTGGCGGAAGTAATGCTAAGGAAGAAGAACTAATGAAAGATCTGCAAAACATATTTTTATCGGATACTTATTAATATAAATTATTACAAATCTCATGCTTTTGATACTAGGACAATAAGTTATAAATCGATAGTTTAAGCAGGTGCCGCTGGCTAGATGGCGCTGTTAAATTATTGAGTGGTAATTTAACAGATACACAGGGATATTATTTACAATCATCATCATCATTAGCATATTGCAGTCCACTGCTAGACATAGTTTTTTTTTAAATACAATAAGTAGCAGACGAGCAGACGGTTCGCCTGATGGTAAGTGATTGTCGCACCCCCTAAGACACCCGCGACACCAGTGGAGCCACAAGTGCATTGCCAATTGATTTACATTGTCAGCTACTAAACTAGATCTATTTTTAACAATTTCGGAGATACAACCTCTCGGCAAACATCAATACTTATATTTAATGCTTATAGTTAACTGTTTGGTCTGCTTTTACACTCAAATTTTGGATTACTGCCAAAAGTAACCGCTTTTGGCGTGAATCAATTTTTCGCGTACAAAAACGGATTTGTGCATGGTTATTTAATAAATAGTATAAGTGTTTGCTGAGAGGTTGCAAACCCGAAATTGTTTAAAATAGATCCTGTTTAGTAGCTAAAAATTTTAATTGATTAGCGTCGCTAGTGTGCCCTACCCGTCACCTTTAATTACATTGCATTGTGGAGAGAATCGGTGTGTGTTAAGTTTAAAAAACTGTCAAGTGTATTTGAGATCTTCTATATTTAATTAATATTAAACAATATCTTGTCGTGCAGCCGTGTGGCAGAGTAGAATAGGCCACCCTCACTCTTACCGAGGTGTCGTAAAAGGCGACTACGGTGAAGCTGCTGGCATGATCATCAGCACCCAGAGAAGGAAAACTCTGCATTTATATCAAAACCCTCACCAACCCGTCTGCCAAGCGTGGTGAGTATGGCAATTACCCCTCATGTGATTGAGGAAGGCCCGTGCCCCAGCAGTGGGGACTTAAATGGGCTGATGATGATGATGATGATGATTTAGGAACATTGAGTTGAAATAGTACCACTTTAGGTATGTGTGTTGTGTATGTGTATGTGCGAGTAACATCAAAAATTATCGTTTCTCGCTTAAAACCCTTACATTCTGACCTAAGTGTGGTGACTTAGGTAAGAATGGTCAGCTCAGGTCAGAATACAATCTTACATGCAGCTATAAGCTACAATTAACCCACTTAAAACTTAAATATCGTCCAAACCCTTACATTCTGACCTAAGTCACCACTCTTATATGCATCTATAAGCTACAATTAACCCACTCAAAACTTAAATATCGTCCAAACCCTTACATTCTGACCTAAGTCACCACTCTTATATGCATCTATAAGCTACAATTTAACCCACTCAAAACTTAAATATCGTCCAAACCCTTACATTCTGACTTAAGTCACCACTCTTACACGCATCTATAAGCAACAATTAACCCACTTAAAACTTAAATATCGCCCAAACCCTTACCTTCTGACTTAAGTCACCACTCTTACATGCATCTATAAGCTACAATTATCCCACTTAAAACTTAAATATCGTCCAAACCCTTACCTTCTGACTTAAGTCACCACTCTTACATGCATCTATAAGCTACAATTAACCCACTTAAAACTTAAATATCGTCCAAACCCTTACATTCTGACCTAAGTCACCACTCTTACATGCATCTATAAGCTACAATTAACCCACTTAAAACTTAAATATCGTCCAAACCCTTACCTTCTGACTTAAGTCACCACTCTTACATGCATCTATAAGCTACAAATAATCCACTTAAAACTTAATTATCGCCCAAACCCTTACATTCTGACCTAAGTCACCACTCTTACATGCATCTATAAGCTACAATTAACCCACTTAAAACTTAAATATCGTCCAAACCGCGACACCTTAAAATTTCGACCTTGTTCAAAATCATATTTTACAACCAAATTAAGTGCCTCCATAAAAATTACAGACTTCCCCTTCCGCGCCAAGTTTGAACGTAACTCTTACTGGTACGCCATAAGATCGGGGTTGGCGTGGCAAGTTCGGCTAGTGGGGTAATTTATCGTCGGAACAGCCGCGCAACTTTGGGGTACAGTCGTAGAAGACAGGCGGTGGGCAGTAGGGACTATGTTGTAGGTTAACGTAGAAACTCCGGCTTAATTGTACCTACATACTAATAGAAGGGAATGTTGAAACTAGAGCTAGTGTAAAGTGGAAATAACTGCAGGGTTCAAAGGTAACGAATATGCTAAGTATAATTAGGATCCGAACCCACGACCTTTCACAAAACGAATTACTGCTACATCCGATGGAAGTACCTCTGACCGTATTGTTCCTTTTATGCCATTTTTGATTTGACTTTCAAGCATAACTGCTGCGTTACCAAACTAAGTAATATAAAGTCTCACTTTAGCGTAAAAAGCGCGTTCATCATTCTCCATCATCATCATTTCAGCCAATAGACGTCCACTGCTGAACATATGCCTCCCCCAATTTTCTCCACACAGATCGGTCCTGTGCCTCCCGCATCCAATGGATTCCCGCGATCTTCACCAGATCGTCGCTCCACCTTGTAGGAGGCCTGCCACGGCTGCGACTTCCTGTACGTGGCCTCCACTCGAGGACCTTTCCGCCCCAACGGCCGTTTGTTCTCCTCGCTATGTGCCCTGCCCATTGCCACTTGAGGCATGCAATCCTTTGGGCTACGTCTGTGACCTTAGTTCTCCTGCGGATCTCATCATTTCTGATACGATCACGCAGGCGCGTTAATCGCGAAAAGCGCGTTATCTATGTTTAAATCACTCCTAGACACCGAATATAAAATATTTTCCACGAATTTCATACATTTCGATTTGTATGATTTTGTATTTATTAACTGACTTCAAAAAAAGGAGGTTCTCAATTCGACATCGACGATGATGTGGCAATACCTCCTATCTAACAAATTAACTGTCATTAATAATCAACCTTAACACCAATGACATAAGGAAGTAATTTTCTCGAAAAATCTTGTTAGACAGGAGGTATTGGCGCATCATCGTCGAGTCATGTATATATTAGGTTTTTTTTATGTTTGTTCGCCGATTGCTCGGCCATTTATGAACTGATTTAAATGATTCTTTTTTAGATGGAAAGTAGATAGTCCCGGATTGGTACCATGATCAGAACATCAGGATCTAATGATGGGATCTTGGAAAAATTGCGGGGTACTCTCAAATTTTATAAGAACACGTAATATTTTTGTATCTTTTTTCAAAACTGCACCAGTATTAACGCCTGACTGTATTATTTTGGAGCTCTGCTGTAGTCAACTCCTCAACGGTAAGGAGTTAAAGGATAACTTTTTTAATACTGTACTCACAATTAGTTTTTAGTTATTTGGGTGGAAGAGGGAAGGTGGGGGGGGGGGGGGGGGGGGGGGGGCTACCAAATAATGAGACACTGAAGAGCTAGATTTTTTTTTCTGTGAAAAAAAAACCGCCCTCAAAAACGATGAATTTAAAAGTGTGAAATAATATTTTTATCACTTTATACACTTCAAATAACATTTTAAAACAGTACACTCGAAAAGGTTTTACCGAAGTCGGCGCCTAATCCCTGTTGAATAATTGAATGTTGTATTAATTTCATCATCATCAGCCCATTTAAGTCCCTACTGCTGGGGCACGGGCCTCCCTCAATCACATGAGGGGTAATTGCCATACTCACCACGCTTGGCAGACGGGTTGGCGAGGGTTTTGATCTAAATGCAGAGTTTTCCTTCTCTGGGTGCTGATGATCATGCCAGCAGCTTTACCTTAGTCGCCTTTTACGACACCTCGGTAAGAGTGAGGCTGGCCTATTCTACTCTGCCGGGGACCACGCGACTAATTAATTATTATTAATTTACTAGATAGTATTGGGCGCCGACTTCAGTAACAACTTTTCTCGAGCGTACTGTTATAAATGTTATTTGAAGTGTATAAGTAGTGTTAAAAATATTATTTTATACTTTTTAGTTTGTGGTTTTTTTTTTCGCAAGATTTTTTATGTCATTTTTTATTTGACTTACAAGCAGTTAACGCTACCAACCTGAGTTGTTATAAGCAATATTGAATCTAACTTTAGCATAAAAAGCGCGTTGTCTATGTTTAAGTCACTCGAATATAAATTATTTTCCACGAATTTCATACATTTCGATTTGTATGATTTTGTTTTATTTATTGATTGATGTACAAAGCAGGTTACACCCAATAGGAATAACAAGCAGCTAGATTGAAACCCATATATACAGGGTGTATCTGTGAACATTTACACCCCTTTAACCACGTGACATTTGTTCAACGACTTTTACAAAATGATCAAGTCACGTGACCAAGTTTGTATGAAAAGTTGAAATTTTTTCATGCTAATTTCCAAAAGTGATAGAATCTAATGTTGTTCGTAATGGTTAGTTAAAGGGATATAAATGTTCACAGATACAATCTGTATGTACACACTCTTTGTTGTTGTATTGGTAGGTATACGAGTATAGATAGATTTTCATTTTTGCACAAAAGCAATATTTTTTAAATGTGATGTGATATGCGATGCCTTGACATCGTGTCCGTTGTAATTGGAACGTGGGCTCTCCTCTTGCTTACCATCAGGCTGGGTAGAGCCAATGCAATGTGTCACTACAAAAAATGTGTGTCAGTTTGTCCATCTGTCATGGTAAAACGGAGCGACGGATTGATGTTTTTTTTTTATTATGTCATAATTGGCAGACGAGCAGACGGATCACCTGATGGTTAGCAATTGCCGCCGCCCATGGACACCCGCGACACTAGTGGAGTCACAAGTGCGCTGCCAATCTTTAAGCCCCCCTTTACCCTGGATTGGGCTTCCGGTACCCTCACTTACGCAGCGAAACACAGCACGTTTCACCGCTCACCGCTCACCGCCGAGCTAGACGTAGAAATACGCACATATATATGTAAAATCCGAAGGTGCATGCTCGGATTCCAACCACAAACCCCCGTATGTAAGGTTTCAACCACCAAGCGATGGTAGCTCATTAAATTATCATTAAATATCTCGGAGTTAGATCAATGTATGTGATGTTAAAAAAAAAAATTCGTCAATGAAGATTAACCAGAAATAAACACAGTCTATTTATTAGTAGAGTATTTGTTTTCTCTTATCATTTGAAACTCTGTAACACCATAAATATTTGTAAAGAGTAACTACTGAGTTTCTTGCTGGTGTCTTCTCAGTAGAAATCGACATTCCGAAACAGCGGTAGATGATAATAATGTGTACCTATTTTGACATTCATAAGTGTTCTGTACGGACCTAAATTGAATAAAGAATTTTCCATCTTTTATCTTTCAACTTTGCCGGTCGACCTAAGCCCTATCATGAAATTATTATCCTCTAGTACTTACCTAACTATAGGTACCTCGAACTTTCCTAACATCATACAATCAGAGCAATATAAGATTTCGTCTGTTGATAAAAAACCTTATCGGTTCACTTACTTTGTCCATCATACAAAAAGGCCTTGTATGTTGAGGAATTCGTGAAAAAAGGATAATACGGTGATATTAATATGTAATAAGGTCAAATAGAGAGCTTGTTTTGTTGTGTAATTCAACGTCGTAGCGAAATCGTATTTGGAATAGGACGTCGTACAAGGATAAGTCGCACGGTAAAATATTTGTTATTTACAGTAAGTACTTTTTTATTTGGTCCAGAGGGATATAACATAGATTTTGCTCTGACCTTAGGAACTTAGGTTGCGATTACAAACAACATATTATTGGCCAGTTTCTCAACTGAATATCTAATTATCACAGATCAAATTGACCGTGGGAGAGCCACGCTTCGACATGAATAGGGCGGCTCGACCGGAGTGATACCACGGCCTCACAGAAAACCGGTGTGAAGCAGCATTGTGATGTGTTTCGTATTGTGACGCCACTGGTGTCGCGGGTTTTCATGGGCGGCGGTAATCGTTTACCATCAGGTGATCCGTCTGCTCGTCTACCACCTACCACATAAAAAAAGGTCGCTGCTAAACTTTATACCCCCTTGGGTCTCTAGCCTCTCTTGACAAAAACCAGCAAAGCAAAAAATATAGCGATAAGTTACAAATGAGTCCCGTGGTAAAATAGCGTTTTCTTGTATTACATACAATATGTTTTTATGTTTTCCTTCTTCGATAACTGATGGACATAATTGAGACACATAGTTTCTATCACGCCACATATCTCGCTTAACCAAAAGTAACAGCATAACGTAAAAAAGGATAAAAAAAGAGAAAACAATAAAAAAATACGCTGCTGTCAAATGACACATTGTGGAGTCAAAAAACACTTGTGTGTCATTGTTATAGGGCTAAATAATGCTCAGATGTCAATTGACACATTGTACAGTCAAACGACACACTGGAGTCAAATGATAATAATATACCAACTGATTACAGCTACCGCGACAAATCTCAACGATTCACCCACGTACGCAGAATATATTATAGTGCTCAAGTGACACTAAGAATTTCTTACCGAAAACTAAGATACAATTGTTTTTGGCTCGACCCGGAGATCGAACCTGGGACCTTTTGACCAGCCGTCGCTTTAAAATGCAACCCACTAACCACTGCGCCACCGAGGTAGTTAAATGATAGTCTGGTGTCGAATGACAATTTGGGATCAAATGACAGATTGTGGGGTCAAATGACAATTTTGGTATCAAAGCATACTTAGGGTTCAAATAACACTTTTGGATCAATTGACAGATCGTAGGTTTGAATGATACTCAGGTCTTAAATGACCAATTGTGCGACTACATAACACTAAGCTAACTACATTACTAAGTACATTCCTTCACTTGCGTACTGTCTTCGACAACTTACCCAATATTCAGATTATGGATTAAATATTCATAACGATTACATAAATTCAACTTGGTATATTAATGCAGGCTGCACTGCGTCTAGGGTGAAACTCTAGTTAAATTTTAGCACTCGAGTCATTGGATACTTTGACTTTGATCTTACACTGAATCTGCAAGCTTTGAGTTTTGTACAGCGGGCTTATTAGAGCAATCAAGCTAAAGAAGTTGAAGTTTATTTTTTTATAATATGCTCGACCTGAAGATATCTTGCCAATGTCAAATAACTTATTGAGAATAACTACCCACTTATTCTCAACTCAATTTAGGTCAACAGTTGTAGTCAGTCAAAGTCACAGTCACTCAATAAAACCTACGGATTCTGCCGATACCATCTTAACACAATTGCAGATTTTAAAACTCTATTACGTTCAAGCAAAGTTCATCATCAGCCCATTTAAGTCCCCACTGCTGGGGCACGGGCCTTCCTCAATCTCATGAGCGGTAATTGCCATACTCACCACGCATGGCAGACGGGTTGGCGAGGGTTTTGATATAAATGCAGAGTTTTCCTTCTCTGGGTGCTGATGATCATGCCAGCAGCTTTAACTTAGTTGCCTTTTACGGCACCTCGGTAAGAGTGAGGGTGGCCTATTCTACTCTGCCGGGGATCACACGGGGACCACTTCTCTCTCAAGCAAAGTTATCACGTGACAACTCACTTGACAAACAATAATAATATCCTCCAACCGATTACGGCTACGGCGGCCAATCTCAATGATCAGCCACGCACAGATATATTACAGTGATCAAGTATGTGCGCAAATATAAGTGCACTCTCTATTCCCTTACCCTCATATTCCGATGGGCCACTACTGTGGTATGACCAGAGAGGGATCGAGCGCAGGACCAACAGCTTAACGTGCTTTCCGAGGCACAGGGGTACAAGACCGCCAACTTTCAGACTCCGGGCTGACACTAAGAATTTCTTACCGAAAACTTAGGTACAAATTTTTGACCCAACCCGGGGATCAAACCCGAGACAAGAGGTTTTGCAGCCGTCGCTTTAAATTGCGACCCACTAACCACTGCGCCCCCGAGGCAGTCAATAGCAGTGACAAACAATAACAGTGTGTAAACGATACAATTCTATGATTCCTGATAAAAAGGATTACTTATGTTTATCACACAATGCTACTTGCGGCGAAAATTGCGATGTAAGCATTCAGCTATACAGGATCGAAGAGTTCATATTGCTCCCAGAGAAAGTCAAGCGACTTTTCGGACGTTCCAAAATAATCAAACATGTAATCTAAAAGAATTATTGTCTACCTACTGAGTTTTTTCATTTCATCTGTCATTTGTATAATGTATTTTGAAAGTTAAAAATCAAAACTCAAACTTGATTGTTTGTCTTGATTAAATATTTTTCAATCTTACTCGAGTAATACTCAAATCTCTTCACTACTGTCATCAAAGTTTTCCAATTCGACTGTGAAAGGAGTCGACGAACATTTCAATTTGTGTTAATTTAATCTTTAACAGTTCACTTTGATGGCTGAGATGTCTGGACTGATTATTCGAATGAACTATAGGATTTGAATCGACTTTGCTTTTTCATGCTAATAAGAAATCCTTTGTTATGGTAGAGTAATAAAAAACAAACCATCATTTTTTTCACTGAGATCTGTAATGACTGTTTTTCCTAGAACATAAAAAATCGGCTGGGTAGTTTAGGCAGAATCTTGAAACATGCAGACATATTTCCATACTTATATACTTACATAATATACTTTACTTATATAGAGGCAGAAAAGAAAACAAATTATGTATACCAAATCAAAGATTGGCATTGTATTCCAGGAACATTAATTGTATGGCGGTAAAAATATACAATAAAATACCTGACCTATTTAAATTGTTACCAGACCATAAATTTAAAAAGACATTACATAATTTTCTAATTTCCAAAATGTATTATACAATCAATGAATTTCTGGATGATAGGATTTAAAATTTCTTGACATTTAATTTAATTATGACATTGACCATAATTTCATACTTACATATATATATATTTTGACATATAATTTAATTTTGACTTTGACCATAATTTCATACTAAGATATATTTTGACTTGGTGAATTATATGTATTTGACAATTTAATAAAAAGAAAATGTAATGATAGCTTGCTGAATAATGATGTAAAAATAAAACTAATCAAAATAATTATGAATTGTAAAATTAAAATTTTGAATGACATTTGCACATCGACTCATCGATAGAATATGTTGGAATTTATTTATTTAAGATCATTTGTAACCATATTCTGGCAAATAAACAATTACTTACTTACTTACTTACTTACATAGTTACATGCTTAAATATAAAGGGTGTATCTGTGAACATTAACATCCCTTTCACCACCTGTTCTACCAACTATACTGAACAACATTTGTTCAACTTTTCGAAATTCATCAAAAATTTTTTCGATTCCCCATACAAAATGACTAAGTCACATGACCGACTTTGTATGAAAAGTTGAAATTTTTTCATGCGAATTTCCAAAAGTGATAGAACAAATGTTTTTCGTAATGGTTAGTAGAACACGTGGTTAAGGGATGTAAATGTTCACAGATACATCCTGTATAGACTGTTT
This sequence comes from Marasmia exigua, assembly GCA_019059595.1. Classification (NCBI taxonomy): domain Eukaryota; kingdom Metazoa; phylum Arthropoda; class Insecta; order Lepidoptera; family Crambidae; genus Marasmia; species Marasmia exigua. The sequence continues at coordinate 1,588,263 of CM032475.1, forward strand.
TTGGCTTTGCCGTAGTCGGGTAAACAAACAAAAGACCAAAAGTACATGACTGACTATAGAGTAGCTGCATCGTATTCTAAATTATGTGGAACGGTTTGGCTGCTGGAGTTGCTTTCCCGATGTTCCCTTTAGGGATCTTCAAGAGAAGAACGTACTCTTTTCGGAAAAGGCCCTTGATTTTGAGGATGTTTATATGCAACGTTGATAACTTTCCATCAGGTGACTCGCTTGTTCCTTTGTCACCTCAAGCATAAAAAAAATTTCTAGTACCAAATTTATTCTCAATCTATTTTAAACAAATATGAGTATGATAATAATAATTATTTCACAGCATTCATCACCATCATCATCATCAGCCCATTTAAGTCCCCACTGCTGGGGCACGGGCCTCTCTCAATCACATGAGGGGTAATTGCTATACTCACCACGCTTGGCAGACGGGTTGGCGAGGGTTTTGATATAAATGCAGTGTTTTCCTTCTCTGGGTGCTGATGATCATGCCAGCAGCTTTAGTTTAGTCGCCTTTTACGACACCTCGGTAAGAGTGAGGGTGGCCTATTCTACTCTGCCGGGGACCACATGGCGTTTCACAGCATTAACTTCATATATCTACTTGTGGACTATGTGGTAACTGTATTTTAAAGTAAGATACATTGTACATTTGTTTGTTATCCTCAATAAACAAAATAATAAATAAAATGAAATAAATAAACAAATATTCTTCTTCGGGTGCTTCTTCAGTTTGAAACGATGGCCGCCAGTTTCTTGAACTTCTTTTTATCTTTTGCGAGACAGAAAAGTTCTTCTACATTGGTAATCCCGGTCCACTCACGTATGTTTCGCAACCACGATTTTTCCTACGTCCAGGACGCCTCTTCCCATCAAATTTGCCCATTATTATAAGTTGAAGAAGACTACCTATCGTGTCTGAACACGTGACCGAGGTATTCAATCTTCCTCTTTTTGACGGTCTGCATCAATTTCCGGGTTTGGCTGAAGTACTGGAGGACCAAACTGCTAAGTGCCAATTCACACTTATTATTGACGGACTAGAGTCTGCTCTCTCTCTCTCTCTCTCTCTTTAATTAATTATTTTATTACTTATGAATAAGAATTCATTTGAGTAGGGTATACAGAACATGACAAAGATATATTATATAGACCGCCCATTCAGCCATCAATAATCATTATTAAATTTACGACTAAGACTTATAGTATGCGCCTGATATTATAATTTCTGATATAATAGTATTGTTTAATTTTTGTTTCTTTAGAGACTCTTGGAGAGAATAAAACCCTTGCATAACAAGCCAGGTGCGCAGTGCATTCTTAAATTTATTAAAAGTTTGCATGTCTTTAATATACAGAGGAATATTGTTGTATATATTCACGCACATGCAGAAACATTTTTTTTTCATACGTGTACTTTTTGGGACAAAGTCAATAACCAGCCTATTACCATTCCGAGTATTCCGGGGGTAAACTTAATCTCTCACTAACTCTCTCTGTATGTTTTTTCTTAACGTGTAACCAAAGCTGTTCATTTGGAGCCCGGGGTATGCTTAGGCCATGACTCAGTCAGGATTTGGGGAGTCTGGTAATTACAATGAAGCTCGATCTTATTCTTGTCATCAGTATGCAATATTAATTAGACGTATCTACAACTGACTGATCTGCGCGTACTTTAGGTTAATGACTGGCAAAAAGTAGTGCAGAATCGACCAAAGTGGCGCTCTCTTGTGTTGGAGGCCAAGAAAGAAAGAAAGAAAGAAAGAATGAAAATATTTATTATTATAGACATCACAACACAGAACATATAGCAATTGTAAACAGAACACAATTTGGCACAAACAGAAAACAAAACATAAAAAAATTAAAAATACATAAATACAAAACAAAAGAAAAAACAAAAACAAAACTATAAACTATTAAAAAGCATTCATGACTGACCGGATGGACCAAATGGTAGTGACCCTGCCTCTGACGCCAAAGGTCGTGAGATCGATCCCCACCCTGGACAAACATTCGTGCGATGAACACTTGTGTTTGTTCAGTGTCTGGGTGTAATATATGTATTTAAAGTATATATTTGTGTTCCTCTGTTGTCTAATATTTGTGACACAAGTGCTTAAGCTACTTAGTACGGAATCAGGTCAATGTATGAGATGTTGTGAGAATTATTATTATTATTCAAGAAATAATAATAATGATTCGGTTCAAAGTCGCTCAAAGAGCTATGGAAAGGGCTATGCTCGGAGTATCTCTGAAGGACCGCATCAGAAATGATGTAATCCGACAGAGAACCAGAGTCACCGACATAGCCCACCGAATCAGCCGCAGAACTGATAGCCGTTGGAGCCGTAAAGTCCTTGAGTGGAGACCGCGACTCGCTAAGCGTAGTGTAGGACGCTCTGCGACAAGATGGGATGATGACATTTGAAGGCTGGCTGGTGTGGGCTGGATGAGAGTGGCCGAAAATCGGGAGCAGTGGCGTGCATTAGGGGAGACCTATGTCCAGAAGTGGACGATTGTGGGTTGCTGATGGTGATGATTCAAGAAATGGGTGTAGTTAGAACTCATGTATGTCAACCATGTCAACCATTCTGCAAAACATTACCACTTTATTACTGAACTAGTCAACAAAACAACATAAAGACTTAAATGAAATCTCCCATACATTTAACCAGTACAAAAAGGTGCCTTATAATTTCAATTTGCGTTGTAATTACGGAATACGGGGCCCTTAAAATTAATATCAAACCTGTTTAAACTAGTTTGGAGTTGAAGGGCCTCAGGGCTGTTACTTTTGGTTGGGCTTGTAATGGTGTTCTTAATTTTATTGCTTTGTTATTAAAATGTTTTTTCTTTGGTTTGGTTATATGAAACTCCATATCAATGATGATGATAAAGGTACATGTAAGTCCTACTCTGTCTAATACAAAATTTATTGCAGTGCCTACCCTGTCAGGCAATGCAATCAATTTTGTTACTAAAATACAATTTAAGATGCAATGATTAAGAAGATTGCAAGAACTCTTTAAAAACAAAAATGATTTCGTATATAATATCAAACTTGTCATCCCGTTCCAACCCGCAATATTAAAAGAGGCTGGCACGAGTTTTGTTCTGGGCCTCTCCTTAGTTCGCTATTTGTAATAAGGGGGTAAAATATTTATTTTTGCCTACAGTTTTTGAGTGCACTTCTGTTTCCACACACATTTCGACGACCTCTTTAGCGCAGTTGTTTAAAGCGCCGGTTGAGACGCAAGGGTCGCGGTTTCGACTCCCGCTCCAGAAGAAATGTTTGTTAATGAAACAGATAATATGTGATGGATCTGAGTGTTTGTGGTACCTTCGTTGTTTCGAGTTTACGTAAGGGAAAACCTTAGTTTGGAACCAAGACAATGTATGTGATGCTGTCTCAATTTATTATTTATTACATTTGTGCTATATAATTATGTCCTGTGTTTTTTTTAAGATTATTAAGGTTTATAACTGCAACCGACACCTATTTATCGTATGGCCTTGCATTTAATAGTCAATCGCACGTAGAAAAATATAAAACTACTTACATTCTTCAAATGTGGGAGAGCCACGCTTAGGCATGAATGGGCCGGCTCGACCGGATACCACTGCCTCACAGAAGACCGGCGTGAAGCAGCGCCTGCGCTGTGTTTTGCCGTGTGAGTGAGGCTACCGGAGGCCCAATGGGAGGGAAGTGGAATAGATTGGCAGCGCACTTGTGACTCCACTGGTATTTCGGGTGTCCATGGGCGGCGGAATTGCTTACCATCAGGCGATTCGTCTGCTCGTCTGCCACCTCTCATATAAAAAAAAATCTAATCCTTTTAATGAGAGTAATGATAGTAAAAAGTTATATATTTGCCCTCTTTTTGAAAAAACTTTGATATTTATTTCGCTTACTTTGTTGATCTAAGAAGCTAAAAAAAATCGAAATTGATTCACGATATCCACTAACTTTTGCCCGCAGCTTCGCTCGCGATAGAAAGAGACAAATACTAGTCCATGTCACTTTCCATTCCTTCAACTATCTTCACTTGAAAAATCACATCATTCATCATTTTGCTGTTTCGCTGCGTGAGTGAGGGTACCGGAGACCCAATCCGGGAAAAGGGGCGATTAAAGGTTGGCAGCGTACATGTGATTCTATAGGTGTCTCGAGTGACCATGGGCGGCGGCAATCGCTTACCATCAGGTGATTCGTCTGCTCGTCTGCCATATATGACATAATAAAAAAAAACATCAATCCGCCGCTTCGTTTTACCATGACAGATAGACAAACTGACACACAGTTTTTGTAGTGACACATTGCATAGGCTCTCCCCAGCCTGATGGTAAACAAGTGGAGAGCCCACGTTCCAATTACAACGGACACGATGTAAAGGCATCGCTTCCGTTGGCACTGCCATATCTTCACGCTTCGTTTGAAGGAATCCATATTATAACACTCTAACACGAACATTGCGTACAATTAAGGTGATGGGGACACCGTGTGGTCCCCGGCAGAGTAGAATAGGCCACCATCACTCTTACTGAGGTGTCGTAAAAGGCGTGCACCTCCAGTCCGCTTGTGACCAAGAGCGTTGTAACGCGGTCGAAACGTCAAGCTGTGAGTATATGCTACTACGAGTATGCACTTACATAATAATAATAACTGCGTTTTATGTTTACTGTGTTTAAAGCTTGTATTTTACCAATTGATACCTTTTGTGTCCTCAAGGAGCTTCGAATCAAACAAAGACTTTCGTCGATTGTGCAAGTGCGAATACTCACCATGTTTGGACATATAATCCGAAACGAGAGCTCTTTGGAACGTTTAATGGTACAGGGAAGAGAGCAAGCTCAACGCTCCCGAGGCAGATCACCTACAAGGTGAACGCACAGTATCAAGTCTGCTACAAAGTGTTCCTTGACTGAATATGCACGTAGTGCCACAAACAGAGAAAGATGGAGAAGTCTCGCTAAAGCCGCTTGCCCAACATACAGACAATCCATAATCACGACCACTCCGTCAGAAGTGTACGACTGAGATGAAGAGACGTGTTGTGTATACCAATAAATAAATTTAAGTATATATTTGTGTTCCTCTTTTTTATGTAATAGGTGCAGACGAGCAGACGGATCACCTGATGGTAAGCATTTCCTCTGTTGTCTGATATCTGTAACACAACTGCTTAAGCTACTTAGTACAGAATCAGGTCTAGGTATGAGATGTTGTGAGAATTATTATTATTTTATTTTAACATAGGGTAACATGTAATGTTACCTCATGTTAAAATAAAATAATAACCAATAAAAAATATAATAAAATATTAGTATTGTGAGGGCTTCAGCATCAGCTGAAATCTATCCCTACTAAATATTTAAATAAACGAATTAAATTTGTTGGTATATGTACTCCTAAAACATTTGAGTCCCAAGCTCCAAATTCCTACACATTGCGTCCGGAGCAAGTTCGCAAGTTGCGGGTCGACACTCGAAGTTGCCGCGATACGCCGAACTTGCTGCAACTCGCGGCAGGCTGCCGCAACTCGCACGTCATGCGCGTTTCCTGCTCGCCTGTGCCAAGAGCGTTCATGCAGACATTCTAATATAGAATTCACTAACTATACTTCACAAAATGTCGTACTTACCTACTCTTTTACAGGTTGGAAGCTCTACACTGGAAGATGTGGATGAGTACATCTACATCGGACAAAAAGCCCAGCTTGGTAAATCCAACTTCCAGAAAGAGGTCGATCGGCGAATCCAACTCGGCTGAGCAGCGTTCGGGAAGCTACGCAACATATTTTCGGCCCATCTACCGCAGTGTCTTAAAACGAAAGTCTTCAATGCGTGTGTGTTGCCAGTGATGACATATGGAACCGAAACGTGGCCGCTTACAATATGCGAATAATATATAATAAGGAAAACTAAAGTCACATACACAGTCCAAAGGATTGCATGTCTCAAGTGGCAAAGGGCAGGGCACATAGCGAGGAGAATAGTGGAGGCCACTTACCTACAGGAAGTGTCAGCCGCCGCAGGCCCCCCACAAGGTGGACCGACGATCTGGTGAAGGTTGCGGAAATCCATTGATTGCGGGCGGCACAGGACCGATTTGTGTGGAGAACATTGAGGGAGGCCTATGTACAGCAGTGGATGTCTATTGGCTGAAATGATGATGATGATGAACTGTAATATTAAATGACAAGGGTAATTTGATTTGTAAATAAGCTTGTATTTTAATGACCGTGGAATACCTAGCGATTCTTAATGAATGGCTTCTTAATGAATACTACGGTCTCACAGAAACCGGCGTGAAGCAGTAGGTACGCTGTGTTTTGCCGAATGAGTAAGGCCACCGAAGGCCCAATCGGAGGCAAAGGTCAGGAGCAGTCACAAGTGCACTGCTAACCTTTAAACCCCCTTTTCCGCATTGGGCCTCCGGTGCACTCACTTACGCAACGTAACACAGTGCTGCTTCACGCCGGTTTTCTGTGAGGCAGTGGTATCACTCCGGTCGAGCCACCTCATTCATGCTAAAGCTCGCTTCGCCACCGCTCTCCCCAAATATATCAAAAATCACGAAAAACGAATGGTTGTGTAAGGTGGCTCTGGGTTACTATGATTAAATCATTAGAAAGGTTATTTACGGGATATCTACCATGTACCCCATTTTTGAGTTTCCTGTGAGAAATCCCGTAATCATTTCAGCCAACTGACGATCTGATGAAGATCGCGGGAATCCATTGGATGCGGGCGGCACAGTACCGATCTGTTTGGAGAACATTGGGGAGGCCTATGTCCAGCAGTGGGCGCCTATTGGCTGAAATCCCGTAAATAACTAATTCTAATTCTAATGTTAGTGACCATGAAAGTTTATATATGATTAAGTAATTTAGTTAGATTTTTTCGTTTACAAGGCCACTTGAGGAAGGGACATTCGACCTATTTATTTATTTTATTTATTTAATTACACAGGTCCTTAAACCTAATTACGTAACTAAAGACGGTAACAGAAGTAAAAAAAAATAGTAAAACAATATCAAAAAACAGGCAAACACGTGAGTTATCTGAAAACTAGGCTTATATTACCATACTACGGAGATCTATGCGCAGTGTTCTTCACAGAAGGACTGGCATGTGGACGCTATACTGTGCCACGGATCTGCAAATAGATCACAATGGGGTTGGTGACCCAAGAGTGCATTGAGGGCAGTGTGCATGCGACACAAGGGAGACTCCGCACGTGCTACGGTGCGACAAGGCAAGCGTGCGAACAACAGATGGCGTCGTGATGCGCGATGTCGGATATAATTTCCCGGTACGTATAGCCGTGAAAGCTGGTCTAAGACGTCAGGACACTGAACGTCCCCGCGTTACATTACATTTCTACTTCCAGGTTTTTGTATGCCTTGGCCATATTAATGCGACGGGTAGGGCACACTAGCGACGCCATTCGATTTTTTATTTTTAGCTACTAAGCCGGATCTATTTTAAACAATTTTGGGGTTACAATATCTCGGCAAACGTTTATACTATTTATTAAATAGCTATGAAAAAATGTTGGGACCAACGCGTACGCAAAAATTGATTTACGCCAAAAGCGGCCACTTTTCGCGTGAATCGATTCGCGTACAAAAACGCCTAAGCCTTTGTAATGATTTAGGCCTAAGACTTAATCATTACCAATCAAATAAGATATCTAAATATCGTTTGGAGAAATTATAAAAATACGATTTTCAACTCTAATAATTTTCAGATATAGTGGAAATTGGGTCGTATTTGCAATGAATGTTGATTCTAGGGCTGTTCCCTTACAGTTAATGTTGTTTCTGCTTAAGACTGTTGACTGAAAAGATTTGACTGCGATATCTGTAAATTTACTTTGACTTACTTGTTGTTTTTTTTTTGTGCTAGAGGCGACAAACGAGCAAGCGAGTCACCTGATGGAATGTAATCAACGCCACCTATGAACATCCCCGAAATCAGAGAAAAAGAGTACGCTCTTCTCTTGAAGGTTCTTAAGTCGTAACCGTCGGGAAATACTCCCGCAGCCAAACCGTTAAGGCTACTTGATCGGTCCAGTCCCGCCGCCATTAGATTTTTATTAACACTTAGCGTCTCATTCCCGGTTGCGTTCAAAGCATTCGCTTATGATATGCTGAGACCATGATTCAGGATTGGTAATTGCAATGGGAATATATTAAACCAGCCCTCTAATAATTACCTATTTACACACCAAAATACTAATTGCACATAAACTATGACTTTGATGGGGCATAGGGCATAATTTTTACAACTTATTTTAGGTTTACTTGATGTTGATATAAAGTTTTATTTTCCATGTAACCAACCATATGGTTACGTTGAAATTTTAGGTAAATGTAAAAAAAAATCTGCGCCCAATACTAGTATGTAATTTAATACAACATTCAATTATTCAACAGAGATTAGGCCCCGACTTCAGTGAAACCTTTTCTCGAGTGTACTGTTATAAAATGTTATTTGATGTATATAAAGTGATAAAAATATTTTTTTACATTTTTTGGTTCGTAGTTTTTGAAGGCGGGTTTTTTTCGCAGATTTTTTTAAAGCTTTTTAGTGTCTTTTTTTTTGGCAATGTTACAATAAACATTTCAATAATATCCTTGAACTGATTTCGGCTAATCTCAACTTTCAGTCACTTACGCAGGATATATTGTGTGCACAAACACAAGTGCACTCTCTTTTCCCTTCCTCCAACCGATTACGGCTACGGCGGCCAATCTCAACGATCAGCGACGTACGCAGGATATATTATAGTGCTCAAGTGTGTGCGTAAACACAAGTGCACTCTCTATTCCCTTACCCTCATATTCCGATGGGACACTACTGTGACACGACCAGAGAGGGATTGGGCGCAGGACCAACTGCCTCGGTGGCGCAGTGGTTAGTGGGTCGCACTTTAAAGCGACGGCTGTGCAAGAGGTCCCGGGTTCGATCCCCGGGTCGGGCCAAAAATTTGTACCTAAGTTTTCGGTAAGAAATTCTTAGTGGCAGCCTGGAGTCTGGAAGTTGGCGGTCTTGTACCCCCGTGCCACGGAAAGCACGTTAAGCTCTTTTCCCTTGCCCTCATAACGGATGATGGGACACCAGTGTGACTCGACCGGAGAGGGATCGGGCGCAGGCTTAACCTGCTTTCCGAGGCACGGGGGTAGAAGACCGCCAACTTCTGGAAGTAGGCGGTCTTGTACCTCCAGGCTGACACTGAGAATTTCTTAACAGACCCGGGGATCGAACTCAGGACCCCGAGCGCAGCCGTCGCTTTAAAGTACGACGCCTGAAAATCCATTATCATAATGAAATGAATAGCCTTGATTCTTCAGAAGTAATAATTTCCGTTGATTACAAGGATCAGCGTTTCAGAAAGTTTTCGACCAAATTAAAACATTCGCAACTTCGAAGTCTCCTCGCGTTTTTTGCGGTATTTCCCTTTTTCACAAGTTGGCAATCATCCTTTTGAATTTTATGTCGCGCTTTTGGAAAGTTTTTGCGATTTAACTTTTATTTATTGCTGTTTATTAAAAATTAAGCTTAAACACTTAATTGCTGGTTATTTAGGTGGTTACTTTTATGTTTTCTGAAAATTGGGAACTGTGGTGTATTTTTTTATGTGATAGGTGGCAGAGGAGCAGCCGAAACGCCTGATGGTAAGCGATTGCCGCCGCCCATTGACACTCGCGACACCAGTAGTGTCACAAGTGCGTTGCTAACCTTTAAGCCCTCCTTTCCCCTGCATTATAATAATATAATAATAATAACTCTCACAACATCTCATGAGTTGTCTTGATATCGTACTAAGTAGCTTAAGCACTTGTGTTACAGATATCAGACAACAGAGGAGCACAAATATATACTTATATACATATATTACACCCATACACTGAACAAACACAAGTGTTCATCGCACGAATATTTGTCCAGGGTGGGGATCGAACCAACGACATTTGGCGTAAGAGGCAGGGTCACTACCGATTGCGCCATCCGGTCAGTCGAAACTTCGTACTAAGAAACGAAACTAGTCGGGACTTCGGTACCCTTACTCACGCAGCGAACCACAGAACAGTGCTGCTTCACGCCGGTTTTCTGTGAGGACGTGATATCACTCCGGTCGAGCCGGGGCTCATGCTGAAGCGTGGTTTTCCTACAGTCAGGCTTTAGTGAGTCTGCTATTGTTGTTGCGTCATCATCCCAGTGTCTTATTTCCATTAAGATCCAAAATCGCTTCGAATCCCGGGGTACCTACGCTTGAATCTTTTTTTTGTTGACCCAGGAGAAATGCGTTACGCATACCATTCACCTGTAAACGGACGAGTTGTCGGCCTCTCCTCTGGCGACGGCCTCTCCTAACGAGAAAGCGGCCAGAGGCCTATGCCTCTGGCCGCTTTCTCGTTAGGAGAGCACAACACACTATAATCAACACTTCTATAAGTGTTGTTATTTTTAAAGCTACGAGTAGAGTCATGAAAAGTTATTCTGGTCTTTTTATATTCGAAAAGAAACATTTTAGACCTTTTTTATACAAACCTTAAAAAAGTGATCGGTGGTTACAAAGCCGTATAGAAATGTCGTTATTTTCAAAACTAGAGCCAAGAAAAATTATATTAGTCTTTTTGTATATATTATTTTTTTATTCAACACCTAACATAGTGAATGTTGTAAGGAAGATTCGTCATATTTACTGCTCATCAGTCATGAAGATATATTATGCAAAATAAATGAAAGACATTTCAGTAGTTTTAGTACTTTTAGTTTCATTTTAAGTCTCCGTTAATACTTGTCTACTTATAATTTCAGAATTGCTTAAGTACAAATCAAGTTCGTGTAGAAAAATACAATTTTTAAATCTTTTGTCTTAAAATTAAATTACCGTAGCGAAGCGAGGGCGGGCTACTAGTATGCTAATAAAATAATGCTATAGTCCATTCAGTATCTGAAGGTGAATAGGACAATTCTATTTCGATATGAAAAGTGACACGCTCCTTTTACCTTACCGATATTTTAATGAATCAAGAAAATTTTCTTTAGAATACTAATCGTCTTTTTATTTGATTGATTTTTAATTTTTATCAACACTTTATCTATGAATTCGAATAAATCTGCTCCATCCATGAATTTGAATAATTAAATAATTTGCATCTTATTCATCTGAAAAATAGCAACACTCGCCTGATTGTCGGAACCACCTTCGTCACCAAAAGAAATTACTAGTTCTTGGTCTCTAATGCAATCTATGCGGACATACACCTATTCTGTACGAGACAATAATCGTGATTCGATGGTAAGATGTTCGCCATACCGATTACTGATTTATTACGATCGTTTGTGTCAATTCCTATGAGCAAAAACTCTGATTAGGGCATTTAAGAATCATAAGATATTTTTCACAAATTTTATTGGTAATAACTATTATGAAATTTTGTGTAGATTAATTGAGAAATATTAATACTTGTTATTTTGGAAGAATAAGAACAAAAAAAAATGTTAATGATTTTTACAACTCAATATTTTTATTTGTAGAAAGATGGTTGCATGATACGAAACTATAATGTATCAATACAGGACTAACACGATATTTATTATGTGAAACAACATTTTGTACTCACATATTTGGCCCGACGTTTCGGCTACGTTACAGCAGCCGAAACCGAGTGTAACGTAGCCGAAACGGCGGGCCAAATATGTGAGTACACAATGTTGTTTCACATAATAAATATCGTGTTAATCCCCGTATTGATACATTATAGTTAGAATGCAACGCGAAAATCTAAAAAACTATGATACGAAACGTTTGAACTCTCCTATTCACCTTCAGATACTGAATGGACTATAGCATAAATGACGACCCGTTTGGATCAGGTGGTAGTGAATGCTGCCTCTGGTGTAAAGGTTGGTTGTACAAACATTTGTGTGCACGAACGTGTATGTTTGTTTTGGTCTGGGTGTTTATATGTATTATAAAAACTGGTGTCACGGGTGTCCATGGGCGGCGACAATCGCTTACCATCAGGTGATTAGTGTGCTCGTCTACCGCCTATCACATAAAAGAATGTATTTGCAAAATAAAAGTTATATATGTATATATTTGTAATTGCGCCGTTGATTCTGATGCTCGTAACACATGTGCTTGAGCTACCTATCTCGGAGTCAGATTTATGTGATATTGGGATAATATTTATTGTTATTTAAGTATTAACTTCTGCTGAGAAGCTTGGACGATAATACCTTTATGTAGGAAATGTTGAAATAGAGAAGATTGTAGACACGCCTAACATCATTGGCAAGACCAAGGCGCATCGTCTTCGCTGGCTTGGACACCTCGATAGACTGGACGAGCATCGTCTCGTAAAGAAAGCATACCAGAACCGACCGATGGGCCGACGCTCGGTAGGCCGGCCTAGGTATCGCTGGAAAGACGTCGTTGAAAATGATCTGCGAGAACTTCAGGCCGGTGACTGGCGACAAGTAAGATAAGAAACAATTTATTGACCACAACACATTACACATAGAACAAAACAGAGAAAACAAGGTACAGAGACAAAGAGTTGCGGCCAACAAGGCTCAGCCTCAGCATATGCTGCAGCTGCCACACACAGTAGCTGCAGCGCTGATTTTCAGGCTGGACCTTGGGTGACGCCTTTTCATTGAAAAAAATATTATAAAAGATTGACATGCAATATATACAAGTAAAAGGAAAATGAAAAATTACATATACAAAACAAAGAAATAATAACACAGAGATACATACATAATCAATTTAAAAACATTAAAATTATATTATAAAAAAACACAAAAAAAAGAAACAACAAAACAACAAAAAATGGCATTCGCGGGTGTCAAACCAATATTGTCATAATAAGCGACAGTGGCGCCACGCCACAAGTAGTACAGGATCGATCAAAGTGGCGTTCTCTTGTTTCGGAGGCCAAGACTCGTTTTGGGTCACTGAGCCAGTGGAGTAAGTAAATAGTAAGTAAGTATTTAAAAGGATATTTTACAAAGTATTTTTTTACGTTAGTAGTTAGACATAGAACGTTAAATAACAAATTTATCTCCTGTTGTCCCTACATCATCGCCTAGTTAGGCTAATGACGCGATCGAGTGCCTATGCCTATGTACGGAGATCGTTCACAAGAATTTCATTAAACTTAGCTCGTTGTCTACGATTACTGGCGACGTCGAGAGTGGATGCGTTTACACCGACTACGTAGTGTTTGTTCTTTAACTACAAACGACAAGTTAAAGAACTGAAACTGAAAGAATGAAAATATATTTATTGCCAATATAACATTTCACAGAATAACACGAAACTGACCCCCACACTAGGCAATGCCTGTCCTGTGGAGGTTGATATTACGATTACCAGAAGGAAAATGTGTTCGGCTAACAAATCTAACAAAGTTACAATAAAACTTAAAATGATTGATGATGAACTAATACTATTCGTACGTACCTATTCGGTGTAAAGGCAAGATTATTTTTTATGCATCAAGAATTCTATATACAACCACTTAATGTGAAGTATAATGTGAATTTGCCTTTTATTATTTATTTTAACGCCCTGATAGTATTTTTATTATTATTACTTGAATGAAATGGGGTGAGCATTGCATCTCGTAGCCACTGCGACCAGTAGAAGATCTATTGTGGCAGCCCTATAACCTATTACATCACCTCATGTAGCTCAAGCTCTAGGATAAACCCGAGGATGGAGCTGATGGGGGAGCTTTTGATCTCGTCTGCCGAGTTCATTGTGTGCTCCCAGGTGCCGGCTTCTGCAGTGGTGCAGCGCTATGCACTCGCCGAGAACGTGGATAATCGTTTCCTCGCGACAGAACCTTGATAGTCTAGTGGTTTAAGTACCGGGTCGTGATCTCGGGGTCCTGGGTTGGATTCCCGGGTCGAGCAAAAAGTACCTATTGTGGAGGTTGGCCTGTCGAATTTTTCGAACATTGTTGATCGGTTTGTGATCACCAATCCGTGTTGTGATTAAGCATAATCCCATCGTAGTAGCAATAACTTGATTCCTATGATGATAATTAATTTTATTTATTTATAAACATATTCCAGTATATCATCTTGGGCAAAGCTAACACAAAACATCTTGATGTACGCTTGTAATACCCGTACCACTGGACATTTCAAATGATTTCCCCACATTTGTATCCCGGTGCAAAAACATTTGCCGTCAAATCTTTTTCCGGCGTCTGCCGTCGACGCCTCCAACCGCCGTCAATCCAGTAGACGAACGTTTTTGCTTTTAGCTTTTTATTCCGTTCGTTTTAGTTTTGATTTCTGAACGTTTCTCCGTTTATTGACACGTCAGACGTTACTTCTGGTCAATTATGTTTTAGATACATTTGTAGAATGATGAGGAAATGATAAAAGAAATGGGAACAAAAAGATTCGGCTAAAATAATCCTTATCTTATTGTTGGTTCTCGGTTGCGTCCAAAGCTGTCGCTATGGAGCCCATGGTACGTTTAGATCATGATTCAGACTTTAGTGAGTCTGGTCATCGTCATCGTCAGCCCATTTAAATCCCCACTGCTGGGGCACGGGCCTCCCTCAATCACATGAGGGGTAATTGCCATACTCACCACGCTTGGCAGACGGGTTGGCGAGGGTTTTGATATAAATGCAGAGTTTTCCTTCTCTGGGTGCCGATGATCATGCCAGCAGCCTTACCTTAGTCGCTTTTTACAACACCTCAGTAAGAGTGAGGGTGGCCTATTCTACTCTGCCGGGGACCACACGGCAAAGTGAGTCTGGTAATTACTATAAAACGACACTGCCGTCTGACACTTATCATCATCATTTCAGCCAATAGACGTCCACAGCTGGACATAGGCCTCACCCAATGTTCTCCACACAGATCGGTCCTGTGCCGCCCGCTTCCAATGGATTCCCGCGATCTTCAACAGATCGTCGGCCCACCTTGTGGGGGGCCTGCTACGACTGCGACTTCCTGTACGTGGCCTCCACTCGAGGACCTTTCTGCCACAACGGCCGTCTGACATTCGCAACCCTTTAATAGGGGAACCAGACCAACATGGTTAAACGTTTCCGAAACTATCCGAATCGTGCAGGTTTCATCACGATGTGGTAATCCCTGAATTCAAAATGGAAAACTACATATATACAAAAACTTTTTACATACATTTTGAAGTTGTAAATGTAATGTTTAGGTTAAAAATCTTTAAAACCCTTACTGCGAAATTGCAGTAATGGCGACAACGACTTACGAAAGAGGGAGGATATCGATACGCCATATACTTGTATCTTTGAAGTAACGTTCGGTGTTAGCACCACCTCGTCGGCTTTTGATTTTATAGCAAGCATTAATTTTCGTCGTAAGAGATATAGCACTTTGTCACGGCTCCGCAGCTCCTATGGCGCGGTAGTCCCAAACTTTCTATTTGTGAACTTCGAGGTCAACTTTTAAGGTCCTGTCCCAATGAAACACTTACGAAATTGAGATGGCAGTCCTCTAAACTATTATATCATCGTTACCATGACCTCGGGAAAGCTACGTTTCTCGACCGGAGTGATACTAACAAGACATTAAACCGGCGTGAAGCAGCGTCTGTTTTGTAAAGTGAGTGAGAGTCCGGGGCATAAATGCGAGAAAAAGGGGGGTTTAAATGTTAGCAGTAGACTTAAAACTCCGCTGGTGCTGTGGGTATTCATGGGCGGCAGAAATTGTTTACCATCATAAAGAAACAGCCGCTATAAAAAGTGTACCTATTATATTTTGATGTGTGTGTGATCTATTATATTTTTTATACTTCAAACATTTCAGATAACCTATTTATTTATTTATTTATTTATTTATTTTATTTATTATGACACATGACAGAGTACAGTTATTGTTGTACAAAAAGGAAGTTAACATAAATCAGTTCTAAACTATACTCCAACAAAATGTGTTCGAGTAGTATTTATTTATTTATTCATAATCATTACATGCTGGCTTACAGATTTCTCCAATTTGCTAGCAAGTCATACAGTAATTGACATGAATGCATAATTATGTGATACAATTAATTTAATCAATTATTACAAAAATACAATGTCAAAAAATTCAAAAATAATAAGTACATAATTAAAATAAATGAATAAAATATGGCAAACAGACAATCAAATTAAATTGTATATTATTATCCTATCCACTCCATTAATAATACAATTGAATTGATTTAATAAATGTCCAATTCCGTCAGCAAATAAATCCAGATCATCATGCTGGATCATTATGTCCCCGATCAGACGCAGGGCGTTATATGTCGGAGCAAACGATGCTCTTTGGGTGCGCGTAGCTGGTGTTTTTATAGCATAACAGTACATTATTATAACAGTACACTCGAGAAAAGATGTTAGTGAAGTCAACGCCTAATCCCTGTTGAATAATTAAATGTACTAGATAAGTACATATCTAGATAGTATTGGCAGGTGGTTTTTTTCGTACTTTTTTTATGCTTTATAGTGTCACATTTTTCGGCAGCAAATCGACAACCCTCGAGGTTTCAGGGATCCCATCATCAAATCCTGACATGGTGAGTGTTTTCTTTCAAATAAAAAAATAATTTCTATGTAACACTATAGAGGATGTACATCATGTTCTCGTTGAATGTAGTAAGTATCGGGGGAGAAGAGAATCGTTTATGCGTAGATTCAATCTTCATGGTCATAATTTGGGTACATTTACCACAATTTTTGCGGACCCAACATCTGAGGCAGCTAAGCAATTAGCTGATATTTTTAGTACATAAATGATCCTCTCGTCCCGTGCTGTAACTATTAATCTTTAAGTAATGTTAATTTCGGTTAAGATTCGATGGGGCTGACATGTCTATGAAGACAAAAGCCTCTAAACTAAAATAAATACAGAGAAAAAAAAATCTGCAAATCGGCCAATAATTCCTAATCTTGTGAGAAGTACTTGTTTAATATTATATTCGTGCGAGTAACCATAGTCACAGACATAACCCAAAGGATTGCATACCTCAAGTGGCAATGGGCAGGGCGCATAGCGAGGAGAAAGATGGCCGTTGGGGCGGAAAGGTCCTCGAGTGGAGGCCACGTACAGGAAATCGCAGCCGTGGCAGGTCCCTTATAAGGTGGACCGACTATCTGGTGAAGATCGCGGGAATCCATTGGATGCGGGCGGCACAGGACCGATCTGTGTGGAGAACATTGGGGGAGGCCTATGTCCAGCAGTGGACGGCTATTCGCTGAAATGAATAAGTAAACACAATTCTTGTTATTGGCTAAAGTAACCACTTTTGAAAATACATAAATTACGTTTTTTTTTATTGAAGTTTGGTTTGCTCTTGGCTTCACACTAAAATCTAGAGTTGAGAGAAAACCTGCAGTTACTTGTAGAATGAAATTATGGCATTATTTTGTCTCAAAAAATTCTTAATACTTTCGTATATAGATTCACCGTTGTGCTTTTTTTTATGTCTGATAATCGCATTAATTAATTAATACAAATCTACTGGCTTCGTCAATGCGTTACCTTAAGGTGACGGGTAGAGCACACTAGCGACGCCAATCTATTTTAATTATTAGCTACTAAACCAGATCTATTTAAAACAATTACGGGATTACAACCTCTCGGCAAACATCTATACTATTTATTTAATACTTATAGTCAACTGTTTGGTCTACTTTTGAACCCGAATTATGGATTACCGCCAAAAGCGGCCGCTTTTGGCGTGAATAAATTTATCGCGTACAGAAACAGACCCAACATTTGTGCATGGTTATTTAACAAATAAGTGCTTGCTGAGAGATTGTAATCCAGAAATTGTTTAAAATAGATCCGGTTTAGTATCTAAAAATTATAATCGATTGGCGTTACTAGTGTGCCCTACCCGTCACCTTAAAGACCATTTTTTTCTAGGGGAAACCATCATGGCCGTCACCTTGTTACATGTAGGGAACAAGGTGGTGTGTGGGACTCAAACCCTAAGTAAAACCTCTGGGGTGTCCATCTCACCTTAAGGACCAATATCGACTATTGTAAGAAAAATGACTCGGGAAGTGAGACAACCACAAGATCAAAAAATCAGAAGTGGAAAGTGGAAAGTGGAAAGTCTTACTTTTAGCTTGCCGGTAAAATCTCCAAACTATAGTAACTTTTAAAAGAAAACTTCTTAATTTATTTTGCCCCGCGATAGTTTAAAGCCAAGGAGATAAAGGAGGGAAGGGGGATGGTATGGTGCGTTTTATGATCAACTGGAAAATTGTTTGTCTGTAAACTTTTGGCGAAGTAGTTCGGTGAAGTTTTGATGTAAAATTTAAGTGCGTCGTGTCATTTTAGTGGTCGTTTATTTGGCTACAATTGTCGTAAAGATTATGGAATTCTTGGAAAAATCCAATCCAATCAGAGTTAAGTAAAAAGGTTGGCAGTTTATCCTTCACTCACTCAGCGAAACACGGCAGCAAAGGCGTTGCTTGGAGTTTTTTGTGACGCCGTGTCATCCCTCCGGTCGAACCAACTTATTCACGCCGAAGCACGGCTAACACCCACGATAAATATGTTAATTACTCGGTGCATTTTTATAAATACTTGTTTTGAGACATATTGAGACTACATCACATACATTGGCAGGCTGGATACCATGAATACCATATCATTTGTAAGACCATGTATCAATGCGTATTTTGAAAAAAAATTAATGTTTATGTTTACGTTTATCCTGGTCCCGAGCTAAGGTTTTTCCTTGTACTATGGAAACCAGAATAAATGAAGGTATCATGATTACTGTACGGCTGTTTTATCAACAATAATTTAATTTGGCGCGTGATTCGAACTTGCAACCCCTTGCGTCTTAACCGGTGTTCAAACCATTGCATTGCGTTAAACGACTTTTAATCAAGAGGCAACAAAAAAAAGGGTTCCACTAAAAATTTAAATCTTGCTATAGTCCGATCATGATCATTTGGAACTTAGCAAAAATGGGAACTATTGAAAAACAGATTGAAAATATCACCGAACGTCACCATTGTAGCCACACTTTCCTCCAAATATGTATTTCCACTTAAAGGAGACTTATTTATTTGATAGAAATGGGGTGAGCCTTGCGTCTCATACCCACTGCAACCAGTAGATGATCTATTGTGGCAGCCCCATAACCTATTACAGCACCTCATGTAGCTCCAGTTCCAGGATAAAACTGAGAATGGAGCTGATGGGGGAGCTTTTGATTTCGTCTGCCGAGATCATGTGTCTCCCAGGTGCCGGCTTCTGCAGCGGTGCAGCGCTATACACTCACCGAGGACGTGGATAATCTTTCCTCGTCTTCGCGACAGACCATGCAGATTTTGGTATCTGAAAGGCCCGTGTTGGGCTGGTGATTGTTTAATTTGCAGCGCCCTGTGAGGGTCCGAGTGAGTGCCCTAACATGTCCTCTACTCAGTTTTATTATTACTTTAATTCCCCGCTAAAACCGCCGTCGGAGGCACACAAATTTGTAGGGTCGTGGGTTTAAAGGGCCGTCTGCTTTCACTTCACGTTTTAGGCACTCCCCTGTAGGTCCACTGGTAGTAGCCCGAGACGGAGACGATGATCGCCAATTTTCGCCAACGCCAACGCGCTCTGCCTCCAAACAGTCTTCCCAATCCGGTAATAAAGCTTGTAATATTTCCGGTTAATATTTCTTTTTTTTATTATTTCTAAAAATTTTACTTTAGTTTATTGTAAATATGCACTGTAAATACAAGTTTCAAATTATTCTTAATGTTATGTAAGTTTATTTTTTATTTATTTCTACATTTATATTTTATCGACAAACCAGAATCTGTAGTTTAAGATTGTATGTGTAACGTTCCGTTACAACAGATTGTTTTCTGATCGAACGCTTGTATCAACGCCTTGGACTGTTCTAGTCGAGGTAGTCAGTGCTTATGCTCTCATTCTTTTAACTCGAACCTGACCATGGAGGCAGGAAGCTACTATTTTAACAAAACATTTTTATTTCATATTCATAAATCATTCATGAATTTGAAAAAGTCAAAATATGTAGAATAAATAACTGTATATCCAGCATGGGGCGTCTATTGGCTGAAATGATGATGATGGTGGTATAATATTTTACAAAATCCTCTTTCAGAAAGTTAGATGAACAAATATGTTAAAAAAGTAATCTAATCCAAAAATTAATGCATAGAAGATGTTCCGTTATCATCATCATGTCACTGCTGGACATAGGCCTCCCTCAATGTTCTCCACACATATCGGTCATATGCCTCTCGCATCCAATGTATTCCCACAACCTTCACCAGATCGTCGGTCCACCTTGTGGGGGCCTGCCACTACTGCGACTTTCTGTACGTGGCCTCCACTCGAGGACCTTTGCGCCCCAATGTCTGTTTGTTCTCCTCGCTATGTACCTACCCTGCCCATTGCTTCTTGAGACATGCAATCCTTTCGTTCCGTTTTACTCGTATATAAAACTAATTATATAGAACCACTGTCTTTATTATCATATTTCCGTAAAAAATAAAATAGGTTTTTTTATATGCGAGGTGGCAGATGAGCTGACGGATCACCTGATGGTAAGTAATTCCGCCACCCATGGACACCCGCAACACCAGTGGAGTCACAAGTGCGCTGCCTACCTTTTCCCCTTCCCCTCCATTGGGCCTTCGGTAACCTCACTCACACGGCGAAACACAGCGCAGCACCCTAATAATTACCAACTTAAAATATTTGTTTATTACTGGTAACTTAATTGTGACATTGTCGCCCCCTGTCAATGTAACTGAAGTGCCTTCTGATCGTAGTCGGTCAATAGAGATGATTTTGACATGAATGGTGTGTGCAAAATGAGCTTAAAAATCATTTTTAATTTGCAATGTCTTGATACATTTTCGTTTACTGTCTTAATTTCGTTACCATCGATAAGTAACTGGTGGCGGCGCCACTGATCCATAAAAAGCCTCTTAACTCGACCATCTAATTGATCGTCGAGTTCTAAGAACATTGAAAATTGTGAAAACACCTCCCTAGCTACGAAGAGCCATTACCGTACCTAATGAAAACTGCTTAATTAACGCAGACACCTCGGACTTTAATTGCGGGCTTTAGAATTAATTCGGGCCTATTATTAAATTTGTCGCAATATTAATAGCGTTAAATGGCTTCTTAGCAGAATCTTCAATTAACATAAGTTGGGGATGGAAATACAATAAGGAGTGCTTTGTTTTAGGTAAGTTTCCGGGTTTCTGTTCAAATATATGTGCGTATTTCTAGCGATAGCTCAGTGAGGGATGGTAGATGAGTGGTTCAAATCATGCATTTCTGAATTTTTTAAATCTATGTGCATATTTCTCGGTGAGGGAAAACATCGTGAGGAAACCTTCGCATTTTGGATAGTTTCTGAGACGTATAACCATGATTTAGTTGGTTCCCCTGTTAAAGGTTTGAGAAGGACAGACGGGAGTCGCTCCATAGAAATGTTTAGATTCCCAATATCCTAGATCAAGGTCTAAGCGTACCCAGGGACCAAAGCGATTATTACACGCTAAGATGAAATGTAGATTCTTTTTTTTATGTAATAGGTAGGCAGACGAATAGACGAATCACCTGATGTTAAGCGATTGCCGCCACCCATGGACACCAGTGGAGTCACATGTGCGCTGCCAAGCTTTAAACCCTCCCTATCCTCCGGATTGGGCCTCCGGTACCCTCACTCACGCAGCGAACAGCATAATTCTGCTTTACGCCGGTTTTTTGTGAGGCCGTGGTATCACTCCGGTCAAGCCGGCCCATTCATGCCGAAGCTTGGCTCTCCCACGGTACGGGTTTATGTTCAAAAATGGTAAGGAAATACCTGCCTTTTTATGTTATAGAGGGCAGCCGACCAGACGGATTAGCTATTGATAAGTGATTGCCTCTGCCGATGAACTCCGCTAAACCAGTGGAGACACAAGTACGTTGCATACTTTATAACTCCCTTTCCCTCGGATCGGCCCGCCGCGGTACTTACTCTCACTCACTTGGCAACAACTTACTCTCAAATGTGGGAGAGCCACGCTTAGGCATGAATGGGCCGGCTCGACCGGAGTGATACCACTGCCTCACAGAAGACCGGCGTGAAGCAGCGCCTGCGCTGTGTTTCGCCGTGTGAGTGAGGTTACCGGAGGCCCAATGGGGGGAAAGGGAAAAGGTTGGCAGCGCACTTGTGACTCCACTGGTGCTGAGGGTATCCATAATTGCTTACCATCAGGTGATCCGTCTGCTCGTCTGCCACCACTCATATAAAAAAAAAAAAAACAAGCACAAAAGGTGTTTTATTATAATGGCGCCGTATTTCACCGAGTATCGGAAATCCAATATGCGGGAAAGGGATTTTTAAGGTTGCACGCTTGTGACTTCACTGGAACCCACTGTATCCAGTCAGTCATAAGCCCAGCCCGAGCAAGCATGTCTGCTGGATGAAGGGGCACGGTGCTGGGTGGGGTTCAGTGTCTGGGTGTAATATACTGCCTGGTTGCCGCCACTTCAGTGTTTATTTTATTTATTTATTCTTTATTGCACAAGAAAATAAAGTAAAATCGGCGGACTTAATGCTATACAGCATTCTCTACCAGTCAACCATTAGGCGATGCAGAAATATGTATGACGGCTAAATAAATATATATCCATAAACATACATGTGAGTAATATATATTATGACTAAATATACATACCGACTAAATATACATACAGTATCGGGGTAGATAATAATCATCATCATTTAGCCTCATCATTTCAACAAAAGACTGACCGAATGACGCAATTGGTAGTGACCCTGCCTCTTACGCCAAAGGACGTGGGTTCGATCCCCACCCTAGACAAACATTCGTGCGATGAGCACTTGTTTTTGTTCAGTGTCTGGGTGTAATATATGTATTTAAGTATATATTTGTGTTCCTCTGTTGTCTGATATCTGTAACACAAGTGCTTAAGCTACTTAGTACGGAATCAGGTCAACGTATGAGATGTTGTGAGAATTGAAAAAAATATATGAATTAGACAATTATTTAGATTATTTACATCGTAATAAATGTACCTAATTCTTTGTAAGTCTAAATAACTAGGTAAGTAATAAGGCATTTTTTTTAATATACGTGCACTGCTAGATACCGTGGGAGAACTGGGCTGGAACTGGAGAAATAAATGGACCGGCTCGGCCGGAGTGGTACTGAGGCCTCACAGAAAACCGGCGTAAAGCAGCATTGTGTTGTTCGCTGCGTGAGTGAGGGCACCGGAGTCCCAATCCGGGGGAAAGAGGGGTTTAATGGTTGGCACCGCACTTGTGACTCCACTAGTGTCCATGGGTGGCAGCAATCGCTTACCATTAAGTGACCCGTCTGCTCGTCTGCTTTCACATAAAAATATAAGCCTCCTCCAAATAACTTCCGCCCGCATCCAATGGATTCCTGCGACCTTCACCAGATCGTCGCTCCGCCTTGTGGGGGGCCTGCCATAGCCTCGACGACCACGAGGCCTCCACCCTAGGACCTTTCTGCCCCACTGGCCGTCTGATCTCCTCGCAATGTACCCTGCCTATTGCCATTTAAGGCATGAGGTCTTTGACTTTGGTTCTCCTGCGGATCTCCAATTCATTCATTTCTGATGCGATCACGCAAGGAGATTCCGAGCATAGCCCTTTCCATTGCTCTTTGGGTGAATTTGGGTCTTTTTAAGCCGTTTATTGTAAGCGGCTACGTTTCGGTTCTGTATGTCATATAAGAGGATAATATGTGTATCTATTTTGACATTAGGTTTCTGTATGGACCTAACTTGAATAAAGATTTTTTTTTATCTCTATTATCCCAATGGCTGCAGTCCTGAAGAACGTAGCGCGTTATCTTTTTTTTTGACCTCGTACACTGTTTGGGCCTGTTCAAACTTTTCATCTTATTTAAATAGAACCAAGGAAGTCGCCAAATTATGAATTTGAATTTGGCGCCAATACCGTATAACCGGAGCGATGAGTGAATTGCGGATTCACTTCGGTTATACGGCCGCCTTAGTTCGGAGCGTGAATTGTTGGCAATTGCTGTGTCTCTTATGCGAGATTGCCAAAAAATTAATATACGTTGTGTTGCGTTGGATTTGGACTGTTTAAAGTGTTGTGAACGTTAGACGGCGCCGTCAAAGGAAGTTTTTTCATCAATAACTTAAATTCGCCAGCCGGTGTCTGTGTAGTCACTCATCTGGCTGCATTGTTCTGAGGAACCCTGGTACGTTCGATTTGAATTAGAATAGGAACGAGAACTTTTTTTTTATATGAGAGGTGGCAGACGAGCAGACGGATCACGTGATGGTAAACAATTCCGCCGCCCATGGACACCCGCAACACCAGTGGAGTCACAAGTGCGCTGCCAACCTTTTCCCCTTTCCCCCCATTGGGCCTCCGGTCCACAATTTCCCTTCCATGATAATAATACACGAGCTTCTTGAGGAGACGAACGAATGAATGAATTTATTCAGTATAAAACCAGTTCAATCAGTTACAGTAATATTCACTCTAATGCTACGTATAAATATTTTGATAGCAACAACACCCCCACTTATCAAAATAAAGTAGCCATACTAAACAAACATTACTAGACTATACATATTTTTTACATCCTGTATACCCAACAACTGCATAAAATGATAATGCTTGGTACTACCTAAGCCCTTAGTTAAAAGATCTGCTGGCATCTGAGCTGTTTCCAAGTAATTCAGATCAACTATTTTATCATTGACACATTCTTTACAAAAATGATATCTAATATCGATATGCTTGGTCCTTTTATTGAAACCATTACTTGCAGACAGCTTGATTGCACCCTGATTGTCATTATACAAGGGTATAGTGTATGATTCACCAGTTATTTCCATTAACAAATTACTCAAATAAATAGCTTCCCTACAAGCTTCGGCTATACCCATGTATTCAGCTTCTGTGCTCGAAAGAGCAACTGTCTTTTGCTTTTTTGCCTCCCAAGAAATAACAGATCCAGCTAAACTAAAACATATGCCTGTATATGACCTTCGATCTATAATGTTATTTCCCCAATCTGCATCCACAAACCCTTCTAATTTAAAATTACCATCCCTGGAATATTTCAACCCATAGTGCTTAGTCTTTTTAAGATACCTTAAGATTCTTTTAGCATATAACCAGGTCTCTTTGTTATAGCAATTATTAAACTGACTTAAAAAGTTAACTGCATAAGCTATGTCAGGTCTTGTTAAAATAGCCAAATACATAAGTCCGCCAATAAGCTGTTGGTAGGGTTGATTCTCACAATTCTCTTGTGTGTTAATATTTAATTTCACCTCTAATGGTGTATGAGCTACTTTACAATCTGTCATATTGAATCTGTTCAACAACTGAGTTACATAGTTTTTCCTGACTTAAAGTAAGAGTACCATTAGCTTTGTCAATATTAACATTCATACCCAAACAATTTTTGACTGGACCTAAATCCTTTATTTTAAACTTTGAAGACAATACCTTTTTCAAATTAATACACTCATTATTATCATTTGAAAAGACAAAAAAATCGTCTACATACAGGGTAACTATTGTCTTTTTAACACCATTGAACTTTGTATACAAACAAGGTTCTAGCTTGGAGCGCTTATAGCCTATACCAACAATACATTCATCAACTTTCTTGTACCAGGCCCTTGAGGATTGCTTAAGACCATAAATAGCCCTATTTAACTTAAGCACTTTATTACTATCAACATCTGACAAACATTCTGGTAACTTCATGTAAATAGTATCCTCAAGGTCCCCGTTCAAGAAAGCAGTAGTGACATCTAGATGTGTAACATCTAATCCAAGCTTAACAGACAATGCAAACAACAATCTTAAAGTTGAATGCCTAACAACAGGTGAAAAAGTATCTGTATAGTCCACATTTTGCTTCTGCATGTAGCCTTTAGCTACGAGACGTGCACGGTATCTAACATTATTATCATTATCCAATTTCTTCCGTAACACCCACTTGCAATTCACTACAGTTTCTCCATCTTTTGGCGCATCTACTATGTCCCATGCATTGTTGTCTTTAAAACACTGAAGTTCTTCTGTTACCGCTTTTAACCATTGTTCCTTTTCACTTCCCTGTAGTGCTTCCTTTAAAGACAGACTACTAGCATCATCAAACACCTCTGTAGGCATGCTTGTATTCATCATGGCATAGCGAGCTGGCTTCCTCCTGATTCTGGTAGGTCTAGCTCTTGGTTCAGGTAAGTCATGAGCATCTTCATCATCACTAGGCGTGTAGGAGTCATCTGATGTATTTGCAACTAGAGTATCCTCATTAAAGGTTATATCTTCTGAACTTGATGTATTTATGCAACTAGCATCCCCCACTGAAGCGGAGTCTTCTACTCTCTCAATGATTGGAACTGTGACTTCTGGATTCTTTTCATCTTCCATAATTATGACATCTCTGCTTGTTGTAATACATCTTTTTCTTGGATTGTATATTCGGTAGCCTTTGACGTCATCTGGATATCCCACAAGTATGTGCTTCTCAGATTTCCTATCCCATTTCTGGCGCTTTTCCTTAGCAATGTGAGCCATAACATTGCTGCCAAATATTCTCAAATGGCCTATATCTGGTTTATGGCCATTCCAGATCTCGAATGGAGTTTTGTCATTCAGTCCAGGTAGCACAGTTCGGTTCTGCAAGTACACAGCTGTGTTCGTTGCCTCTGCCCAAAACTCTTTACCTAATTTAGAATCAAATAATAAGCATCTTGCCTTTTCTACAATGGTTCTATTGTTCCTTTCTGATAGCCCATTTTGCTCAGGTGTATATGGATTACTTCTTTGGTGTGTGATGCCTTCTTTCTTCATTATTGAATCAAACTCTCCACTGTATTCCAAACCATTATCACTTCTTACTATCTTTATTTTCTTACCAGTTTGCTTCTCTACCTTAGCTTTAAATTCTGCAAAACATCTAGCTGCTTCATTCTTATGTTTGATGAAATAAACAAATATCATCCTGCTATAATCATCTATGAACAGTATGAAGTACTTCGAGCCTCCAATAGATACTTGCTCCATAGGCCCGCAAATGTCAGTGTGGACTATATGAAGTAACTCTGTACCTCTAGTGCCAGTACTTGAGAATGGAAGACGACTCTGCTTCCCCTCACAGCAAATAGTACATGAT
Organism: Marasmia exigua; assembly: GCA_019059595.1. Taxonomy (NCBI): domain Eukaryota; kingdom Metazoa; phylum Arthropoda; class Insecta; order Lepidoptera; family Crambidae; genus Marasmia; species Marasmia exigua. Next base: position 1,615,493 of record CM032475.1, read on the forward strand.
GTCTTAGTTAGATCAACTTTCTCTTGAAGATTCATCCCTTCTACTGCACTGTTCATCTTGTTCAGGTACTTACTGTTGACATGACCCAATCTGCGGTGCCATATGTCACCTGATACTGCCAAATTAGCCACAGCACTGTCAGGGACTCTCAACTTGTACACTCCATTAGCTAGCACAGCTGTAGCCACTAATTCATTGCTTTTATTATAAACTGCACAACCTTCTGCTGTGAAGTTCACTTTATTTCCAGATTTAATTAACTGACTGACTGATAGTAGATTGGTGGTCAGTCCTGGAACGCACAGCACCTCTTTTACTGTGATCTCAAATTCACATTGGTCCGTTTTAGTTATAATATCTACGTCGCCGGAACACAACACTTGCATCCTTTCGCTGTTTGCTACAATTATATCCTCAGTTTCTTTTTTTAATACATTCTTCATCCATTCTTTGTTTGTAGTTAAATGACTGCTGGCTCCTGAGTCTATGTACCAGTCATTTCTACTAAACTGACCACTTAGAAACACTGTACTGAATGCATTACTTTGTTTTCGCTGCGATTCCTTCGTATTATCACCATTTGGACATTGATTCTTGTAGTGACCGGTTTGTTTACATCGAAAACATTTGACGTGATGTTTGACATTGACGTTTGCGTTTTGTTTCGCCGTCGTCTGACTTCTGTATGCGGTGTATTTATTTTTTCTAATGTGGCACTTCTGCGCTCCGCTTACGAATGCGCTGCCAACTTCACCGTGACAGTCACCGTTCACTTCCGTTTCTATGTCCATGAGCTTCGTTCTAATGGCGTCCGTTGTAATTTTAATGCCGGAATGTTCTATGGCCATTATCATCGGCATGAACTTATCTGTTAAACCAGCCAACAGTAAACACCCGATCCACTCATCACTAATGCCAAATCCTGTCCCACTCAACTTCTGGCCCGTTTCGACTATTTGCGTTATATATGACTGCATAGATACACTGTTTTCTAACCGAATAGAGATCAAATTGCGTAACAGAGATATTCTTCTCGTAAATCCTGAGTCATCGAATAACGCCTTCAGCTTATTCCATAGCTCTAACGTGGTTTTCACGTCTTTAATATGAACATATAACGCACTGTCTATCGTCATGATCAGCTTGGCCTTGGTTCTTGCATCATCTGCGGCTTCTAATGTCTTTTTAGGATCTGATTTAATGCAATGTAGCATATCTTCCAGAATTAGAAAATTCTCCGCGGCAAAGATCCATTCATTGTAGTTTTCGCGGCCCTTTAGCTTCGGTACGCTCAGCAAGTAATTTGAAGCCATTGTTGCGAGCGATCACTGCTGCAATTACTGAATAACACTTCTTTAACTTCAAATCTGTACTTTGTTGACGATAAAAGACATTACTTTTTATTTTAATTATATTTTCTGGGCACATAACCTAATAATACACGAGCTTCTTGAGGAGACGAACGAATGAATGAATTTATTTAGTATAAAACCAGTTCAATCAGTTACAGTAATATTCACTCTAATGCTACGTATAAATATTTTGATAGCAACAACACATGATTTGGTAAGCAGTCGTATTGCGAATTGAATGCTCTGATTCTTAACCTTTCTTCATCAACCACGCGAATATCCCAACCTCCCGGCACATTTTGGGTACCCAACACCCGTAGCGCTAACATATACTGTGGCGGTATCAAGGGCGCTCGGAGAACAAAAGACCCAGCGAGAAATGTCGCAGCTACAAACGCAGAACTAGACAATGCGTGAGTTGAGCCAACTTCTGTGACATTTTATGTAAATAATATTTAAAATAACTGTAGGATAATGATTTTAATAATCTAGATTAATTGTTAATGAGGTTTAGGTATTTTTATATTAAGTTTTAGATTATTAATGTAAATTTTTCGTATAGTTTTTTAAAATAATCGTTTAAGTCAGATTTTACCTAGGTAAGATTTATTATATTTTTATTAAATAAGTTAATGAATTGTTTATTTGGTTCAAAATTGTTTTATTCTTTATAAAAAAATACTATATACGTGTACAACGTTACAATACAATGTAACACAAATTTAATTTTATCTTTTAAACTGCTTTCCAAACGGTCCCACACTATTAACGTTTATTTCATTATTTATAGCTGTAAAACGTTCTTAATATGCCCCCTCTAAAATTTTACAACGTCCATTCATTGCGCGGCTATCCGAGCGGAGCCGCGGCCATAACCTAGTGTCACCAATAAAAAATAATCGCCACTTGAGTTTTCCATTTAATACCCAAACGAATCGTAAACGATCTCGAACCTACTTAAAAATTTTATGAGCTCGATATAAATTAGGATCTTGGTGAGGAATAATCTAGATTTTAAAGAAATTGATTCTGTCAAAGACCAATGGCTAACCTCCATACAACATCATCGTCAGCCCATTTAAGTCCCCACTGCTGGGGCACGGGCCTCCCTCAATCACATGAGGGGTAATTGCCATACTCACCACGCTTGGCAGACGGGTTGGCGAGGGTGAATGATCATTCATTCATTCATATGAATGAATGAATGAATATACTTTTATTGCACTCAAAATAAAGTATGAAAACTTAAAAACTAGATATTACAGGATGTGTACAACGAAGGCGGCCTTATCACTATGAATGTGATTAATTAATGTGACATATTATCGTAAAAACGATATTTTAAGACACTAAATAAATAATTTAATAAATGTTTCGCCATTGTTCTTTGTTTTTTGGGTTGCTTGACTTTTTTATAGTTGGTGGACGAGCACAAGCGGACGTCGGGCCGAAGCCATAGCTTGGAACGCTACCGGGACAAATCGCTAAGATGATGATGATGATGTGGGAGAGCCACGCTTCGGCATGAATGGGCCGGCTCGACCGGAGTGAGGCCTCACAGAAAACCAGCATTGTTTGTATTTCGTTGCGTGAGTGAGGGTACTGGAGGCTCAATCCGGGGGAAAGGGGGGGTTTAAAGGTTGGCAGCGCACTTGTGACTCCACTGGTGTCGCGAGTGTCCATGGGCGGCGGCAATCGCTTACCATCAGGTGATCCGTCTGCTCGTCTGCCATACAAAAAATACAAAAAGTTGAGGTGGTAGATCACCTGATTTTTCTGATCACCTGATTTTTTATGAGACAAAAAAGAGATCTGGAAACGAAGCGTTCTGAAAGGGATTGGTTCCAGATAGTATGGGTCACATATGGGTGGAGTTTACCGTGTCGTCTAGTAGTACGATTGCAAAATGGTGTCTCTGGTATGATATTACATAACTCCTCAGAACACTCCATGGAAGAGCCTCCATCATCCTCCTGCCCTTTTCCTAGGTTATCTGGGGTCGGTGCAGTATGTTTTCCTTTTCCATACGTCCCTATCATTCGTCATCGAATAACCACCCCTTTTTCCATCATATCATTCTTCACACAATCCATCCATTTCTTTTTCGGCCGTCCTCTGTTCCTCCACCCACTTATATTTAAATTCATCACTTTTTTGGTTAATATTCTTCTCCTCTTTTCATTACATAGTCATACCAGGAAAGACGATTTGCCTTCAATTTATCAATGATGGGGGCCACTTTCATACTTCCTCTAATATACTCATTCCTTATCTTGTCCATTCTCGTCACTCCACTCATCCATCTCAACATTCTCATCTCTGTCGCAAGCAATCTTTCTTCAATCAGTCTTTCATCCGTCTTCTTAACGGCCCAGCATTCTGACCCATATAGGGCAACAGGTCTAATGACTTTGATAATGTAAACTTTGCCCTTTAGTCAGTGCTCCATGGAAGAACCTGTTTAGGGATATATGATCAGAGTCCCTCCGGAGAGTGTGGCCAATCTAGTTCCACTTGCGGCGCTTGATCTGCTGGTCGATCGGGGTTTCGTTGCAGCATTCCAACTGATGCTCGTTGGAGATTTTCTCCGGCTAGTACACACCAAGAATTTGGCGAAGACAGCGGTTGGCAAAAACCTGGAAGTCGGTGCTAGATAGGTTTAGGTGACCTTCCATGTTTCGCACCCATATAGCAGTACAGATTTGATGTTGGACCCTAAACAGGCTCTGGATTGGAATCCCCAAAAGAAACGCAAACGTGGCCGTCCAAAACCAACTTGGCGACGTACTGTAGCAGAAGAGATGAAGAACATGAGTAGGACTTGGAGTGAGGTCAAACGCGAAGCTCAAGACCGAACGCGATGGAAGACCACTGTAGACGCCCTCTGCCCCAGCTCGGGGACATAGGGATAATAAGTCAAGTCCATGGAAGAGCCTATGGAAGATTTCCTTATCCTTATGTGATATTCTTGCCATCCCTTGCCCTTTAGGGCAATTGTCGCTGTTTTTAATAAAACTTGCGCAGTTTCTCAACCAGTAACGGCTTTAGCTCCTTGTTTACCAGGCATTATTGAACTTTGGCCATTTTAAGGGCCATTGTAGGTTGTGCGAATGATTTTATTTCATCGTCTTGGAACCAGCATTCTTGGTAAACTGTTTTATAAGATTTATTGAAATTACCTGTACAGTGTGGATAAGACGCCGTGCGCTGTACCTTGGGGCACTAAGAATACTTTTATTTTTATATTTATTTATTTTATACACATTATTGCGAGTCTTGAACGTACTATTGAAGGTTTTAATCTAGATTATAATCCAAAAATAATCTAGTTTATAATACACTTATACTCTTAACTGGAATTCAAGACCAAAAAAACTACGACAGATACGTCACTGTCAAATCTATCAAAGTCACTTATGTCATTGTCAAATCAAGTTTTCGGGTTTTGCCAACCTTTTGTTATATGCTTCTTTTCTTAGTATAGGCTGGCACAATTCATGATAAGGATTTTCTCAAAAAAAAAACAAACTTAATTACAAACTTTATTTTCAACTCAACTAACATTGACAAAATTTTATTGTAAAGAAACTATGAAAAAAAGAAAATTGTCAATTGTCAATTGGCTGGTTTTTCAAATGTGTCAGGTTAACTGTAATGGTTTGGTTTCAGTTACTTTGATGTTATGGTTCCCTCTTTTTTAGTTCACATCCAGTGTCCCAGTCTTTTCATTTTTTACTTAAAATAAAAAAAATCTTTTATTTTTAACGAAACATGCGATTTGCTTCGCAAAAGATTCCTTTCCCATTTTTCTAAGAACTTGTTTCCCTTTATTTAATTGGAACAAAATATGATCCCTTATTATTTGTTGTGTTCGTTTGAAATTCGAATCAAATTTCAATATTTTGGGAATATTTTATTTATCTCATCAAAAACATTTTCTAACCAAATTCATAAAAAGTTATAATTCATAACAAAATACTTTATTTACAGAACTAATGTTATAGGTTGGCATTACAGAATACAGTTTCGATTGCGTTCTACTGGGATTAGGTACCATTGTGTAAATATCTCATACATCTAAAGGTTTAAATAAAATTACTATTCATTTTTTTTTAATCAAGGATACATACATATTATTATTCTTAATTCAACACATTTGGTCAGAGTATCAGTACATATCAGTGGATTTATCATTTTATATTAATATCATTTTCTAATAATTGGATATACTAACATAATTTTAAGCACCAAAACGTTACTAACGAATTTGTATGGATTTATTTATCTGCAATAAATGCTAATAAAAAATATATTACAATAAAAATATAATGTCAATTTATATATGTAATTATTTTAATATTTGAATTAAATGTCAGTTTCAAATGTCAGTTTGACGACCCGATTGGAACAGTGGTAGTGAACGCTGCCTCTGATACAAGGGTTGCGGGTTCGATCCTCGCACAGTACAAACAATTTTGTGTGCATGAACATGTTTGTTTGTATTTGTCTCGGGGTTCGCTATGTATTATAAGTACGTATTTACAAAGGAATTATATGTATATATTTGTAATCCCCCTGTTAATTCTGATATCCGTAACACAGGTCCTTGAGCTACCCATCTCGGAGTCAGATCAATATATGTGATGTTGTGAAATATTTATTTATTTATATTCCCGAACACTATAGAAGAATTTGTCAAGAAGCCATTCATCAATTATTCTTTTCTTAAGTAATTTTGATGGCAGGTCTTTAATATTATTATGCAGTTTGTTGAACTGGTTGAAATAGTATAGTATATAAAAATGGCATGTAAAACATTACATCTATTTCCTTTATTAAAATTATTTTCTGTAAATCTATCTGGCAAAAAATATGTATAACAATACCCTTATTTGCAGTAAATATCAGTTTTCTAAATGTTCTGTAAGCTACCTTAGGCTCATATTTGAAACCGAGATATCCAGTCTTACAGTCCACATGTCAGAGTTGACCCTATAGAACATATTATTCGAGCTTTTAAGCACTTTTGTAAATGTTGGAAGCTCTACACTGAATCCAACTCGGCTGGGCAGCGTTCGGGAAGCTACGCAGCATATTTTCGGCCCATCTACCGCAGTGCCTCAAGACAAAAGTCTTTAATGCGTGTGTGTTGCCAGTGATGACATACGGAACCGAAACGTGGCCGCTTACAATGTGCCAATTAAGGAGGCTCAAAGTCACCCAGAGAGCAATAGAGAGGACTATGCTCGAAGTCTCCCTGCGTGATCGTATCAGAAATGATGAGATCCGCAGGAGAACTAAGGTCACAGACATAGACCAAAGGATTGCATGCCTCAAATGGCAATGGACACGGCACATAGCGAGGAGGACAGACGGCCGTTGGGGCGGAAAGGTCCTGGAATGGAGGCCACGTACAGGAAGTCGCAGCCGTGGCAGGCCCCCCACTACTCTACCTACCGACGATCTGGTGAAGATCGCGGGAATCCATTGGATGTGGGCGGCACAGGACCGATCTGTGTGGAGAACATTGGGGGAGTCCTATGTCCAGCAGTGGACGTCTATTGGCTGAAATGATGATGATGATTCGAGCTTTTAGCAATAATATCCTACAACCAATTCCGCTACGCCGAATATAAATAGTGCTCAAGCCTTGAAAACATAAGTGCACTCTTTATTCTCTTACTCACATATTTTTATAGGACACCAAGTGACACGGCCAAAGAGGGATCAGGCGCAAAACCAACGGCTTTTTCGAGGTACAAGCAAGAATAGACAAACTTTGTGTTACAAGACCGCGAACTTTCAGACTTAGGGATGACACTGAGAACATTCTGAGAATAGAAAAGCTATGGTACAGGCGCAGCCGTCGCTTTTAAGTACGACCCACTACCGACTGCATTCTCGAGGTACTTAACTATTAAGTTACTAGCAAATAAAGCATATAAGTTATAGGTAAATAATTAAAACGATAGGTAATAATAATATCCTCTAATCGATTACAGCTACGGCGGCTAATCTTAACGATCAGCCACGTACGCAGGATATATTATAGTGCTCAAGTGTGTGCGCAAACACAACTGCACTCTCTATTCCCTTACCCTCTTATTACGATGGGACACTAGTGTGACACGACCGATGCTTAACGTGCTTTCCGAGGCACGGGCGTACAAGACCGCCAACTTCCAGACACCGGACTTACACTAAGAATTTCTTACCGAAAACTTAGGTAGGTACACATTTTTGGCCCAACCCTGGGATCGAACCCGGGACCTCTTGCGCAGCCGTCGCATTAATGTGCGACCTACTAACCACTGCGCCAGTCAAAACGAGTAATGAAAGGTAATTTATATCTATATCATCATCATCATCAGCAACCCACACTCGTCCAAGGCTGGACATAGGTCTCCCCTAATGCATGCCACTGCTCCTGATATTCGGCCACTCTCATCCAGCCCACACCAGCCAGCCTTCGAAATGTCATCATCCCATCTTGTCGCAGGGCGTCCAACTGCTACGCTTACCGAGTCGCGGTCTCCACTCAAGGACTTTACGTCGGGACGTAAGGGAACCCACACAACATCTTTCGGGTTCAAAGTCAACATCTTCTGCCCGTGGCACATCCTGCTAACCAACAAAAGAGGCCCTGGCGAACCACCCACCAACCCGCACTGGACCAGAGTAGTGGGTCATGGTCCATCCCCCCTAATGATATATCTATATAGATTACTAATATTATTTTCTCTGGGAAACAAAATTCGTTCATTTAAAATGTCCAGTGGAGGCTTAATTATTTACGTTCGAATTCCGTCGTTATTTATCTTGGGCCAACCGCAGCGTCGACAGCCCAGGTTCGATCCCCAGATCCAGCCGCGGTGACAGGTTTAAATTAAATAGCTGAAACATATTTGTTTATAAAAATTAGTCAAATTATCTATGGCCGTATTGTTTACTCTTTTTAGCCAGTAAATTAAGTAGTATGAATTTAAAGTTCCATCCACTTCATGCTTTGGTGGCTTTTGCTCTGCCTTAACTGTGTCTTGTCTTAACTGTGGGACCGGCTACCATCATTGATGTCTACCAAACAAATACTTTAAAAATCTGTTAACTATATGAATTTAAAACTATATAAATCTGGTGGTAATCTTCAAAAAAAGATACGTTCTATTCCTACGTTCATCATCATCATCATCAGCCCATTTAAGTCCCCACTGCTGGGGCACGGGCCTCCCTCAATCACATGAGGGGTAATTGCCATACTCACCACGCTTGGCAGACGGGTTGGCGAGGGTTTTGAACTAAATGCAGAGTTTTCCTTCTCTGGGTGCTGATGATTATGCCAGCAGCTTTACCTTAGTCGCCTTTTACGACACCTCGGTAAGAGTGAGGGTGGCCTATTCTACTCTGCCGGGGACCACACGACCATTCCTACGTTAAGATTGATCAATTCAAAAATACAATTATTTACATAGGCTTGTGTATAAAATAATATTTTGATAATAGCATGCATGACGATATTCTATAGAATACACTTTGGAGAATGTGCGAAGGAACTACATGAGATAGTTCCGCCAGCCCCATTCATTATAGGGATACTAGGCAAAGACTGCGTTACCATCCCTATATGGTTGAAGTTCCATCCACAATAAACGCTACGCAAACTCCTTTCTGATGCGAACAGCCAAGGAGTGGAACTCTTTGCCCGCCGATGTATTTTCTGAACAATATAACCTGGGCCCCTTTAAGGCAAGAATAATAGGTATAAATAATCTTAATATAAATTATCTTAATATTAAAATCAAATGGTGGCGTCACTGCACTGTAAACATCATCTAAAGAGCCGGCAACGCTTGTGATTCGTTTCGTGTAAGAGGTATTTGATGCCCTAGAGTTTCCATTTACGAAAACGTCTTATCTTTGTCGTTTGACAAAGTTATGATATTGATATATCATTTAGATGCAAAAGCAGAAATAGTTTCGAAGCGAACAAAAGCACCCAAATAAATAAATACTCTCAAATTCAAAGGCACCCGTCCCAAATTACTCAAACGTACAATCGCGGCCTCCGGCAGAGATAGTGAACTTCGATATTATTCAAAATCCATTCGAAATTTGTCACTAATCTAACTTTTAATGGCCAGTCGGACCCTCGTCAGGCACGTCTGCACTGTTTTGGTCAAATGTCAATGGATAGGATAATCTTGGGGTATTTATTTCGCTGCGGGTTGTTTTGGGCGTTTTGGTGTTGAATTTTGTTTGCAAACTAATGGAGGATAAATAAATATATAACGGAGGCTGACCGAGCTCTTCGTTATCAGAGAGGTTGTGCAAGATTGCAATATTGAAATTAGAGTCCACAAATCACAAAGCGAAGTCAATTCGGAAGTTTCAAGCGTCTATTGAACAAACTATCAACATGCAACGCGGAAGAACACAAAGGAAACGCAGCAGGTTTGGCATAGCGGTGATTATTCTACATTTGCCTGCATTTGTTCACTGCGCGATCCCACAGTCCATTCTGGTATCACCACCATCGAATCCCATCACAAAATCAAGGCAAACACCAACATTCCCTAAGAAAACACACATCAAATCATCTAGCGATTCCCACGTGTCCTGTCCTAACGTCAAACTGACAGCTCGGTAAATTTCAAAGTAAATGGCAATGGAATAACCAAAAAGTATCAATCATCGCTATCCCGACTCTGCCCAAGGAAGTTATTTATATATTTATTTAAAACGACTATCCTTACAAGCATGCGCTTAATGCGATAGTAAAGCTTCATAAAAATATTTTATTATTGCATTCAAATTGATATTGTCAAGTTAAAAACTACTTGGTTATCTATTTCTTAATTAATACATGTTATGTCAACTTACATGTAATATTATACTTTAATTACATGTCAATATTTATGTTTAAACGATAATAATAAATAAATTGAATTACAAAACAAAACAAATCACATTTTCATTGGCAATAACACACTAGCGACGCCAATCGATTTTAATTTTAAATAAACAATTTCGGGGTTACAATCTCTCGGCAAACACATACTATTTATTAAATAACCATAAAAAAATGTTGGGTCTAACGCGTACGTGAAAAATTGATTCACGCCAAAAGCGTTTTCGCGTACAAAACGGACCCAACATTTGTGCATGGTTATTTAATAAATAGTATAAGTGTTTGCCCAGAGGTTACAACCCCGAAATTGTTTTAATTAGATCCGGTTTAGTAGTTAAAAATTAAAATCAATAGTGTGCCCTACCCGTCACCTTAAGTAGCTGCGGAATGATTTAAGTGCACTTGAATTTAACACATTTTGCAATTTGCAATAGATTATTAATACAAAGCAGTGACAATTTTGGCAACAAACGCAAAGTTTTTTATAGCCTTAATCCTCTTCCCGCGCAGCACACTATCACGGTAAAAAAACCCATTGTTTCCCATTGCATATTCAGTGCAACAAGTCTCCAAGCCAATATCAGCCTAAGCTTGTATCACGCGCAATATCCTCGAGATATTATTTTAATATCGGCTCGGACCAACGCCATCTTGGCTAAATGTCACTTTAAAGCGCTCGCTCTGCACGCTCAGCTCAGAGAAAACGAGCTGTAAGGTCTCAATGTTTTGAGTAAGGAAAATTTTCAAATCCATATTAGCTTATTTTTCCGTTCTCGGTCTGTATTATCTTCGGACATAATATTATCTGAATAAGATCAAAATAACCTAGATCTAGTTAAAATAAGTAAAACTAAGGTATTGTGCGATTTTCAATACGTACCCAAAAAGTAAGCATTTCTAGGTGCATCTCTAGTGTAGTATGTGACGCACCTCGCCCTTAAGTTAGGCTAGTATATAAGTAAGTTACGCCCTGTGGCTAGGGGCGTTTAAGAATACCACCAAGGTTTTCCCGGCCTGTCGTAAAAGGCGACTAAACGGGCTTTCGGAGTACGTGAGCTTATCCACTGCTGGGGAGTGGCTTGTTCAGCATACGACTCCGCGGGGGACGACATTACTGGGTGTCCTGGTAGGTCGTACAGCGTTGAAGGGCTGTATTGCGCCAGATAGGGGTGAAGCGGCGGTACGGTCTAGTCCCGGCTGTGGGGTTTCCGACCGCGATTGCGCGGAGATTGAATTACTTTTTTTTCACTTACTTTGATTGAAACCTGTGCCTTGCAGTGGGACAGTATATAAGCTGTTATTACTTTTTTTTTTCACTTACTTTGAAACCTGTGCCTTGCAGTGGGACAGTATATAAGCTGTTATTACTTTTTTTTTCACTTACTTTGATTGAAACCTGTGCCTTGCAGTGGGACAGTATATAAGCTGTTATTACTTTTTTTTTCACTTACTTTGATTGAAACCTGTGCCTTGCAGTGGGACAGTATATAAGCTGTTATTACTTTTTTTTTCACTTACTTTGATTGAAACCTGTGCCTTGCAGTGGGACAGTATATAAGCTGTTATTACTTTTTTTTTCACTTACTTTGATTGAAACCTGTGCCTTGCAGTGGGACAGTATATAAGCTGTTATTACTTTTTTTTTCACTTACTTTGATTGAGACCTGTGCCCTGCAGTGGGAAAGTATATAAGCTGTTATTACTTTTTTTTCACTTACTTTGATTGAGACCTGTGCCTAGCAGTGGGACAGTTCATAGTCTAATACTTTATTATAAGACACATAGCCAGCCAATTATTATTGTTACTTTAGCGTATTGTTTTTTCTTGGAATATAGGGTGTAATTACTCTAGTAAAGTCGTGATAATCGTTTTAGCAAAATGGTCAAATTCTGCAAAATAAGACAAATATTTTTATCTTCTAGCGTTTTGACAGGCCAAGCAAAGGTTTCTGTGGCTCCTTGAATAATTTGCAGGCCCTTAATTATTTACGAGTTAAACAATTAAACCCTTTTCAAAGTAACAGGAAAAGGAAAATGTACGATTCGAACGAAATAAACAAACAAATGTTTTACAATATGACATTGAAATGGGTCTAAACACATTTTATTTTACGTCTATTACTGTATTCGTGTAAACATGGCCCTTTGTGTCATACAAAACTGTGTTTAATTCTTGCGGCTTGTATCTGTTAGTAGGAAGAGTTAGAGTTTTTTTATATGATGGTCGGCAGATGAGCAGACGGATCACCTGATAGAGAGCGATTGCCGGCAGCCATGGATGATTTAACGTCTAGTGCCTTCCATTTTTCCTTGAAAGACAAGGCGATCTATGGACTGATCGTCACGCCGAGAAACATGTCCGAAAAACGTTAGGAATCTCCCACAACCGTGGCCATGGGAGAACCACGCTTCAGCATGAATGGGCCAGCCCGCCAGGAGTGATACCACGGCCTCACAGAAAGCCGGCGTGAAACAGCACTGTGCTTTGTTTCGTGTGGAGTGAGGGTACCGGAAGCCAAATCTTGGGGAAAGGTATAAAGGTTGGCATCGCACTTGTGACTGCACGGGCGGCGGCAATCAATTACCATCACGTGATCCGTCTGCTCGTCTGACATAAAAAAAAAAACAAAATAAATATCTCCCACGAGTTCACCAAAACTTCGTCGGAAAAGAATCTTAGAGATACCTATATTTTGTAGAACATCCATCAGTAAACCGCCGCGTCTCGTCTTTATCTGATACAATCCCCTCTATCCTAGATTTAAACTTATATCTCTCCATGAGTACCTCATCCCTCAGCCTCGTACAAGCTGCGGTCCCTTTTCTATTTTATAAGTTTTATTATAGGTAGTTCAGTCGCTCAATGAAGCTATAAAAATGAAATGATGGTATTGGAACATAAAGCCGAAGTAAATTGCAGGTACATGCGTATTCTATTGTAGGTACTCTATAGATCAATGTTGAAAGTTTTCTATATGTATGGTTTTTATATGAAGCTTTGACTTATTTTCATAGTGTGAAGTCACCTCTTTAGAATTACAATTTGCAAGTTGAAAATGAATTAAGCCGTAAACGACTGTAGGAGAGCCATGAATGGGCCAGCTCGGCCGGATTGATACGACGGCCTCACAGAAAACCGGCGTGAAGCAGCACTGTGCTGTTTCGCTGCGTGAGTGTACTGGAGGGTACTGGAGGCCCGATCCGGGGGAAAGGGGTTTTTAAGGGTCTATATGGGCGGCGGTAATAAATAAATAAATAACGGTTCGCCTAAGTGAAGGGTATCCGTGGGCGGCGACAATCACTTAGCATCAGGTGATCCGTTTGCTCGTCTGCCGCCTATCACATAAAAAAGGGTCTGTGATATACTTTTTTAAGTGATAAGCGGTAGACGAGCAGACGGATTACCTCATGGTAAGCAATTGGAGCCCATAGACACCCGCAACACTAGTAGAGTGACAAGTGCGCTGCCTTCCAAACTTTTCCAGTTTAAACTTATCCTCTTCCCCCTGGATTGGGCCTCACTCACTCGTCAAAACAGCGCAGGCGCAGGCCTAACCAATTACCGTAATTTACTGAGTTGAACAGGACGTTAATATTGAATAATTTGTGGAACATTGCTTTTCAGTAATTAATTTATGCACTCTGAACAGATTGTATTGTACACGACCATATACAAACGATACATGTGCGGTGTTTCTGTTTTAAAACTAGCAGTGGCAGCTTACAACCCTGCCCGCAAAAAATACGGTTTGCCACAGCAAGAAATCAAAATGAAAATAAAAAATATCTTTATTTGCATAGGCTTGTAAACAACACTTTTTTTATTTGATAGGTGGAAGTCGAGCGATTGCCGCCGCCCATAGACACCCGCGACACCAGTGGAGTCACAAGTGCGCTGCCAACCTTTACACTCCCATTTCCCCCGGATTGGGCCTCCGGGACCCTCACTCACGCAGCGAAACACAGCACAATACTGCTTCTCACCGATTTTCTGTAAGGGCGGGGTATCACTCCGGCCGAGCCGGTCCATTCGAAAAACCGCCTTCAAAAACCACGAACTAAAAAGTGTAAAATAATATTTTTATCACTTTATACACTTCAAATAGGCAACATTTTATAACAGTGCACTCGAGAAAAGGTTTTACTGAAGTCGGCGCCTAATCTCTGTTGAATAATTGAATGTTGTGTTAAATTACAAGATAGTATTGGGCGCCGACTTCGGTAAAACCTTTTCTCGAGTGTACTGTTATAAAATGTTGCTTATTTGAAGTCTATAAATTGATAAAAATATTATTTAACAATTTTTAGTTCGTGGTTTTTGAAGGCGGTTTTTTTTGCCAGAATTTTTTTTATGATATAAATTGACTTGACGTACTAAGCAAGAAAATATCGGTTGTTGTTAAACCGCTCAAGTCGATTTTTTGGCGGTTTTCACTTTTAGAACATCACTGAATAAAGTTTTTTCCTGCATAAAACTACAATGTTGAGCTTGCGTTATTCCACCAATCAGGGCTTCCAATATTTTTATACAATAACTCTTAAAATTAATAAAATTACGCAGCTTTTTTCACTCTCCTGTAAAGTTGATTCAAATGAATAGAGCGATGTTCTTAGATAACCGACGATTTTATACTTAGACTGGATTATTCTGTGGATAATTAAATATTACCATTTACATCATCACGATTTTTTTTCTCACACATGGTAACACCCTATCTGTCAAACTGCTCCGTCGAATTACGGATTTTATTATAGGTAATCTGAAATCACAAAACGCTTGCGCGATTCAATCGACACCTAACGCCATCTTCAATTATCAAGTGGAACTAATGTCTCGAAAACAAAATGAGGGCGGACCACTTGTCTTTAATAATTCATCTATTTGTATTTAGAGGGCCACATTTATGCATGAGTCTCTGATTTACGCCGAGCCTAAAACTGATACAAACATCACGTAGCACGTTATTTATGACACGATGCAGATTGCATAGGTACTAGCCGTATCAGTACAAAGTGATACCCGTTGGATTAACTGATGGGTAAATAAATTGAAACGTCATGTATATTGCACGGGATCAAACGAAGCTATTTTCTGCAACAGTTTGCATAAATAATGCTCGCAGACAAATGAAAATACTGGGCTGAACGCAAACTATAGATTTAGATAAGCCAAAGCTGACTAACTAACTGACTTAAATAATTAATTAATTAAATAATAATTCTCACAACATCTCATAGGTTGACCTGATTCCGTACTAAGTAGCTTAAGCACTTGTGTATATATATATTTGTGTTCCTCTGTTGACTGATATCTGTAGATATCAGTCAACAGAGGAACACAAATATATACTTAAATACATATATTACACCCAGACACTAAACAAACACAAGTGTTCATCGCACGAATGTATGTCCAGGGTGGGGATCGAACCTACGACCTTTGGCGTAAGAGATAGGGTCACTACCAATTGCGCCATCGGGTCAGTCAGTGTCAGGTCAGTGAGTATGGATTATGGTCAATTAGTAAGTAAAATGTAAATCTATACATCGCTTTTTTATCGTTTATTACATCCATATTACTAACTGACCGGATGGCGCAATTGGTAGCGACCCTGCCTCTTACGCCAAATGTTGTGGGTTCGATCCCCACCCTGGACAAACATTCGTGCGATGAACACTTGTGTTTGTTCAGTGACTGGGTGTAATATATGTATATATTTGTGTTCCTCTGTTGTCTGATATATGTAACACAAGTGTACTACTACTTAGTACGGAATCAGGTCAACGTATGAGATGTTGTGAAAATTATTATTATTATTATTATTATACAAACATTTGTGTGCATGAACATGTCTGTTTGTATTGGTCTGGGTGTTTGTATGTATTATAAGTATGTATTTACAAGAGAAAAGTATTATATGTATATATTTGTAATTCCGCTGTTGATTCTGATATCCGTAACACAGGTGCTCGAGCTACCTATCTCGGAGTCAGATCAATGTATGTGATGTTGTGAAATATTTATTTTATTTATATTATATTATATTATATTACATCCCTAAAACGTCATAATAGGTATCACGAATACAGTCCATTTAGCATGCGAAATAAGCGAAAAAAAAATCAGCCGGCTGGATATTCTATATTGTATGGAAGAGCAAATTTTTTTCCGATTATTACGTACTGGGCCGTGATCTAGGGGACCTATGTTAGATTTTTAATGATATAGGGGGCAGACAAGCAGACGTATCACCTGATGGTAAGCGATTACCGCCGCCCATGGACACCTGCCACATCAAACAAACAATCATTTATTTGCAAATAAATACGTGTGATACAGATTCAGATCTTATACAAAATGGTATCGAGTTTATGTATTCAGCCTGCAAGGAGGCGTGCAAATAGTGTAAGTACTTAATTATGACATATCAATTTAATAGAGTTGGTTCTTAGAGTTACTGGCTATTTGGTCAATGCATAAGTTTAATCTGGTCGGGGTCAAGATATGAATAGCAAAATTGTAGTTGTCAAGACTTTTAAGATCAAAGGAGACAAGTGCGCTGCCGGTCTTTTTAAAATGGAGTACGCTCTTTCCTTGAAGGTTTGCAGGTCGTGTCGGTCCGGAAACACCGCAGGCGATTGTTTATTCCATAATTTTGTCGTACAAGGTAGAAAGTTTCTTGAGAAACGCGCAGTTGAAGAGACTGCCAACCATCTAGATGATCGATTCCCGGGTCGAGCGAAAAGTATGTTTCGAATTTTTCAAACTTAGCTCGGGTATGTGATCACCAATCCTCATTAGGCAAGGGTGGTGATTAGACCTTATCCCATCACAGTAGTTATAGGCCTTTACCCTGCAGTGGGACAGTTTATAGGCTGATACTTTTGCTCCACTCACAATTAAGTTAAGTGAGCGCGCATCGAACCACTAATGGACGGATGTATGAAAACAACGGTTTATTGTGACGATAACTGCTAGATCCGGTCCTGTCCGGTGTCATATGATACAGGGCAAGGCTAGAGAGAAAAGCGGTTTTCTAAAAAAAACATTTAACTGATACTAATGTACGGATTTTTAAAACAATAGATTTTTATAACGAGAACTGCTGGATTCGGCCCTGTCCTATGTCACAATGATACAGTACGAGACTTAAGGTAACGGGTAGGGCACCCTACTACTACTAGGGTGAGTGAGTGTACCGGAGGCCCAATCGGGCGGAAAGGGGGGTTTAAAGATTGGCAGCGCACTTGTAACTCCACTGGTTTCGCAGGTGTCTATGGGCGGCGGCAATTGCTTACCATCAGGCGATCCGTCTGCTCGTCTGCAGACGGATCACCTGATGGATCACTTCCAAAAATCGTTGGTGCAAGTTCCAAAGTTTCACTCAACTTTTAGCCCCAATTTTATCTATCCGCTCCCGCCACACACGCGGCCGATCCATCCACGAATTTACGACAACACAAGACGGCACTGTAATAACGGCAAATTGCCATCAAATTGTCGCCGGGCCGAACCAATTTGCCGTACGTACGGCGTATAACTCATGTCTTGTGACTATTAGCTGTGAAGATTATCGAGGCTGTAATAGCCCGTCAAACTTGCGCCAACAACTATCTGTTTGGTTAATTTTGGCAATTAGGGCTGCTGGGTTATATGACCCTAAATATCTTCGATTGTTCCTTATACTGCTTACTTCTGATGCAGAAGGACGCAGTAAAAAAAACGGGAATAATAGTCGCTGAAGTATCCAAATAATTAGTTGTATTTAGTAGGTCTAAAAAGTATACACGGTATCTTGGTCACATGGAGACAGTTCATCATCATCATCAGCCCATTTAAGTCCCCACTGCTGGGGCACAGACCTCCCTCAGTCACGTGAGGGGTAATTGCCATACTCACCACGCTTGGCAGACGGGTTGGCGAGGGTTTTGATATAAATGCAGAGTTTATCTTCTCTGGGTGCTGATGATCATGCCAGCAGCTTTACCTTAGTCGCATTTTACGACACCTCGGTAAGAGTGACGGTGGTCTATTCTACTCTGCCAGGGACCACACGTTGGAGGACCACACATGGAGACAGTTAAACATGACATATTATTATAAACAAAGTACGTAAGTTAAATTCAAATCAGTGTCACAATATTGCCAGTGTCTGATTAGACAAGAAGCAGGTTTTACCAACACTTACCCTGCTGAATTTCACCACCATACTTCACGCCGTAAATTAGGATTCCACCCGTACCATCTGAATGGCTACGTGCGCTTTAGAGATCATTTTTTGCC